>JAWWLZ010000082.1:4495789-4529975 GCA_035041345.1 Poliocrania exsul | reverse complement strand
GTGAGTTAATGCAGTGCAGCTCTTAGCTGGGGTTAACACTAACTGATGCTTTTTGAGTGCTGTTTGTCATCCACAGCCCAATCAGAGCACGAGCAGACTGTGGGTGCTTTTCTGCACCACATCAAGCTGTGCTTCACTTGGTGGCATTTCAGGGGAAGCTGGTAGAAAGCACGTTTCATCTGGGTGGCTGTCAGAAGAGTAAGAGTGAGGCTTGGACAGCTCACATTACACACACACACAGAAGGGTTGGAGGTTGTTCTGCCTGTGATTGAGGTGTCAGTTTTATCCATGCATGTTGTGAGCTCCCATTATACACTGAGAAGTGGCTGGTGTCACATCGACTCACACTGGCTGACCCACCAGAGCAGGGGTCACCAGGAACTGCCCTGTGTCTCAAATTCTCCTACAACTTCTTAACAATTCCTGTCTCAGTGATCTTCCTTATTAACCTCAGAAACATAAATACACATAAGTATGTTAAGCCCTTTTTAAAACTTAACAATAAACATAATTATTTCAGTTTGCTACTTCAGAAGCTTCTTCTTACAAATGAGGGAGACACTTTTATTATCTATCTGCTTTGGCTTTACCCTCTAAAGCAGCTTCAATGACTCTAAACTGCCATCTGACAATAGTAGCATGGTTTTATTGTGTGAAAACAGTTCCACAGCACATAGTTTTCCAGCTATGTTGTAGAGTTTAGTTCCTTGAAGATGACTCACATATCAGCTGACCAGCAGTAAATATAGTTTCCTGTGGCATTGCACACAAATTGTCCAAGACATTTTCAGGATATATGAATACAAACCAAAGACTAAAGATTTACTGAAATTCTTTCAGCAGCAGGACTGCTCTATAACACGTTGCTGCCCAGGGCAGTTGCTAACTTTTCTGGGTTTTCTGGGTTTTCTTCCACCATTCCTTTGAATTTATGTTAGTGAGGCTGCATAAGACCTGCAAACAGAATCACTGAACATAACACACAATCACAGTGGCTTGTAACTCTTTCAACACCAGTTTGCAGCCCTTGCAGGAGTTCAGGAGTAGGTCTGCTCCATAATGCTTGGCCTTGCAGTTGGGAAAGTGAGCACAGGCACCACCACACGTACTGGCAGATGGGACAGATAAAAGTATTTAATCTGGATGAATGTGCACATCTGCTACACCAGGAATATTGCTGTAGGATTTCCTCCATGCCTTCAGAGACTATGGAAGCATTTAAGGTCCAGATGAGATACAACCTCAGGATAATATTTTTTATCAGAACTGACTCCTGAAACTCAGAGGAGGAGCAAGGAGCAAGTTAAAAGAGAAACTTTGCTGGCACAGATCACAATGGAGTTACAGGTAAAAGCTTTAACACTTGAGTATTCTTATTTGAAAGAGGTCATGGTGCTTTTTAGAGACAAGAATTTTTGGACCTGATGATGTTCAGCAAATGAATTGGTAAGTTCAAAAATTACCTCCTCCCTACCTATTAATCATCATGAAATCTCAGTGTAACACAGTTAACACTGGATGAGTCTTCTGGTTCAGAATCTCTTGTTCTTTTCACCACCTATGACTAATTTTCTTTCCTTTTTTTGAATGACCTACACACAAGACTCATTCCTAAATCTCTTTGCCACATCCTCACAGAACTGTTGGCTGAAAACAATAAAGCTAACACTTTTGCTTTCAGCTGACCAATAACTTCAGCTTATCCATGCTGACTGAGTTTTTCAATATCTGGTTTTACATCTGGGGTAGCCTTTTTCAAGCACTGAATGTTAAATGTATGTAGATAATGTTAATGCAGTCTCTGCTGAACCAGATTTCATATTTAACAGAACTTATGTACACTGATGAGTGTTAATATCTAAGGATATCAGATGTTGATAATTCACATATTTTAATCACCATGAATATTTCAAATGTTAACATTTTCCCCAGAATTTAACACATATTATTTCCAGCTTTCATTATCATATACCGAATGCATTGCTTAATGGCAGGGAGAGATTAACTTTCTGGATCTCTGGCTAAACTCTTGCAAAAGATATAATAAATATTTTTTTCCAAATAAAGTAAAACTCTTTCCCAATTCCTCTGATCAAATTTAATTCCAAGAAAAAAAATTATAGAAACAGTAAGTTATGGAAAAAACCCATAAGTAATCTGTCACTTTCTGAGTAATCACAACTTAATCTTTTGACTTCTATAAAAACCCCCTAAAAATACAATTTTGTCTTGCAATCAACATTTTCAGTGCAAAAATAACTGTTAAAATATAAATTAATGTAAACAGAACAACACGCTCTGTTTTGCTACAAGCTCTTTCAAGAACTTTTTTATCCCTGCAGCTGAGAACCAAAACATCATGTACTTAAAAGCAAAACAACCACTAAAAGCAATCAGTAGCAAACCCCCACGTTTTTTATAGCAGCATGTACTATTAAACAACTCACTATATAAACAGTAAGGCCATTAGAGCCACAATGTCAAAGATGCTCTGTAAGCTGAACAGCAGAAACATTTTCACAATGACTGAAAGCCAGCAAAGCGCTCCTTAAGATGTCAACAGGGAAATATAATTCAGACTTAATAGGTTCAGAGCTTATGTAAGCCATGCTCATGGGATAGCCTACTAAAAAAGCAGGCGAGCCAGTGACATTACTGTAAAAACAACCTGTAGCTTCCTAGAACATGCAGGCTAAAGACATTCAAAACTCCAGTCAAAGACATCTGTAAGGTTCATCTGTCCTGGACCAAAAATGAAGGGAAATATATATATATGCTTTAAAACATTGACCATTGAGATGACAGTCACACCTGTATAGAAAAGAGAGCTGGAATCCCTTCAGTCCCATGGATGGCCTAAGAAATAAAATCATCACAACCCACCTAAGTGCCTTTCTTCTAGTAAAACAGTATCTGTTCTTCTGAAGAAAGGCAAGCAAGCCCTTATTCCCAATGATTGATGCAATGTTAGCAATTTTTTTATTTGGGATAGAAACAAGTTTTTTGTGAGTGACAACTTAGTTCATCAAATAAAGTGCTGGAGCAACATCAGATTTGCCATTTCTGGATTAAAAATTGGTAAATTTGCACACATCCACCAGGAAAGGAATAAAACAAAACAAAACATTTTGAGAACTCACCACCAGGTTTCCTATCACCATGACCAACAAGAAGACGAGAAGGCACAGTGGCTGCCCAGCTACTTCCATACAGTCCCACATGGTCTCGATCCACTCTCCACACAAAATCCGGAAGATGATGAGGAACGAGTGGAAGAAATCGTTCATGTGCCACCGTGGCAAATTGCCAGTTGTGCTTATCTTCTTCACATTGTCCAAGTAGCTTTTCCCAAAAAGTTGCATTCCCACCACAGCAAAAATAAAGACGATGATTGCCAGCACGAGGGTGAGGTTACCGAGGGCACCCACGGAGTTACCAATGATTTTAATGAGCGTATTTAAGGTCGGCCAGGACTTTGCCAACTTGAAGACTCGCAGCTGTGAACAGAACATAAACAATGTCAGTTCGCAGAAGCAACAGACATTTCAGCCAATGAATTATTAAGGTGGGTAAAACCTGAAAGATGTTAAATGCTACCATGTGTGTGGTACAAGGTGATTTTAGCCATACTTCCTGTTAACCTCATTACATCTATTAATAAAATATCAGTTGGGCATCTCGAATGAGAGTTAAGTTTTCCAGAGCTATTCTCTGCCTGGTTAGACAAATAAGGCCTTGGAGGTGCATTCCCCCACTACCATGGTGGGGAGAGAACAGAATGAGGAAACCTAGGTCTTAATATTTTCTATTACATTGCTTTTCTTTCTCAAATAAACAGCCTTGCAGGCATCTGGAGGAAGGGGTTTAGGGTGTGATCCCACAGAGAGAGAAGGAATTCCTCTGTATTTCAGAGCAAGCCTCAGTCAGAAGCTATTTGCTGCTAGCTTCCAGGGGGAAAATCACCTCTGTGCCAAGGATCACGCAGTCTGTGCTCAACCCACATCCCACTTAAGACCTATTTTAAGGATGTAAATGGTGCCTAGCCCTTGTGCTCTGTTTTCAGCTGAAGGTTTAATATCAGCCCTATTGATGACTGTTTGCTCCAAAACTGAAAGGAGACACTTGGGAGAGAGATGGAAAATTTGCATTTTTGAGCAGGGCAAATAATTTGGGGGAAAAAAGATTATTTCACTAAATGTAACATTATGAAGACATATTATGGCCAGAATGATTAGCATGGACATTCTGGTACATGAAGTGCAACGCAAATGTTAAACTGGCAAGGAAAGTACTTTTCAGTTCCAACATATCACCAGTCTCTCATTAACAGAACTCCACTATCCCATGCTTAACAAAGGATCTGACAGCTAAGGAGTTCCCGTGAAAGACAGATGCTATGTTATGCTGATCAGTTCTAGAAAAAAAAAATCACTCTGTGAATAATTCACAGACATTTTCTTTTGACAACATCTAAAAGAACAGTGGCATGTTTATAACATAATTTAGGAATAACAACTCCTAAAACAAAAGTTACCAGCTCCTGCATTTCTTGGGCTATCAATTATCTGCTGACTATGCTAACAGGTGTACAGGTATAAGATGGCAGACTTTTATTACAAATTGGAATTCAAATATTTTAAGTGTGCTACAAGTACCTGGCACAGCTAAAAGGAATCAAATTATGTTCTCATTTACCCTGATGCAAATCTGGAACAATTCCATTTATCCCACAGCCTATAATTAGTGTCACGTACTGTTCACCAGTTTGCAGCAATTATCGGCAGATGCGTTTTTAAGAAAATATGTTGCATTCATGTCAGAGCTTATATGTAATAAAAGAAGATAAGTAAGAACAGAATAAGACCATTACCAGTCGAAAGGAGCGTAAAACAGACAGGTTTCCCATGCTGGACAAACCCAGTTCCATCAGGCTTAGAATAACAATTATGCTGTCAAAAATATTCCAGCCCTGCTGAAAATAGTAGTAGGGGTCAAGGGCAATTACTTTGAAGATCATTTCTGCAGTAAAAATCCCTGTGAAGACCTGGAGAAAGAAAATATGAAGTCAAAGTAACCTTTTAAGCACAACTTCTTTTTTGCAGAGTTTCCTTTGCTGCGTGTGAACACAGCAAAAAGCCAAACCCATTTTTTACAAATAAATACTTTGTTTTTTTGTGACTTATTCTTTATCACTATCACAATTTTCTCCTCTCTTTTCACAATAACATACTGCTGTAAGAATTACAATGACAGCTGACTTCAAATCTGGATTGGAACATATATTTCTATATCCTTCCATCCTCTGAAATATCTCAGCGGTAAAAAAAAGGAAGTGTAAAGGTGCCTTTTCTAAAGGTTAAATCTATTCATATCAGAAGAGAAAGCTGAGTGAATGGAGGGTGAGTGTTAAGGGCTATTTGGGTTGTAGTGTACCTCCTGTATTATCCATTTTTATTTTGTTATTATTATCAATAGAAGGGCAGTGCATGCCTCCAGTTATTCTGAGGTTATTGCTGGCAGTGAAGACGATTAGAAACTCTTATTTGAGTCATGGTCTCGATCCCTCCTTTTTTTTTTTTTTTAACAAATAATCATGGCAATTTTCTTTTCACTGCATCTTGGGAACACATTGGTTATTTATGACCCTGTTCAAATGTCATATGGTGGAACTTCTAATTGGAACATTTTTCTTTAAAATAACATATAAATATTACCTATGAGGCAAAGGGAGAGGGGAGAGGAAAGCTGCTGACAACAAATTCAGATTTAACACATTCCTGTATCCCAGTTCTTGTCCTTTTATATGCCCTCCTTAAGTAACAGTTTAAATGCACAATGCAATGCTACAGTCAATTTAAAATGATGAAATGTGAGCACCATGTTCTTCATATACTATTTTATTTTCATTTGAAGTCCTAGCACAAGCTGCACAGAGCTCTGTGTTTCTGGAAAATTCTGGAATTTGGAGTATTTCTGAAACAGAAATAGATACAATTGCAGAAAAGGATAATTTCTAGAAATGTATTTAGTGAAGCACATGTTTTTTGTGAAACAATCAACATCAATGCACTTTGTTGGTCAAAAAAGAGGGGGCAATCCAGAGCTCACACATCACTAACATATAGTCAAAAAGAAATTTTTCAAAAAGCTGAATCTTTGCAGCATTAGCCCAGCACAACTGATCAACTCTGAGCAACAGAGATGAGATACCCATTGAAATGGGAAAGGGAAAAGTTAAGATCATGTAATTATGACATTAAGGAATAAAAATAAACAGCCTGCATTTGAGGAATATTTGGCTTTAGTCTCTAATGCTTCTGGAATTAGTTATTCCAAGTAGTAATGTTGCACAATTCCTTAGGTAAATTACCTTCTGTTTCTCATCAGGAAAATGATATCCTGGATTGTACCAATACTTTGGGACATGACAACTTCCCATCACCATTTCATACCAAGAATACAACAACCACCAACTTGTCTCATATTTCTAGCTAGACAACAATTTCTGAGTCACGCTGGTTACAGATACCACAGATTCCCACCATAATGCTCTCAATTTTCCTAGGACAGAGAACAAGACAAAACTGGATGTCTGTGAAATTGTATCCAGGGGACTGCCTTCAAAACTACGATACCACGCTGAATACATTATGCAACCACCTTGCTGGGAAATGACTCAGGAGGATCACTTTCTTTGCCTGAATCATTTTAATCAATAGCCTTCTGAGAAGGAAATGTCACAGCAAGGTAGCAAAATGTCTGGGCCTTCTTAGAGGCATCAGGAATTGTGTATATGTAGCAGGCGCAGATTTCAAAGAGCAGTTGCCAAACCCCCAGCACTCGGTACACGGTGGCTGGGCTTGCACAGGAGGCTGGGTGGGAATGTCTCATATGAGAAAGGCTGGAAAGAAAACAAGTAACTTAACATCCACTGGTGCCAAATATGACATTGCTGATTTGGAGGACTTTGTCTTAAAATAAGATCTTTTACCTGTTCTTTCAGACATTTAGACTTTGATGTTGCATTATGATATTTCAGCTTGTAAAGGAAAAGGAAAATTGAGGGAATCTTGCTCTAGTTACTCATTTTTTGAGTGGTGGCAATGTGTGGGCAGATGAACCATGTAAAGGCATACACATGCTTGGCTGCCTTTCTGATCACATTTAAAAATGCTGATTCCTGTAAGTGATGAACTAAAGGAGTCTAAAGGTAACAGATGCTGAATGAAGTGGATGGACAATCAGAGCAGGAGAGCTCCAGTGACTGCCAGATCCAGAGGGAGCGAATTTATATTCCACTTTCATTCTTTCATTTCTCTTAGAAACATTTATTTTGAGTAAAAAAATGCCATAGACCTGCCCTCTTTAATATTTCCCCTCTTTAATGCTAGAATAATCACTCAGAGAGGGTTAGATCCAACAGGAAGATGACAGCCAGCCAGCGTGGAGGCTAAGGGGGGGCTGGCAGTCTGCAGCTTAGGGGATGCAGTCACCTGGCAGCATGCCCTGGAGCTGGGACTCCCTTTCCTTTCATAGGGAATTGCAAAAAATGTCATTTTTCATTACAAATGACTTTGCAAAATCCTCCACAAAATGGAGTTACCTTTGTCTGACCTGCTCTATTCACAATCAATCCAGTTATGCAGGGGTTTAGTAAAGCTGGCGAGGGTGAGCTGGGAGAGTCTGGCCTCTCACAGACCCAATCTGAGATCTCAGAAGAAGGGGAGCCCCGAGCCACCAGCCTGCTACAAAAAGTACTGGAAGGCTGTTTTGCTTATTTTACACTTTAGCACAAAGAGGAGAAATAGCTCTAGGCAGTGCTGAGAAAGTCACAGTGAGGTTGGTTTCTCTGGCGTTTTTTGCAAAATTTTGCAGAATTTACTTTGCAAAATTTCTCCTAAAATAAAACCCAAAACAAACTGCAACTAAAACCAAACCAACCAACCAACAAAAAAAACCAAACCAACAAACAAAAAAACCCCAAAAATAAAAATCAAATCAAAATCCCCAAACCACATGTCTCTCTCTCTCTGCAAAAATTAGGAGTTGTGATGGCAGGAAGGATGTCAGGGGCTAATGGGAGAGGCTGATCTGCCAAAAGCAAAGCAAGGAGCAGACACTTTGACTATTCCAAGTGCCAGAGAGAGAAATGGCAGCACTGGCACCTGCTTTGGTGGATACTAGTTCAAAAGGAATTTTTTTTAAGTCATCTTAGAAGACCACAAATTGTTGAGCAACAAGAAGGAATGCTGGCTGTGAAGTGGAGCTGGGTACAGTCCTGTGAGATGACTTTCCAAGCCATCCTTATCTACTGCTTTCCTCAAAGGGCAAGAGGATGGCTTTGAAGCAAGAGACACTCAAAGAGATTTCTGCTTAGAGAACAACAGAGCAAGATTTGCCAAGACAGAGAAGCTGAAAAACTGGAGACTGGTCCCACAGTCTAGGAGAATAACCTCAACCTGCCCAAAGAAGCACAGAGCTAAAATCAACAAGGACTAGGGTAAAGGAAAAAATTCATATGTGACATATCACATATTCTAGGGCTGATACAAAATGTCTGATTATTGGTACTACCCACCTAAGCCTGCCAGCATAGGGTGAGTATCACTAAAGGCAGGTATCACATCTGGTGTCTCTGCATACTCCCACCATGGTTGATGGTTACTACAGTCACTGGCCTCTAGGCCATAGTTCACCTTATCCAAAAGTAAATATCTTTACAACATCACATTAATGTGGCTTAAAATTGCCCATTACTCTCCACTGACCTTAAAGGGAGTCAAAGGCAACTGGCACAGACTCCTATGCTGTAAATACCTAAAGTTAGGTGAGGTGAATCCTGCTTTGAGAGACTGCAGCCTTTGTTTTTATAGAAATAAAGGGCTTTCTTAATCTCTGCAGTGAGCTCAAACACAAACTTAGCAACATCCATGTCAGATTACTTATGGTCCTATAGGATATCTTTTCTGCTACCACTACATTTTAGGAGCAACTCCACCATGTCATAGCTAGATGGCCCATGCCTTTTCCTATTCTAAAATTAAAAGGATAAAAGCAAAAGCTTCTGCTTTGTAGAAACTGCAGAAGTTTAGTGCTTCCTTGGATGATAAATTGTATCCCATTGCCTCTGGAAAGGCTTTTATGCTGTCCCTGCAGCTTGACTGCAGACTGTCACTCTGCTTTTCCTTGGAGAAGTGTGGTCCCTGCTTGCTTTGCAGCTCTGCACCCATCTTCTCTGGCTTGCACAGTAAGAGTTTCCCCTTGAAGCATCAGCCATGCTTTGCTCCATTGTCCCCTCGGCCCCGGGGTCTGCGTGAGACACAGCACATGCCGCTGGACAAGGCACAGCAGGGTATACAGGGACATACAGAAAATGTGCTGTAGGCATCTTCCTGCATACACATCAATCTGCGATCAAACATAACTATTTCCCTCCAAGATCTTGCCTTGCTTTTTTCTGTAGGTTTCTTTTTGAACTTAAAAGTCACTATTCACCAAGAACTGCTGCCTTATCGTTGCTTTACCAGAAATCCCAAATAAAGCTAATTAACTTTTCTCTTATCTCACTTCTTAAACCAATATCTATGAGGAACAGCCCAGAAATACGGCTTTAATGGTTACTAATAACACCAGAATATGTTACTTTGATAAAAACAGACCTTTTCTCTTCATTCATTTCTCTTCACCCCCACAAAGAGGTGACTGTGTGGACTTGCCTGATATGTCACAGGCAAAGCAATGCTGGCAGTGTATCAAACCAGGGTATTCCCAAGCCACAGCCAACACTTTAAAAAACAGGAAATACACTCCTCAGGTAGCACTTCAAGATCATGGTGACTTACCAAATTGCCTATGTAAAGCATGTGGTCAAACTCCTTCGTCATCTTATAATGCTCCAAGGCCATGAAGAGCGTGTTCAGCACAATGCAAAGGGTGATGGTGAGGTCAGTAAATGGGTCCATTACCACAAACTTGACAAATTTCTTGATTAAAAGCCAAAGCGGGCAGCAATCCCAAATGAGAAATTTAACAGCAAAGTGGTTCCAGCAGGGAGGACATTTCTGGTGTGATTCCTCAAGCTCTAAGTCACAAGCAGTAAAGCAACAGTCAATTCACACTGAGTTATCTGACAAGAGAACACTTAAAATGACTCATAACACAGAGGAAGGCCCATGAATTACCCCAAATTTTTTTAAGGGTAAAAATATTTCTGTCCTAACAGGTTGGCAAATTACATACTTTGGGGGTTTTGCCAGTTGACCTGCACTTAGCAGACAGTGACCTACTCTGAAAGTAATAACCTTTTAAAAGTGTCACAGGCAGAAAGGAAGAATCACACTAAATATGTTAAGTCTAGTATTATATATAGGCTTGGATTCTTCCTCAATTTTCCATTTTGCCAAGTTCAAATGGATAAGACACTGTCTTCATTTAACTTAGATTGGAATTTATTTTTTCATTCCCAGGTCACATTTTCAAAGTATCTTAAGTAATACCTTTTAAAGCAGCTAAAAGATGAAAGAGCTTAAATCCAATATTTAGAGCTGATTTAAGTACTTGAGAACCAAAGTAACACTGGTTATCAACAGAACTTCTATTCTTGATGTGAAATCCAAAAATGTGTTAAAAATCTGATTTTTCTGAGAGGCCCAGATACAACATCAAGGAGTCCATAAGCCCATTTGAACACGCTACTAAAACTCCAGAGTGCTTTTTAAAGGTCCTTTAAAAATATTATCTATAATACAACTTTTATATCCACATTTTACTTGCACACAAAAGAACTGAAATAGCTTCATAAGTATAATTTTTGTTAAATAGTGAAAAAGAAAAGCCAAAAAAGACAGTTAATGGCTGAATCATAATGATTAGTGGAATTGCTTAATGCTTTTCTTTTCTGATTCCTTTATGGGCATGGAATGCAGTATAACAGTTTTAGTCTTTATAATTAGAACCTTCACTGATAACAGGAAAACTTCAGCCAAGGCTGTTATTTCAATCAGTTTATAAACAGCCTCCTCTCCCAGGGCAGGAAGCATCCAGGACAAGGGGAAACAACCTCAAACTGCAATGGATGAGATTCAGATTGGATATAAGGAAAATATTCTTCACCAAAAGAGTGGTTAAGAACAGAAACAGGCTTCCCAGGGAAACGCTGGAGTCACCATCCCTGGAAGTGTCCAAATAGATGTGGCATTTTGTGACATAGTTTAGTGGGCATGGGGGTTGCAATAACCATCCTTAGTGTCTCCTTTTGAAATAATGAGGGTTTAACATCAGGGCATTTTGTGTCACCTTTTTTCCTGGCTTTTAACATGGACATGGCTTTGAGTTGGGGAGCTGAGGACGTCTCTTACCTTCCAGGGCACTGGTGATGATGCTGACAGCACTCACTGCCCTCTGCCTCTGAAAGGGCTCATCCGAGTGGTCCACGGAGGGGCGATGGGGCATTAAAAGCTGTTTCTTGCTTGCCTCATCTGAGGGAGAGGTCTGTTCAAAGGAAGACATTGGATCAGCAGAGTAAAACCAAGGCAGACAGAGGGGAGCAATTTCAAAACTGCCTAAGCACTAGTTTTCCCATCTGAAGAGTCCAAAGCTCACTGACTTCTCACTGACATGCTGATGGGGTACAGCTTTTGAAAATGGCATTTTGAGCATTTTTGGAAACATCATTTTGCCCTTTACCTTCATGTAAACTGTGGGTGAAAATAAAGGAACACTTTGAATGCCAGAGAAATATCAGTGCTGCTTTACCGTGCTCTTTGCTTGCGAATAAAGCCCTGCTTAATTACATTAATTATTCCATTATTTCTGAAATGTGTTAACTGTTTAATTATACAGCTAGAAGAGGAAAAGGGCGTGAGTAACAGCTCCATTACAGATCTCTGATATCATAGCAGGCAAACTGACTCTTCAACACATGTTTTTTCTTGATCTGAAACACTGCCAAGTCTCAGGAACATATTGTCATTCTGGTGATCTTTGGTGTTATGGACTCTGAAGCTCCATAATTAGGGGAGAAATTAAGCGTCATTTTTCTCAGGGAAAAGAAAATAACTTAAATCTCTTGCTCTCATGTTTCGCAAGGAAAAGATTAAAAAAAATCCCAAAGAAATCAAATATCAGGAAAACAAAACTCCCAAACCGTCTTTGTTTAATGTCTCATTTTAAATTAGTTTTACACTTTTTGTAGGTTTGTGTTTTTGAAGTCAGACAGAAACATTATAGCTGCAGACACACACTGTATTAAATACTTTGTATTGTCAGCTCACTGGAGCAAGATGGTAAGACTTTTATTATTGCAATCTCCCACTTAATATTGAGACAAATCCCACTTGGTTCACTCCTCCAGATCTCACACAGGTGGGAGGAAAAGTGGTGGTTGAGGTGTAAGGATCTGGAAAAGTCAGATTCAACATCATTCTCTGTCACAGACCTTCTGGTTGAGACACTCCAAATCCCAAAATAAATGTTTAACAGCCTCTGCCCTGCTCCTCCAAGCACACAGGCTGTCAGGTACAAGACACTATGTAAGCACGACATATGTAGAATGATGGATCCTGGTGGCTCTTGCAATATAGCTAAAGGAAATGTGAAAGGAGAATGAATCCCTAAAAAGATGAGAACCCCTGTTCTATACAGATGTCAGAGTAGCTGATTTTGTTTCTCCATAGTCAAATGAGCTACAGGAATGTGATTCAGTCTTCTGGATCTTCTCATCACTTGGGTCTGAAATGGCTCTGACTACCCTCATGAGAACCCAGAATGCCAGCTGAGATGTGCCATGTGCAGTAGCTCTACAGCTGTGCCCAGCAAATGCACCCAGAGGGATTCAGGATCCCTTCTCTTCACCATTTCTACACCAAAACTGCTCATCAAGAAAGGCAATTCCATGGGACTGGAAGGGAAAAGGTGTTGAAGCTCTATGAATTAGTTTTCTTTCTGGAGTGTGACCTCTTCAGGGCAGGGAACATCCCTTATCAGATGATTGCAAAAGGCAAAGATGCTCAGCCATAGGCTGACAATGAGCACAATAAGCAGGATGCTGGTCCCAGGTCACTTCAAAGTACTGCAGTTAAAAATACCAATCACTGCAAAACTAGAGAAGAGTAAGGACTTTTAAAGCAAGCACTGAAAACATCAGCTGGGCCAGTAAAGCAGTAATGCTTCAAAATGGTTTTTGGTTCTTCTTTTTTTTTTTTTAATTTTTTTCCTAAAATATTCTTTGTTGGTTTGTTTGTTGGGTTTTTGGTTTTTTTTTAAGTTGGCTCTTTGTCCATTGAGTTCCTGACAAAGTCATCTCAAAAGGAAAGTTATCGTCAGAAACTACTCCAAGAGAGTCCTAGTTGTGCACAACATAAAAAGAAAGTGCTTTATCCTTGGCTTAGGAGCCGGGAAAACTGGGAATGGTAGTTCAGATGCATTTGTTTACTTGATTTCCTTCACCTCAAAAACATCCAATAAAACCCAAAGAAACAACAAATGTTTTATTAATGAAGAAAGCATCTACAAAATTGCATAATCTTTCATAGCAGTTTGGAATACATAACAAATACATGATACCAAAAAGAAATAATTTGACAAGGAGATAAAAAACTTGAGGGAGAAATTTTCTAAGTAGAAAAAAAAAAAGCAAAGAAAATGGAAAAAAAAACAAGTAAAGCCCCAAGTCTTCAAGTTGCCTCTAGAATAAAACATACAAACCCCTCACATTTCAAATTCCTCTGGATTATCTAACTCTTTTTAAACTGTACTATCTTCCCATCCTATCTGACCAGTAACAAGTCATGAGACAATCTCATCCTCAGAAGTCCTTTATCTGAAAGCCATGTTTTACTCACAGGGGTAGAGGTAAAAAGTCAAAGGGAAAACATTCAGAGGTTCATTCTTCCTACTTTTTTGATTCAGCTAAACCAGAGTAACTGAAAAGTCCAAGGTAAAAAGGTTTTGCAAACCTTTAATTAAACAAAAAAATAGAAGGGAACTGACTTTTTCACTAGGTTTGATGCGATATTCGCCACTCAATAAATTTGTTAAGTCACTCTCTTTTTCTTTCCAGCCTAGCAGCCTCAATCCTACCACCTGGAAGTTGTCCCCAAGACTTCCTGAGTCCTTCTGGAGTCAAGGGGACCATTTGCAGTGTGCCATCCTCCACATGCAAAGGGTGTTTCTGAAGGAACATGGGAATGGCTCCCTCCTTATTCCCTCCCTGGGGACATGAGGGGGTGCAATTTGCTGCTGGCCCATGTTCAGAGCAAATGGTACCAACATGTGACAGCCACCCATTCACCCAGCAGTGCGTGCAGAGCCCAAAGACCCTGCCCCCTGCCAACCCCTTGGCAGTGAGTCATCCCTAGAGCCAGGACACAGTGTGTGGCTGGCAACGTCACACACAAGGAATACTCCTGTGTTCTCTTTCCCAACAGAGCAGTACAACTATCACATAGTCACTATGCCTTTTACTGGGAAGAGTTGTTCCAGGAAAGAAAGCTTCTATGCAGGTGAATTGCTTAAAATTATTGAAGTTACTTAAGGAAGTTTGTGAGCTTCTGCTCTATGTAAAGAATAGTTATGTGAGGGGGGTTTACGTTTTTTTTATTATTATTTATTTTAGAACAGAGATAGCAAATAGTCACACAAGGAACTGGTAGTTTTTGCACACAGATAGAAAGCAGTTCCAGGAACTGGACAAACAGGCAGCCTAAAGGCTATCATCACCACTGAGAAAACATACACAGGCACAGTTGCTCATTGTACTTTTATTTCTATAGAAATTTAGCAAAAATAACAGCAGTCCCTACAGTTATGCAAGGAGTCTCCCTAGGATCCAGATGAGAAACCACAATGGAGATAAACACAGGCACCTCCATCAGGACAAGATTGTTTGCTGCTCCCTGATTGACTGGAAATGTTTCTCCTTTGGATTAGCTAAATTCTATAGGGACAAATATACTGCTCAGTAATTTACATGTAAATGAGAATGCATAAAAGAATTGTTTTCTTCTCACTGCCTACAGTTCTGAGCTGTGTCAAAACTATTATGTGAACATGGTCTTATACATGGCAGAATTTTTAAAGATCACATTTGAGAACTAGGACAGGTTTAATTTTCCTTTTACACTTAAAATTTTTTCAAGCATAAGAAGAGTCAGACAGGCCACACCATGAACAATGGATGCTGTAAGACACTAGCACAAATATTTAATGAGACTGGAGGTGACCATAGCAGAGTACAAGTTTAAAAAGAAGCCATCTTATTATGGGGATGCTTGATTATTTAAAGAGATGCACCATAAACTGGAGCAGCTTAAAATATTTTTGCCAAATCTGAGTGTTTTACACTTAGGGTGTGCTAAAGCAAAGTTTGAAATGAGCAGGAACTAGAGTTGTGACAATTCTTTGTGACAGCAGTGTAGGGCTGGGTAGCTTTCATCCATATAACTTAGTGGCAGTGATTTTTGGATGACTTATTTTGTTGACCTTTATTTCTGAACATGGAAACTGCTAACACTTTCCCTTTTCACCAGTCCTGTGGCAAAACAAGAAGGGAAAAAAAGAAATTTTACCTTGGGGTGGTTTTATGGTCAGCAAAAGCATTTTATGCTTAGCTGCAACAAAAGCCAAGGTATTTTTTTCCTTTCCTTTTTTTTTCTTTTTAAAATAAGATCACAAAAAAAATGTATCTAAAGATAAGCTCCTAAATCTTTAGCTCAGCCCCTTGCTCAGCCCTTCATAAAGATCCTGACCTTTCTCAAGGGCTCCCTCCCCAGTAGTTTTCACCCTGCCAGTCTAGCAGTCCTCAGCATTTCTAGTTTCCTAAAAGAGAAAACAGGAGTGTGATCAAGAGGAAATTGAGGAAAGGTTGTATCTGCAAGAGGGAGACCCTGGGTAGCTCCAGCCTTGGCCTCGTTGCTTATCCCAAAACCATGTCACAGGATTCCCCATTCTGCTCCTGGACTGACGGGAAGCTCTGGTGAGCAGGTGTCCCAGGGTGAGCAAAGCAATGGGGGCCACCAGCTAACAGGCAGCTGCCCCCTTGCAAACCACCTCAGTCCCGCATCCGTTTCTCTTCCACTTCATCTCCAGAATAATTGAGAAGTCAGGCTAAACTAAAAACCTTGTGATTTCCCTGCACTGTTACAGGAAGGGCTCCAGTTGGCTTTAGGAGGCAAGAGGGGATGCTGCCAAGTGTGTTTCTTAATCCTCAAGAGGTTTCTAACAACAACAAGTGACATCTTACTCAACCTCATCAGATCCCATGAATAAATTGAGTTCCAGGTAACAGCTCATTAAATCCAATTCTGTTCAAGCATATCAATACCTTGTGAAGGGAGATGTTATTCTAATCTCTTAACTAAGAAAAACTAAGACACAACAGAGCAATACAAAGCTACAAATAAATACTGCAGGAATGTGCAGAAGCCTCAGGTTGTATTTTGCCCGGAAGTTACTTACATAATGTATAGACCTCCAAATAAGGCAAAATCCCAAAATCCTACCCAGCAATCAGTAGGAGCATGAAAAAGCACCATTTTCAAACCTCTCAGTCTCTGGTCAAGCCCAAAAGAATTAGGACTCAAGCATAGTCACCAGGTCCTTCTTGTGTCTTATTTACACGAGGGCAAGTCTGATGAAATAAGCAGCTGCAGCACTTGAATAAAGCTGGTAGGGGAACAGGACAGCCCTGACTGAGTCCTCTACAGGACACACTGGAGATTTCCAGGACAGTGACTAGAAACCATGGATTTCTTGGGACAAGTTCCCAGCACCCCTCAGACTTGAACACCTGTCACTCTTCACATCAAGATGATGACTGCCTGACTCAGCGCTGCCTTTGTGAAGGGTGTCTGCAGACCACACTTTCATATTCCACTACTTTGCTCTTCATATGACCTCTGTGAGCTCTCCAACTTGAACACTGCAGTGAACCCTCTGTGCTGCCATGGGCAGCTCCCCAGTAAAGCTGTGATCACTCCTTGTATGTGCTTTTATGTGCCAGGGGAACACCAGTGGGTGTAGCAGAGTGTGCAGGCAGAGGTTAGGATGGTTCAGGCTGTGCATTGAAGTCCCTGGTGACTCTCAGGACCACTTTGATGCAAAAGTCCTCATGGGTAGGTGCTGCTCTGAATGGACTGTGTCACCCATGGCCAGCAAACCTGCTGACTGGTCAGACTGCCCCTGCTGACAACACTGATGGGCCTGAGCACCAGCCATTGAGATGATTTCAGATTTCTCCCATTTCACTAGCTGCATTTAGGGATTAGTGGGAGGAGATGGAAAGTCCAAGCACAATAGGTTTCTCGTGGAAGCACACTCACATCCATCTGTGCCAGGCAGCCAGGGCCATCTGAGGAGACAGTCTCAAATGTTTATTTAGCTCAGATGCTCTTCGGCAGCCAAGTGTCAGGACACCACTCATCTGAGTCACCAGCCTAAATAGTGGGATAACCTGCTGCAGCCACATCTCTTGCAGGAGAGGGCACAAGCTGCACAGATGCTTTCATGTCAGCTCAGCTGCCACCTGCAGGCAAGTGGTCCTTGGCTGGGAAAGGGGGTAGCAGTTGCAATGGCACAAAGCATTGAAGTTATGCATCATGGTCCCAATCACTTTACCTGAGATAAACCTTCAGGTTGAATATTGCCAAAACTGACCAGACTAAAATGCTCAAAAGTGGCTGGTGACTGTGCTTTCCCTGAGAAAGCTTAGGAGGGATCACTTTGAATCAATTTGCTACTACTGTGGTCTACTTAAGGGCTGCAGATTGGAAACACAAAACCAGAGATGGTTGGATCTTCTTAAATGTTTACTCTGCCTTTTAAATTTGAAGTGCTCTTCCGAGCTTTCCCCAAACCAGAACTGAGTGATCTTCCCACACAGTAGCAATCAGGAAGGTCTGTGCTATCCTCACCTGATACTACTGAGCATCACAGTGTGACCTTAAACAAATGCATCCTCAAAACCCAATGCTGTAAATTGTGTTTTTTCAGCTCCATCAACCCAGACATTGCGTTTGCATGAGTGAATCCACACTTACACCTCAGGAAGCTGCAAGCAGGGCTTAACCCACATTACAGTGATGTCTTTTCATGGACTGGACCTTTATTTCATGTTCATGAAGGACAGAGCAGATAGCCCAGGTGTGTCCTTTTTTCACCATGGACTCACTCTTGTTCAAAATAAATAACAGTAGAAGGTCAGTGGGGTTAATGAGGTAACTTCAACTTCACCCTGCAACATCTTTATCTTCCCCAAACATATCAAGAGACTATAAAAAGAAGCCAGAGCTGCTAACAGAGAACAAACTCAACTGCAAATTTTACCATGAAAAAGGTGAAAATAATGAAACATAAAGCCCAGAAACATGTTGATTTATCTCCAAGTACACTGAGATGTTGGATTTTCTACTTCTTTTTGCCTGTGCCACAGCTGAGGCTGCACGTTTTTGCCCAGCACTTATGATTCCTGTAGTGAATACATTTGTACAGCAATGGGCTTCTTGCCAATTAGCTTTTAACTCCAGCTCACATATTCTGGATAGATTAGATACCAAACCTGTTTTGCAGAAGACACAACATCCTTCACGTTGTATCACTGAATGAGCATCTGTTACTATAGTGCCTGGGTGTTATTTCCTAGATGACCAGGGAACTGCCAAGTGAGCTCACCCACTGGGGCCATGCAATTTCCAACATCCATTTTTTTTAAAAGGCAAGAAGCCGACAAATGAAAATAAATGCCAGCAGAGCTTAATGCCTCTCTGTCACTTCAGGACCCAATCCTGTAAAATACTGATATTTCCTGTGAAAGGTTGAGTGCTCTCATGCTTTGCTAAGCTTTTTCTGACAGCTGGGACAGCCTCAGCAACTTGCAGAGCTGTTTTCCTTACAGAAAAAAGGGGGACATCCTCTACTCATCTACTGAGTTCTTTTGACTTTAGCTCAGATTTTATATTTTTAAAACAGATGTACAAACTTTCTTCCCCAATTCATTTAATACACAGCTATTTTTTTTTTATTTAATCCACCGAGCTAAATCCAATGAAACTTCCTTATCTAAAAAGAGTGTTTCTGTTACTCAGCTGTCTAGAGACTTGTCACAGGACTGGTTGTCCTTGCCCACAGAGAACAAAAGTGGGATTACCAAAGTCCTAATTGAACAAAGGTGTGAACATCCAAAAAGGCAGCAACAGCCTCAAAACTGTCAACAAAACAGATAATTCTCACACCAACCAGTTTCCCACGCGCAGCACGGCCCCTCCTCTCATGTGTGGTGTGAGAATCTATTTGCAGGACTACAGGGAATGTCCAGATAGGTGAGGAAAAAAAAAATCAGCCAAAGCTTGAAAGAAAAGAAGCTGCTTGGCTCTAAAGAAAAAAGCTACTTCTCGATTTACTGATAATCTGACACCATGACTGGGATCCATCTCACTCACCTTTCTCTTTAGGAGATACCTTGCCTAATACATGTTATAATCACATTTGTTTTTTCTTCCCCACCAATGTAACCTGGTTTTGGCACCTTGTTACTCTGAGTGGGCTTTATCTCACCTGACTTAAGACATGTGGTTAAAGTGAATAGAAAGAGGCACTTCTAGGGTGAGAATCTATTCTGATCCATTTTTGATCTCTAAAATGGAATAAATCCTGCACACACTGACTGTAGTAGTGACCTTCATTGCTTTAAAGACTGTTAAGAGTGATGAACATCAGTGTAGATTATCTACACAAAAAGGGGATGAATTCTCACTATCTCAAACTAGCAACCTGTCCAAATTGCTCTGCCTATGTAGTAGCTATTTCCAAAAACAACATCATGTGGTTTTCCAAGTGAATTCGTACTTGGGTCTCCTAATGTTAGCAGTCTTTATAACCCTAGTTACAGTCTTATTAAATACTTCACAGCAGTAGTGCTTTGTGACAAGGATCCTGGCAATCTGCAAAAGTCTGAAGTCTATTGATCCTATGCTCATATTTCCTGAGTGTTATTTGAACTGGGTACTAAATCCTTCTGGGAACAACCTTTGGACTGCAGAAAACACCCTCCACAAGTAGTCCTACAGACGACCAGAGAGATAAGATGCAAAGAGCAACCAGTGAGAGAAAACACAGTCTCAAGATGATAATACGCAAACTGAATCATTTAAAAACCATATTTTTCTATCCACTAGACAATGTCAGATATTCAAAGTCAAAAGAACCCAACTTTAAAAATGTCCCTTCAAGCAAAGAGAATTCATGTCAAACCCAAGATGTAGGTATTTGCCTCCAACAAACTCTGAAGAGCAAGTCTCACCAGAAGGCATGAACCTCTCTGATGTGTCACTAGACACACATCTCTGTATGAGTGAGCCCCCTGTCTTCCCACCCTGCCTGGAATGATGGGTCAAGGCTTCTCCCTGCAGACTCCATATCATGTAAATAAATTACAGCAAATTCCAACAACATTTAGAAGGAAACAAGAGCGTGAATCACATACAAAAGTTATAAAGTACTCACCAGGTCGCCTGTTCCAGGCTTTTCCATAATAACTGGGGGGAGCAGTAACCCTGCAGGAGAAGTAGGGTCTGGGTTGAGTGCCCCGATGCCTCCTCCTATCAGGGAAACCACACCATTGCAATCCACTGAGCTGTTCCTTTTGCCAGTCTGGGTGTAGTTGGGAGTAGCAGGGTGAGAACTATGGCTCACTTGACTTTGCACGCTTGGACGCCTCCCAGATCTTGGAATTAAGAGAGAGCCCCGGTGGCTTTCATTTTCCCCAGCGATGCTGATCTCGTCATCGGCAAAATCTGTTTCGGAGCAAGTGTCTCTGCCACGGAGTCGGAAACTGAATACGCTTCCGTGGCTGGTTCTGCGCTTCACCAAGTTTGCACTGGGACCATAACTAATGCCAAGGAGAGTCTGGAAACCCCCAGAAAGGAAAAAGGGGAAAGAGAAACAACATTTTGCAACATGTTTTCAGGAGCGAGGAAGTTCTGGGGAGAGCAGTAAGTTCCATTTTAAATCAAATGCTTCAGAGAGAGGCTTAATTACGTGTGTTCAGCCTCCACAAAGTTAAGAGGTTGAGCAGTCATTCCTAGCCATCAGGTATTTCTCTAATACTTGACAGTTAAAGATGTACTGAAATAGGAAGGGTCAAGGTGGCATTCAGTTCACAGAGTGATACTTCCTTTGCATCTACTTCCCCCAATATGAAAAGTGCCAAAGGACCTGGGAAGGCAGCACAAGGAGTGGAAGACAGGAGCAGGGAAGGGGATCCAGCTCCGATCTACTGCATTATCACACATCTTCATAACAGCTAGGGAAGGAACAGTGCAGTGGGAAAAGAAGATATAAAGAAATAGGGCAGGAAATGAACTGCAGGGAAAATGAGAAGAAGAGGGAAGAAGAAGAAGCAGGAGGCGACGGAAGAAGGTGGTAAAAGAAAAAAAACTAAACAAACCAAGAGCAAGAAGAGGGATATGGTTTATTAGTTTGTAAAATGATCATCTCAGTGCACATGGCTGCTTGAGGGATAGGTAACCTCAGTACACAGCAGTCTCCCTCACTCAAATATCAGCCTTGATGATCCACTCTGACGTCAGTTAGTGAGACTGCAACTCTGCCAGAGCATCAGCAAGAAGTAGCGAAGCACTAAATAAACCAAAAATCTGGCAGAGTAAAAAGGATGTTCAGAAAATGTGTAAGGACTTCGAGTCTAACCCCTTCCCTCATATCTGAAGAGGAAATTACTGGAGTAAGAGCATTTAGGCAGAACATGTTTTTGATTTTATGGCGTGTATAGAATTTTATCTTCTTCAGAACTTTCCCATGAGTCAAGTATATGTGAAGAGAGGTCAGGTCACCACAGCACCCACAAACCAGACAAACCAAATGAAGCCTGATTTAATTTTGTGCTGTAGCTTACACCACTGACTTACATAATGATACTATTTAGTGACACTGGTACAAGTAGGAGTACAAAATCCAGGCCCTTTCTAACTAAAAACAACCCATTTGGACAGCTACCAAATTTTAACTGGTCAAAAATCCATGCCTGGGTTTCCATGGCACAGTCATTGAGACTGATTTCTGATGGCAACACACTTCCAGCTGCTCAGATAGCATCTGAATGATGACTCAGCCTCATTCCCTCCAACCATGCCAGACACAGCCTTGCAGAGAAGATTTACTATAAGCTTTGAAATGTGTCTCCCATGCTTCTCATGCATATGACATCCAGGGGGGAAAAGTGAAAACAAGAAATATTATTCTAAGAAATAAACTGGCAATGCACAGCTCCAGTCCACAGTCATTCTGGCACATGGTGTCTTGAAACCCCATCCAGAATGAAGCCAAAGTGCAACTCTAGCTCTAACAAAGGTGTAATTTGTTACACGACCCCTTTGACCAATGAGACAACAACAGAAACTATGAGATTAAAAAATGCATGTCATTTACAGAAATCCAGCTCTGGGTAAATTCTGTAAGCTGGGGAGTCATTAATTGGTCACATTTACTTACATCACTTATATATTTTCTATGAGCTTTTTATGGCTGCCAAGTATCCCTAAATTCACTGACAACAAAATATAAAAAGACTTAGCCCATTATATGGCTATTCAGAAAACCAAAACAAACTCATTTAAACTTTGCCCTCAGTTAAACAAAGACAAATTACCTGGAGCTATTTATGATCATTTGATACATACAGCATGTGCAGATTCATATTCATGCATGTCAGGAACATTTATATAAAACCCTATTTAACAACAGTCTCACTCTGTTTTTCTTCCCTAAAATGGAAAGTAGAAACAAGTGCCACAAAGTTTTGACTTGAAGGCAACTAGCAAAGGAATATAAAAATGTTAATAGTGTCTTTGTATAGCATTTAAAAAGCCCTCAGAGACAACTTTCCTCCTTTTCTCCTCCTCTCTTTTCTTTTTAAGCTTTGCAGGTTTCTTCTAAGAATTTTTCATCTCTAGTAGGGATAGGATAGATATAATCAGATGAATGAAATTAAAGTGAGAAAATAAATCAGACTGTTGGCAATCTTGAAGCCAAAAAAAAGGAAACAAATTGAAAAAAACATGTCTGTAAAAATGTTTAATGGGCATTGTTAATTAGTTTTGAAAATAAAGTGGTAATACATTTCCTTCCACTATTCCATCATAGACTGCAGTATCTGCTTTGTTAATATCAGTCATTATATTAAATACCTGATTCTTCTGAAAGCTTCAATTTTAATTGCCTTTTCAGGGCCTGGCCTGTTCAGTAAAATGTGAACCAAGTGGTGTTTCAGACCACAGCTTACCATCCTCCTCTGACCATCATCATAGTCACACTTGGGATTCCTTTGGTCTTCTCCGTACTCATCTGCTCCCAAAGATTTCTTTTTCTTTCGCTTATTTCTTCTTTCTTTTGCAGTTTTAGGTGACATCTCCAATGAACTAAGCGACATTGAATCAATTCCCTTGGCAGCTAGTGCCTAAATCAGAAGATGGCAGAAAGTGTAAGAATTATTATTTAAGGATTTCAGTGAAGAACTACTACTTATGCTCCTCCACAAGTATTTTTTATTTTAAATTTTAAGGTTGTATAGGAGACATATTAAAAGTTTCAGGAGGTCATTAATCTTAAAACCATCTTACATGGCTGGAACCAGTCTTTACGTGTTTCTAACCTCTACTTTTAGCCATGGGAAAATAAACAAGTGAGTTCCTAGTACAAATGCACATATGCAGGTCTCCCTCCTGGATCCTATGGTGGAGCATTAGGAATGGATGCACAAAATAATGTTGTTTATGTAGAGTTCACACACAAGACCCTTTGACACACCATGAAGGAACAGCTTGTGTGCACACAGGTACAGGGGTATGCTGTGCACACACTCTGGAGTAAAATTTCTGGTGCCAGGCAAAACAAATTCTCATGCTGGGGAACCTCTGATTAAAGTCCCCCTGGACTTCAGCCCCTTGAACTGGAAGGGGTGGGCAGCAGGGCAGCCAACCTGGCTGCTGGGATTTTATCTCAGCTATCACTGAGGGATGCTTGGAACAGCAGGTAATTCAGCTGGCACGTTTCTCATCCTGAGCAGCAGCACAGGCAGCTCTGCTCAGAGATGGAAAGAGGAACCATGGGCTTAACTGCAGATAAGGTGGACTTTGCTTTGCCGTGTGCCTCCACGCCGTGCCTGCTATCCAGGGGATAGCTGCAGGAGCAGAGTGATAACACACCACCTGCTACAAACCCTGAAGAAGCCGAGGGTGAAAGCCTGAGTGCACAAAGCCACAGCTTTGTGAGCAAATGAGCAGCCAGGAGGAAGAATCAGTAGGAGCAAGGAGGAAGCCACAGCTCACACCAATGTGCTGGGTCTCCATCCCTGGCTCACGTGGGAGCAGCAAGAGGGCTCTGAGCACAAAGCACTGGGGTCAGGTTTTGAGGTGCTGGAGAATCAGTGGTAGCCACATCAGTGGTCTGGAGACAAGCCCATTTGCAAAGCCCCCAGCTGAAACACCTTAAGAGAGTGAATTATTAAAAAAAAGCCTCTCCAGGTTGCCCAGAACAGGAGAAATGGATGAATCCTCAGTGCTATTGTCTGTAAGCCACTAGAATCAAACAGGCAATCATCTCTCCACTGCAAAATACTCCCTTCCTCCCACAGGCATCAGTCCAAGGAAAGTGAAGGCACTTAACAGCCGTGTAAAGAATCAATCATGTATTTCAAGGAGTAGCGGTTGCTCTATCAAGCTGAGAGCACAACAAAACTTAATTCCTGTGGGAAATATCTTTCATAAGCAAGCTGCTTAGAGCAGAGAGGAGGAGGGCTCAGACACTGGTCTAGGCTGTTATTTTTATTTTTTTAAGTCAATTGACTTAATTGCTATGCTGAAGTGCTTTCTCTTCATAAAGATTCAGCAAGTCTTTTGGTGTTAAGCTCAGATTTAGGAACGTGTTACACCAATTGTATAAATTGACTGATAGTCCCCAAGCAGGTCTATCAATTATATTTCTGCTTTCTTTATACTGCACAGTGTAAAAGCTTGTCTGAAGAGTTTCAGTTCTCCTTTCTGATTGCTGTCACATTTTGTTGATCAAGAAATTATTGTAGGTTGTGCTACTAAACTGACTGTACTCATACTACAAAATAAACTAATTTTCCATTTCTTAGCATTTTCTTACCTATTTCTTAGGTGGAATTGCTTCTGTGCTAAGCACCTCTCTCAGTTATTGGAAAAAGGATTTGTACTGAATTGTTCCTCAGAGAATGGAGGACCATAGAATCATAGTATGGTTTGGGTTGGAAGGGACCTTAGAGACCATCTTGTTCAACCCCTCCTGCCACAGGTGGGGACACCTTTGACCAGACCACTTTATTCAGTGTTCCATCCAGCCTGGCCTTGAGGATGTCCCCATGTCCTGCCTGTGTACCCTTTCTGGTTGGGTTCCTGTGGCTGAACCATGTCCTGTCCCTCAGGCACTGCAAGCCATAACCTACTGCAACAGTTCGAGGGGCAGGAAAGGCGTGTGGGACCAGACATGTCTGGCAAGGACATACAGTGTTGGAAGGATGGGAGGAAAACTTAGTTCACATGAGCCCTGACATGGGGATTATGCAAGAGGTAGTTCTTGAGGCAAGAACTTAGTGGTACAGTGAGAAAGTCAAAACCAAGATCTTGATCAAGTTTTGGAGATCAAGATTAAAACTAAGAAGCTCTGACTGGGGTGAGGCATCTGAAATGGACATCTGAAAGCTCCACTGTGCTCCTTCTTCAAAATGTCTAATTTGAGATGTCAGGAGTTGATTTGCAGAAATTACTGGACTTCATTAGTGAGCTTGATGGATCCCAATCACTCTACTCCTAAATTTCCTTTCCATAAAATTAGGATAATACTGCAGGAGTATTACAAATACAAATTAGTGTTTTTGAAGCACATGGAGTCTGAGCAGTGACAAGAGGCACTGAAAAACCTCTGAGGATGTTAGTCACTTCCTCTTCGAAGCAGGTTTTGAGTGTCTGAGTTGGGAAGTCTGCTCGAGCTGGCCTAAGGCAACAGAACAAATGATGAGAAAGCAAAGAGCTGCTCTTGAGTCATGCACTGTCCACCCTTTGTACTGAACAGGGCATAGGAAAAATGAGAAATGGCTGGCTGAAGAAAAGGCTATATTATAAAGCATAAAAACAAATGGGAACAATTTAGGTTTTCAGGAGCAACCTTCTTTTTGCCACATTCCAACTTTCAGAGCTTAATGTTCCTTTTTCTGTGTACATAGAGGCTTAACTGAAACCAAAGCCTGCAAAAGGAAATTCTTAAATATCTTTAATTATAGTTGGGGCTACCAAAGTTGACTGTTATTAGGAAGAGCTCAGCTGGAGTCAAAACACATGGAAATTTGTATAAAATAGGTATGAGTTGGAGCTCAGTTTGCTCCCTTAGCTTATGGCAGAGAGTTACTCTGTTAAAAGTGCCTGTACATGGGCTAAACCGCATTTACCTATTACTTATACTATCAAAGAGGATCTTTAAAAGGACTTAAATGATGCATAAACCTCCACTGCCACTTTGTTAAGAGTGAATTGCATTTTCTATTTTCTTTCCAAGGATTTAAATGGGTTTTGGATTAGACCCTGAAGCCATGTACACAAAAGAAAATTATGTATATTAGTTTATATTGTGTATCAAGGATTTATTTCTCTCTACTATAGTGCTATGTGTTATTTCAGAATAATTTTCTTATTGTCTTCTTGTTCACAGCACCTCAAATGTTCTCTTCTGCTGTTTAGTAGAAGCTTTCTACCTCACACAAACCACATGAAAATGAAGTGGCGTTATTAAGGCTATAAGGCTACATCCACGATTTGGCCTCCCTGGCTTGTTTAAACTTACAACATAACATTGAATCCACATCCTTTGCATAATTTGCAAAGCTTAACCTCAAAATCTTCCTATTTACTTTTTCAAAAATGAAATTGTAGGTAATTCAAAGAGGTTATCCTAAACCTTTATCTTCCTTATCAAACAACTGGCAGGTTGAGTGAGTGAGGAAATTAGGTTATGCTAAAATGGTGGTGGAAGAAGGTTCATCTGTGGCCATGCCTGAGCTACCAAAATAGCTGGGTTTTGGTCAAATACAGCTGTAGTTTTACCATCATTAAAACATCTTACATGCCACCCAATATAAATTTCTCTGCTGGAATGTGTGGTATGGTTAAATCAGTACAGCTCTGGATATTTAAACCCCAAATGGCCTCAGTTCTAACAGGGAGAACCATCATTTTTCTTTCATATAATAACTCTGTCCAGCACAGTAAATATTAAGCTGCTTTCAAGAAAACTCTTACTTTGGTTATCACATAAATATAAAATAAAGAGAATGTGAATCTCAAGGTACCATCTGTTCAAGTTACCCAAGGCTAATCATGTCACATAGTTCACTGACCTCTTGCTCTTTCTTTAACATCTCCATGGCTTCCCGAAACTTTCTTTCCTTCTCCTCTGTTTCAGCAATAGTGGCTTGATTCTGCTCTTCATATGCCATGGCCACAACAGCCAGAATCAGGTTGACCAGATAAAATGAGCCCAGAAAGATGACCAGCATAAAAAAAAGCATGTAGATCTTTCCAGCAGATCTCAGAGTCTGCAAGCACAAAAGTCAAATTATTAACACTTGTTTACAATGTTCTTTAAAAGAATAAAATGCTTTCTTAAAAGAAAAAATATTTTTATTATTTTTTTAAAAACCTTTGGTTTACAATATAATTTAATCTAGTCTTTGTTAATAGCTCATATAGAAACCCTTTGATGAGAAATGACAACCACATCCAAGGAATAATCTTCTGACCAATAAATTTTTATACCTTGGTCAAAACTATGTGCCTTGCAGTGAATTAATTTTTGAAAGTAGAATGCTTTCCTCCTTTACCAAATATCTCTTCTGGTTTTCTTTGAGAATAGATACTCTTACAATCAGAACCAGTGAAAAATTCCCCCACACAGAGCTCAGTCTGGTTTTGTTCAGTGCTTAGAAACCATCCAAGTGGGATTCATGTTGTATCTCCTCAGATGCCTACAGTCTGGGTCCTTTGCAGTTAGTGGGGAGAAAAACATATTTTTAGGGTATAACTCATCTGAACATTATTTAGACATCTGTCTTGGAATAAGAACCACCAAACTTTGGGCTCCTTTGACTGTATTTCGTGGTTCTTCACCATATTTATCAGCATAACAGGAGTTCATGAGAACAGGACAAGCTTATATGTAACAGATAGTCACACATATGTAACTGATATGTCCCATGGTCAGTGACTTGGTATTACTGACAGAAAACACTGTGTGATATTATAAGGTCAAATCATAAATGGGAGTGATGTTCATCCTTATTTGCCCTGACAGTTTCTGTCCTCCAGAGTTGTACATGCAGCTCTCTGTCAAGTAAGTGAACACAGTTGCTTAAAGAATCTTCAGTTTCTTTGTTTTACGTTTTCCTATAGTGAAATTGTATAACTGGCTGTGTGTGAAGCTGAAATCCTCCAAACTTTCCACAATGACTAGCTCAATACCTGCAGAGCAGTTCATTCAGCATTGTCTCTTGATTGCCTTATGATCATTTTCCAATTTGGGCAATTTTGAAATGCAGCAGCAAATCTTCAGTGACTTCATGAACAGAGTATGTCATTCAATACTGAACTATTACATGCAGTTCTTCATAGTTTGCATACTTTTCAGGAAATGCATGATAAAATGAGTGTTTACCCACAGACCACCTTTCACAAGTGACTGCAAGTAGACTCTTACTCCTTTAGCATCCCTGTTTGTCAGGTGTCCAGGATGAAGATGTTGCAGCAAAGAGAACTGACATATACCAGGTAGTCTTGCCTTCTGCTGAATTTGTGTTCATTGCTATGCCTTGCAAAACCAGATATGCCAAATACACAGGTGCTTCTCTAGCTGTTTTTTTTGAACTGGACTAAAAAGATTAGTTTGTGTTACACCATCCATCCAAAAATCTTCAAGTGGGGATGTGGTGATCTTTCTCAACTTCATTTAGACTCAGGTGAATTAGTCATTGCAAGTGTCTTTCTCTCAGTACTACTTTTCCTCAATTTCCCCAAACACCCAGTCTAATATCTTTTGACATCATCACTCTTAAGAAAATAAATTAATTGTAACAATTGATGGTCCTTCTCCAGAACACACATACACAGAGCACAGTTTACTTAATAACCAGCAATTCTTCCTTGTCACTGTAAAAAGATGATGTGTTTATTTATAATTTTAAACAGTAATAAAATTATCTCATACCTGTTGGTAAAGACGCTCCCAATAATCCTGAGTCATCAGACGGAACAAAGACAGAAAGGCCCAGCCAAAAGTATCAAAGCTTGTGTAGCCATGGTCAGGATTTTCCCCAGCCTTCAGACATATGTATCCCTCAGGGCACTTGCTGCAAAACATGAAATACAGTCCATGAGGTACACCTTAAATGGCTTCAACATGGAGAAATTGACTTCCAGGGAAATTGTCTTGAATGCCTTTGGTTAAGAGCACAGATCACTGACGTTAAATTCTTTCACTGGATGAAAGCACAGGAAACAGGTGGATGCTAATTCACAATACCAAAGATCTTTGCAATCTTTTTTTTTTTTTGAAAGGATAAACTGGAAAATAGTAACAATAGCAGGAGCTGCAATGGCAAATAAACACCCAACACTTCACATATTTGGAACAGAATGGACTTAGATGCCTAAGGAAGACTTCAGTGTTTAAATATGATTTCTCTTGGAACTTATTTCTAATTAAGAATCATATACTTGGTGTTTCCTGTTACAGTTGCAGGTAATACTGTGATGGTGAACCTGCTTTTGTGGTTGTGTAGTCTGACACTGTCTGGAAACACCAGCGTGTGCTATCTGAGCACCTTCCCAATTGCTTACTGTGCCTGACCTTACACTCACCCCCCCAAGGATTAAATCTTTAATCTAAGAAACCCAGCCCTTTGTTCCACTCACCACCACAGTCTGGGGTCATGACATTTTTCTATTTCTGCCAGGAAAAAGCTTTCCTTGTGTGTCTTACAGATTACTGTATTAAATTGCATGCAGATAGCATGAATTTCACTGACTCTCATTAACCTTGGAGGCTCTTTACAAGTAATTTTCTAGCCCCATATGCCAGAAGAGATAAAGAATGCTCTCAGTGGTGCTGTGTAAGTACTGAACTGTATCACCAAGTGAAACATGAGGTAGAAGAGATTCCGGGTTGACATGCCATCCTTTCTCCCAGAACTGTGCTAAATGGTCAGTCAAAAACCTCACATCTCTTGCACATCACAAACTGCTCTCCAAACACAATCAGAAACTGAAGACTGGAGCAATATCCAAAGGATTACTTCTGTATCCTAGGAAGGAATTATTAGATCAAGAACGTTGCTGGTGTCCTAGAGCCCTGTGGTATTTTGGAATTTTTTTGGTGGGAAGCATCTAACTACCTGGAGAAGCAGATCTCAGCAGAACATGCAGTAACACAGCTCTCCCTGCTCCCCTTATCCTTCAGATAGAGATGAACCTGGTACAATTCAGTACAAATTCTAGCAGACACAACTAGGGGTGGCTGGAACAAGAGGGACTTTGAAACACTTCAGCAGAGACCAGAGGCATCAGGCAATATCATGAGACCAGAGCAACACCCTCTGTCCTGGCAAATGGCAAAAGTATGTCTCAGTGTGAAAATCAATGTTCTTTTCCTTTAAAAAATATACATTCTATACTGATATGATTTACATTTTTATAGCACAGGATAACCATCTTGTATTGCATTTTGAGATGAGAATATATTGCTATAGGTTCAGAAGTTACAAAAATGTATGATGTCTGCCACAAATATTAGACGTTCAACAACACACTACTAATCTTAATTTAATATCAGTAGGAAAGTACAAATTTTAAAGCAAATCTACTTTGAATGCTGATAAAAGGAGTGCTGAAGCACAGCAAAATGTGTGCAGATCCTTGTTTACAGTAGTTTTCAGAAAAAGCAATAAAAAATGAACAGCTGATGTTTAGTGAATTAAATGTAACACAAAAGTGAGAGTATAATAAGTGATTCTGTCACCTTAGGTAGAGCCAAGTTAGCTTATCTCAGTCAAGAATTTAGATAATAACAACTGTATCTCACAAAGAAAGAAAGAGTCAATTCTAATTGTTTTTCTGCCAGTCTAGAAATGCCTCCTTCTAGATTTTTCCTACTTTGACTATCTATTGTTTTCTGATAAGAGCCACATTTGAATAAAAATTACAGAAACATTACTGAGCTAGAAGATAACAAAATGCAGAATTGTCAGCTTTTTCCCCATAAAATACACAGATGCACACTGAATCTCTCTTGTACACCCATGTCCTTTTTTGAGGCAGCCTTTTCACTAAATCTCCTCTCTCCCAAAGGCAGCATCTGCTGTCACTCCCATCCATAGACACATGAGATTTCTGCCTCTGATCTGCTGCTGCAAACAGCCTTCCTTGTCCGTGACGTGCTGCTCACAGTGTTCAGGAGCTCTGAGGAATGGATTCTCTGGCCTCTCAGGAGGGAAATCCTTCCCACTTGTTTGCGCTAAGACATCACATCTATACAGGACATGAAAATTCTTGTTTTGAAAATTTTTGTAAGGCTGATTATTGTTGCCATGAGAAAAGGACTGCACTCACAGACTTTGCTTGGCTGGAAGCTCAGTAGTCATGTCCAGGAGGTGAACAGCCCTTTCCTTAGTCTCCCACAAAATGGCAATCCCAAGTGGCTCCATGAAACTGGTCTTGTTGCTAATATTTTATCATTATTATTAATGACTAAAACATCTGAATATAGCTGTGGTTACTTTAACGGTGAACCTAAGCCTAGCCAGGGCAGTCAATTGGAAATCAGGCTTCATCTAGAATAAATTATCTAAAATCTTAGGGAAAATGGAAATTTTGCCATTTATATCAATGAGATAATTTCTTCTAAATCTGTTCACCATTTTGAATAGAAAACTCTGAAAGAAAGTTGATATTAGGAATATTGCAGTTGTATTTTCACAGGGCTCTCTCAGCACAGATTAGAGGCTACAGAGTCACTCTTAGGTTCACTGCCAATGTTGCTTTTTAGGGAAACTGTTTTGATGCAGAAGAACATTGGAGCAACTGCCCAAAGCACTTTAGCACAACTGTTTGGAAAGCCCTGAGATATGGAGATGCAACCCTTCTGACTGTGAAAGTGAACAAAGGTATCTCAGACAGATATTTTAGGCTTATAATACAATTAGTATTTTTTCATGTTTCATTCTGTCTTCACATGTCTTAAAAACCTTTTCCACTAACAGTAGATTGCTGGTATGCAAAGATCTGACTCCACAGCAAGTCTACACATTGTGGTTTAACCTCAGCTGGGAGGTAAGTGTCACACAGCTGATAACTCAACCCTGCTCAGTGGGATGGGGGAGAGGATTGGATGAGTAACAGTGAGAAATCTCATGGGTTGGCATAAAGATTGTTTAATAGGACAGAAAGGGAACAAAACAATAAAAAATATAATAATAATATTAATACAGATAATAAAGTAATTAGACTATACAAGTGATACACAATACAATTGATCTCCACTTGCTGATCAATGCCCAGACATTTCCCAAGAAGTGCCCCCCAAGACAGCTTTCTCTGCAGTTTGTACACTGAGCATGACTTCCTATGGTATGGCATATCCTTTTGCCCAGCTGGGGTCAACTGTCCTGGTTGTGACACCTCCCAGCTTCTTGTGCCATTCCAGCCTCCTTGCTGGCAGAGCATGAGAAGCTGAGGTGTCTTTCACTTAGTAGAAACACTACTTAGCAACAACTGAAAGCATCAGTCTGTTATCAACATCATTCTCATCCTAAATCAAAAACACAGCACTGTAGCAGCTACTAGGAAGAAAATTAATTCTATCCCAGCTCAAATCAGGACAAAATTCTTCTCTAATAATAACTTCAGTTTTAGGAGCATTCAAACAAGGTACTGCACCATGAAAACATGAACCCCAGCTCAAAAATGCTGTTAATGTTAGTTTACTTCCTTCCTATGGCAACTGGACTCTTGAGACAAAATATCCTACTTGTCAACTCCTTATTCTTGCTCACCCTCTTTTGTAGCCAACAGAGGCGATAATCCACAAGGTTTGGGAACGTGTTAAAAACACTGGGAGGAAAACACAGGGCTGCTTCCCAGAAAAACACCACAGAAATTTAGGTGTAAGACTCTCACATGAGAATATTATTTTGCAACTGACACCATTTCCTTGCAGGAATTTTTTAAGCAGTCTCAAGATTTTACTGAATCATCTTCAATGTGTAATATTAAGCCTATCTCCTTGGATTTTTTAGCAAACTCTTTAGCTTCTTTTACCTCAGGAAAGCATTTCAGAGGATTGTACTCTCCTCTGATGCACAGGGATGGGCAGCAACAACAAGCTACATAAATATACCATCCTCCACAGGAGCGTCACAGGATGCTGTTCAATTGATCACAATAAAATTAGTGTCATTGATTCAGAAAAGTTAAAAGCAGCAGCCTACCTACCTATCCATCAGACTGTAATCACCAGTGTAAGCTGGCATTGGTACAGGAAATTAAAGGACATAAGAAACAGCTTTGGTTTAAATAACATAGGCTGGGAATGCCAGAGAGTTGTAGCTGAGGGGCATAATTACAAAATGCTCTGTCTCAAGAGTTTAATCTAGGCAAGCCAAGCAACCTGCTTATCCAGGCTGTAGTGGCCAACAGGGTTAGGCAATGAAAGAAGATTTGTAAAGCAACCATGCACTGGATTTTATCATTCAAACCCTGAAAATACAGGGAGAGTTGTCCATGTGCTACCAGGAGTCAGTATCAAATGTCTGCTCATATCAGCTACCACCTCTGTGAGTGGAAGACTTCACTTTCCTTCAGTTTAGGTTATGAAGGGACACTATGGCTGCTACACCAAACTGTTCACTAAAGAAGCAGTAATGGGAGATAAAGTGCATACCACAGACACAGCAAAAATTAGGAAAAACCAGACCCATATTTTGCTAAAGGCCACTTAGTGTTCATGCTTAAGCCTAAGAATGCAGAAATCAAGCTCTGACACAGGGCTAATTCCTGGGGAATGGAAACCACCCAGGTGGTTGGAAATGGAAACCCCATGATGGAGTTTCAAAGTCTGA
>JAWWLZ010000082.1:4455726-4495689 GCA_035041345.1 Poliocrania exsul | reverse complement strand
ACAGTGGCTGTGGGGAAGTGACAAAGATCCTTGGACTGACTTTGCTTCTACCTGACATGATGAAACTACCCATTCTGAAATGGGACAATGTTTAAAAAAATGAATGTTGTAAGGGGAACTGGCAATGTAGGAGAAAGGGGCCAAAAGGCAGCAGCACCCCAGCCAAAGCCATTGCTGTCAGCAGGTGCTTGGTGTGTCTGAAAGCCACAGGTCCCTCTCCTTCTCCTGCTCTTTCTTAGCTTTTTTTGTACTAAAGACTAATCGTGGTTAGAGAGTCTGAGCTACAATTCCCCATTAATTACCATCTAAAAGCCAAAATCTGACTTGCAGTGTCATGGATAGGTCTGTCTAGGAGCGCCCAGCAACTCTCACTCCAAGCATTTAAGTGCTCAGAGAGAATTTGAAGGGCGTTTTTAAAACCCTGGGAAGGGATGCCAATTGTCTGGAAGTGAAAGTAAATTCAACTAAATGCTACAGGGAAAAGGAAAAAGGAATTACAAAGAAGAGAAGAAAAGCTCAAAATAAAGAGCAACATCAACAGGACTTGAAACTGGAGGAGAAATGGGAAGGAAGTGCCCCTGAGCAGGCTTGCTCACAAGCTCAGAGCACCCACTGATCTGTGTGTGCTGCTGACTTGTGTCCAGGAAAAGTTTCAGCCTCCCCCACTGGCTACTTGCTCAGGCAGATGGAAAACCAGTGGTTTCAGCCTGTGACATCAGGCCCCTCCATGCAGGCACCCAAGCAGTGAGGGAAAGAACTCCCTCTGCTGCAATGTGGCTTTTTTGGACCTCATGTTGAAGCAAGGCAAACAAACTCTCATTTCTTCTGACTCAGTCCAGTGGTCAGACACCAGACCTTCTGTATAACCCATCAAGTAAAATGTAGGGCAATAATTTATCATCATAAACATAATAGTAGATTACTGCTTAATGAAGACTGTAGCCTCTAGTAAGTCTGCTTCTTTCATGTGGCTGATGAGCTTATTACAGCTTTGACTAAGAGGTAATATTACCCCTCCTTAAGAATTGAGTGGATTTGGATTTAATCCCTACTGCTGCTGTTTGACCAGAGACATGATCTTCCAAATACACCACTGATCCCTAAGACTGGAGACTGCTATTATTGTCCCTAAACCTGTGTAATAACTCAAGTTATGCTCATGTGCCCTGCAGCACCTTTGAGGTGTCACACTTGCTTTCTGTTTGTTTACATACTCAAGTGAGAGGCTTTCTTACCATAGGCAAATCATCCTCATTCTAGTGCTTCTGTAACCAATAATGAGTGGATGGAAGAGTTTGTGTGATTTACATCAGAATCTAGTTAAATTCTTTTAAGGTGTACTGTATAGCCTGAAGGTTTGAAATAAATTCACTATTGTTGCTTGATAATCTGGGGTGTAATTATGTTTTCAGCTCTAGTGGTTTAAAAAACACACTTAATTCTTTTCAAAACCCTCCTGCTTTGATGACATTTGAAGAGGACACATTTGGAAATGGTGTCCCCCTTCTCACTCAAGCAATCTCTTCCATCTGTCAGCCAGTTATACCCCTTCAGACTGCATTTGGTGAGAGATGTGAACATGCCAGTCCCACCAGGAACATGACAAAGCTCCCAATATCCCATTCCCTGTGAAGAATCCACTCATGCAGCAACTTACACACTGGCAAATTGTGATCTTCCTGACAAAGTTGACTAGTCCCAAAATCACTTGTGAGCAGTTGTTTCTCCTGACCTTACCCATTCTTGTTGCTCCCCAGCAGTGTAAATCTGCAACTGAGACGCCTGGGCACCATCTTCACCCGGCTCATCCACAGATTGCAGCCCTGAAATGCCAAACCTCCAAACCTCTTCTCACTCAACTTGTCCAGCATCCAACAAAATAAGTCCTGAATCTGGGGCCTTCTTATATTAAGAAAACAAGCAATAATAACAACAACATTAATAATAATACGCTTTTAAGTTCAGGCAACTCAGAGCTGCAAAGGCCCTGATTGCCAGAAGGATAAGAGAATCAGCTGGGTGCACTACCCCCTGGTGCAGCTCCCCAGTGTCCAATGCAGTTGGGGCTGTGTTACTGGATGTTGTTTGACAGGTTCTGGTCAACACACACATTTTTCCAGGCTCTCTGCCTGCCAAGGTCTGGGTGACAGCTACAGTAGCAGTGGTGGAAGCATCTGACCGCAACTCTGCTCCTCAGTACAGAGCAAGTTTCTTGTCTACCCTCAAGGGTTGGGACAAGTCTTTGCAAGGGACTTTAAATCATTGCATGGAGGGTGCATAAAGGCAAAGGAGTGTTATTACAGCTCAAGAGATCAAAGTGCTGCATCACTGTGTGAGTATGCTGACAGTGTGGTGGTGTGGAGAACCTACCACAAAAACACTGCTTTTGGTTCTCCTGGACACTATGAAAACAGGCATCTGATGCAGCTTTATGTATCCATAACAATAACCTTAGTAAAATGCTACAACACAAAAGAAAGCAAAGGGGTTTTCTCTGATAATATCTTAGAAAGAGTTAGGACTGATACAAAAACTTTGAGGAGCACTACACCACCTGGTCATTCCTTCATCCCTTATATGCAATAAGCTCTGTGACAGAATTTACCAAATCACAGAGAATCTCGCTCCACAGTGTACATTATTTTAATGTATCTTGTTAAGAAAAATCAAGGTCATAGTGAGACTAAAGGTAGCTAAAGTTTCTATAGCAACAGTTTCTAGGATGCAGTTGCCAAAGGTGCTTTCTTGTTGTTGCTGAAGTAGCTTTACTGCCTGCTTTTCTTTCCTGTTCACTAGTCTTTTTGGTAATATCAGTACAGACATGATGCAAATGTGCTTTCATTGTCAGTATGATCTTGTAGACTGTTCCTGCCCATGAGCTGAATACACAGGACATATCATGTGTAAGGGAAAAAAAAGTTAAGCAGTCTGACCTTGAGATCCAAAGGGGACACAACAGACTTAAAACATGTACACTTTTCTGAGAATCCAGCTCCCTGTTGCAGTCACAAGTGAAAAAGTGAAAAGAGCAAATTTAAGTTTCTGTTTGGTGTCTGTTTGTTTACTTTGTATGTTGAAGGCATCTTGTCTCTTTCTCCTAATGGACAAATTTCCTTGCTGTTTCTATTGCACAACCAAACCTTCAGGCAGAAAGGGAAATAAAAACAGCAGTGTAAGCACAGTAGAAAAATGTCCCTGTGAACTTACAACAGGATAGAGCTGAAATGTATCTTCATTGCCCACAGACACGTAAGTCCAAGCTGCTGCAGCCCCCACAAGTCTTTACTCTGCAGGGATCCAGGGTACTCTGCAGTACTGGTTATCTCATCAAAGTGAATGGTTAATAGTAATGAAGGACAACCCATAATTGCAAGGGCAATGTGACCAGGTTGGTGCAGCCTGACATGGATCAGTTCCCACAGCTCACCCACTATGAATCTGGTCTGATCATGGCAACAGGGTGATGCCTGGAAGAGGAATTGCTGATGTGTTCTAGCAGCATACCTTGTTGGATCTAAAGGTGGGACCACCTTCTCTTGTCCTGAGAGCCCTTGGAGGCTCCCTCACTTCTTGGCTGGTGTTGCCCATGTCCCATGGTGAGGCACTGAGTGCCAGGCGTTTCCCTTGCTATAGGTCCTGGAGCACATTCTAAAGCACCACCTTTCCTTTCTCAGGCCTTCTCTTTGGCACTACCATCATGAATACTCATCTGTGGATATGTGGCAATTTTGTACTCAGTGGCCACTTTGACATAGTAAGGCAGACACCTTCAAGGAGCCCATATGCCTGATTATGGGCAGTGTATGGTGGTGCTGCTGTTCTGTAGCCTTTGCAAATCATGATCCACTTGATGTTAAGACTGGATTTCACTAAGGACAGAGCAGTTTCCACCTTCTGCTCCTAGCTAAGAACTTCCACATATTTGATCATTGTACCAATTCTTTACTGGACTTTCCTTGGGGCTAAAACAAGGTGTTCAAAATTGGATAAGCTGTATACTGGGAATTAAATTGAAAAGCAAATTTACAGGGTTTGTAGTTCCCTTGAAAATCAGACTATCTGATCTTTCTCCACTATTTTAAACAAAGTGAATAAAAGAAGCTGAAATTGCAAAGAGAAACAAGTTGGGTGTATCAGTGTAACCACATCCAAAAAACCCAACCACATTTAACATCAAAACACATCTAGAAACACGAACAATTCTGCACATACACTACATTTTTTTTATGTTTTTGTTAAGAGAGCATTGCTGTTAGCAATGCTTCCAGTGTCTGACCAATCTGTGACACACATCTCAGAGCAGAGGATTTTTCCATTTATGTGGTTCTCTGAATGTGCTTGTGAAATGCCAAGCACATGTCACAAGCATTCACTTTGAGCCAAACAACACCTTTGATCACAATCATTTGATTTTCTCTTTTCTCCAAACATTACTTCTTATTTCCATTGTATTCTGTTCCTTGTAAGTGCAAAGAAAATTCTTGCAGTACATCAAGGGGGGAAATTCAGTTGGATAAGCAAAATGAAAAGCAAGACAAAAGTTCTACTTCATTAAATGAAGAAAAATCAAATTTTAGGTGTCAAGAAGAATGTTTCTGAGGCATCAAACAGGAAAACCACAGACAGATTAGCCTTTGTGCACCTAAGAAATATCCTATCTCCCAAACATTCTTACCATGTCTTTGCAGCATGGTTTTTAAAGTAGCTTCTTGAGGTTGCTTGAACACATCTAAAAATGTAAATAAATGGTTTTTTTCTTGCATTTGCCAGGTCAAATACTAGAGACATGTTTTCTACTACTGAGTGACATACACCTATTCATATCCCCTCTGAACTAGAATCAATATTGCCTAGATCCATTACCTCCTGCTTTATTGGCAGCTTGGGTGCTTGTTCAGAAAACAGTCCTTCCTAGTAATGTAATAAAGCCCCCACCTTGGAGATAATTAGGTTGTCTGTGATATAGAAGCCACTGATGATCCTTTCCCTGCTGATTTTGGCTTGCTGCTCCAGCTCAGGTTGCAGTCTCCATCACTACATGTTCATGTTCTTACATTAGACCATCTGAGTCTCATCACCTAGTAATTGCCATAGCAGATTCATTTACATTTTTTTTTTTTTACTCTTCTATAATAACAGCAATCAGCCAAACCTCAGAGTGTCATTAACATGCTTTCAAAAATGCACTAAAATGGCTTTGTCAATTACCTTGAGATTTAATATCCCGGCCACAACACAGATATCCCTCAGTATTACAACAAATCCTTCCAGGAGTGCCCACATGACACCGCCCTTCCCTGTGTTTCCTTTGAGTCCTCAGTGTACGCCAGAGGCTAATGAATCCAAGCTCCAAACCGGGAGCAGAAGCAAGCTCCACAAAGGCTATGAACTGCTGTCTTTTCTTAGCACACCTTCCTGATGCCTCGATGGGTTCCCAGGTTTAAGCATCCTCGCTTGTCATCACTTTCATTACTAACACATGTGAGAACCACAACCTAATGCATCTACTTGCTCTTAGCTCCCCTCCCCTAAACCTGTGGTACAACCAGTCCCAGAAGGTCCCACTCATGCAGATTTTGTTTTACTTTTGAGTGCACTTGCTCTTGGCTTTGATCATTGAATGGTGAGAGAAAACAAATCCACTCTGTTAGCTACATCAGCCTGTAGATGATGGTCTCTCTGTTCTAATAGGTGGGAATACATGACTTTGCACATTCCCTCGGGCCTTAGGATCATCTTTCTAATTATCTTCATGTCTTTAAACAACAGGAGTGGATGTGAAATGTATAGCAGAGGAGACAGCACTTGCTAGTCCTGAGCACAAAAAAAAAAAAAAAAATCAGTATAAGGAGGAATATTTATTCCCCAGTTTTAGGCCTGTAAAACCAAATCTTACCCAGTGGTATTAAATACTTAACAGGAGAAAAAGAAAGAGTTGAGGCGTAAAGGGAAACTGGGTTTCCCTTAATGTCACAAACACTGACAGTTTTGATGTATTTATCAAAACAAGTACAAGGACACTTGGTGTGGGGGTGGCATTTTCTTCTTATAATTGAGAGCTGAAAGTTCTCCCCTGGCTGTTTCAGGCTATGAATCTATCCTGGGCATAATGTCTCCATCAGAGGTTTTCTACATGGCTTTTTGCTGCAATTTATTGAATTTCTGGAGAAGGAAATAAGGGTGGGTTTTCTCATAAGCCTTGCTAGAACCTAACCCTTAAATCCATACAGGCTACCAACATATAAAAACTTCATGGATATTGGATTTTTATTTAACTTCCCACCATCAGAACAATTCCAAAGCAGGAGTCTCTAAACTATGCTTCAGAAATAGCTCTAATCCACTCTTTCAGCATTGCTCATGACCTTAGCATCTTTCCACCACCATGGCTCAGATCTTCAGTGAAAACAAGGTTTATTTCATGACATGCAAAATATTATTTCTGTGCAGAACACTTTTTTCTCAATATTTTTGCCTATTGATTATCAAAGACTGACGTTCTCCAGCATACAGACATTGCCAAATCCTGGGATTCCCGGGAAACATCCCAATAGTCTTGGAGTCCTGCCTGAGCCTGGATAAATACAATGTATTACAATCAACAAAGGACTTAATTAATGGATGCTGACATTGTACCTTCCGTGGAACAAACAAAAGGGAAAGCATGGCATTCTGCCCAAGGAGCTACAGTCTAGCTTAGACTGGCAGCACGGATCAGACACAGAAGACCTGCAGAGGGAAGGCTGACACTGAGCTTTCCCTTTGTCTTGTGTAAATACTGATACAGACAGTGGCAGCTGAAAGCAAAGCGTCTCTCCCCAGGACCCTGAGGCTTCTCTTGCCTTCTTGTCCAAAAGCAAGTTCATATTATATCTTCCCTTCATCTTCCTGCTGTCTCCCTGTACACACATGCCTTTACTCTCATGAAATTATCGCTAAGTTAAACTGTGTTTCTTTGCAGTGTTCCATATTTACCAACTCAAAACATCTCCCTCCAGAAGCAGATCCTCCCATCTCCTACCTTCACTTGGCCTACGTCACCCATCTCCCTGGTTCATATGCTCTCACATATTTGGTTCAAATGCTCCCAGATATTCAGCTCAAAAGGTCCTCAACCCCACCACTCCAAGGTGTTTTCTCCCTTTTCCTACAAATCCTAACAGCCTATAATCTTTGCAGGGTTTGTAATCTCCTCTGACCACATGAGATCCCATCCCTCTCCATCCCATCTGAACTCTTCCATTTCCATCAAGATCATGAGAGCATGTCAAATATAATCACACACTCTGACAGTGTGTTTAGACCCCGAGGACTGGAAGCAGGAGGAAACACTGGCATCTATAGATGGCAGGGATATGAATAAAGTCCTTTATGCTGAATACATGAGTGTACCTCAAGATCTCTTCACTGTCTATACAATAACAAAAGCAAACACACATAGTCTACAAACATATCAAACACAAATGTAGATCACAACTCAAACTTGAGTACTTTCCCACCTCCAAAGCATGTTATTTTGGGGACTAGCATTTGTTGATTTGTTTCTCTTCTTTTGCCAAAAGCCAGGAATTCATCATCACTCTAAATCCCTTCAGTTTTCCGTTTCCATTCCTGTTTTGTTTCCTTTAAAATACTCTCCACTCAGCAGAAGTGTTACTTAGCTTTTGCTATTTTTTTATCAAGAAGTTTAAATGTTTTGAAAGAGAACTGTAATAAGGCCCCTAAAGATTTTAGACCTGAATAAATGGCACACACAAACTTCTCTTTCCTGCATTTCAGAAAATTGTATTGCTATGCACAATATTGTCATTATCCTCTCTCCTATTACGTCTGACACAAGGAAGTTGAAATATCTACTTCATGCTGGTGAGAAGTGGACAGAACAAAAGTAAAATGTAGCAAAAATAATAAAAAACCCAGCAACAAAACTGAACAGAAATGAAGATAGTTTTAAAGCACTTACCCAGCATCAGTGCTATTGCCACACAGTAACACATCTTCTGTACCATTTTTTATGAAATAGTTCACTGCAACAGAAAAAGAGAAATGGCTTTTAAATAAACACATTCTGGGAATGATAACATTCAAAAATATCATCCACAAACCAGCATATTCAGCTGGGACAGTAATTGAGAGATGAATGGCATCCTTTTGCTTTGTTTTGCTGATTTTAACTTCTATAAATTGTAAAAACAAATATATTTTTCAAGTTCCTTTAAGCACTTGTTGGTTGTATTCCAGATCTGACCAGCTGAATAAGATGGCAATGACCTATGGGCAATGTTTGCAGGAAACCTTGTCTAGCCACGTCCCTGGATGTTCTAACCAAGAATATTGTTCCTAAGTTCCATAATTATAATCAAACCAAGCCATATGTTTGCCTGTAACTTTTGGTCTCTATGCTGATGACACACATATTAATTGAAGGTTGTGATAGAAATTCCTGACTCATAGGTTAAAAATGTAACCAGCTCTAAGTCAGAATGTAATAATACTAACAAAACATCCCACTCCCCCCGTCTGGTGGATTCTGCTTTGCATAGAAAACACAGAGTATAAAGAAAAGAAACAAAAATGCGCCCTGTTAAAGATCAAACAAACAAGGAAGTATTCATAAAGACAAATATTTATCAATGTAGTCATCTGTAATGGCAACGGGGAGAGACAGACACTTCTCAAGGGAGACTCAGAGGAGCAAACTAAATTTAAGCACTGTAGATCATTCCCTGGTTGACTATCAATAAAGCTTAAGGAAATTAACATCTCCAGGCTAACGAGAACTTTGCATACACACTCCCTCTTCCATCCCCAGCCAACTAAGTCTAACATTCAGAGAAACAGAACAGGAGGCCAAATTCTCAAAAGAATGAGCAAAACCAGCGTCTTAGAGAGAGTGTGACGGAAAGGAGATGTTCTAAGGAGCATCCCTAAAACCTGAGTGGGGGCATGGAAAAACAGGTAAAAGCATTGATCTAAAAACATAATAAATGCGAAACAGAGGCCCACAGCTGACTGATGAAGGGTAGATAATCTGGTGTGCTTTGCTGCAGCAGAGAGGACGTGATCACCTCTTGGCATAACACACGACGGTGGCGGCCTTACACAGTAAGTCTTTGTGAGCAGAGGAGCCTCTGCACATGATGCTCAGAACAGGTTCTCCATTCTAGGCTAACCCTCTGTTGTGAAATGTTTTAAAAATCAAGAGTGACAGCTTATCCAGGCAGGGTATGCAAAGAATGCTCAGTGGCTCAAGCACCGAACAGATGTGCTGGGGCTTTCTCAGTAAGCTGTGAGCAGTGGAAAAGCCCTGCTCTGCTGCATGCCAAGAGGGAATTACTGTCCATGAGCTTGTGGTAACAAGGGCACGTGATGGTGTTCACAAGTTATCAGAGCATATATCCTGCTCAGACTGTATGCTTTTCCACTTTGTGCTACACGTGAGCTCCCTATGGAAACATCTTGTTTGACAGCAATGCCGAGGAATTCAATGTGGTTAAGGATTGGTGATCAATCACCACAGAAGGGGGAAGGATGCCACAACTGCATCACCTTTCACCCTCCAGTTCTGCTGGTCAAAGTCTTGTGCTTTTCTCAGGACAGGTTATAATTTATTTGGGATACACAGAGCTAGTGACACAAACACACCAGACCACTTTCTCTTCAGACTAGAGGATATTTAATGTCCCTTCCAAAACAAACCATTCAATGATCCCACGATTCAAGGTTTCATTGAAGTTCTGGAGCACAGTGCTGGTTGAAGAGCAAACCAATACTGCCTGGTCAGCCAGATCAGAAAATAAAAACAGTCTGAGCACACGAGTAAGGACACAGACACTGTGTGTGCAAACAAAAAATCTGAATTCTCAAAACAGCCAAAATTCTGTTTTCTGCTGTTAACTTAAACATTTACATTTCTAAAACAAACAGTAAGGCAGGTGGCAAAAAGCCTCATGAAATGCACACTGAGGAACTGGTGCATAGCTGTTTCTGTGGGGAGGTAACTTCACCACAGGGTCTGCAACTGTGCAAGGGTCACAGCCTGTGCCAAACTTCAGCCTGAGGAAGAGGTGGGCTCCTGGTTCCCTACTGATAAATGAAAGGGGGATTGCAGTATTATACCCAAGGAGACAAATTGCTGTATTATCAAAAATGATCACAACAATCAGTTTGTCCCTCAAAGCACGTTGGTTTGGATTTCAATCAAGCCTGATGGGCAATCAGAGGTCTACAAGAAGCAAACAGTCATCACTCTTGCTTTTAAGACCGAACCACATCGGTATCACATTAACTCATGGCCTCAGCTTTCCATCAGTTAACTCTAACATGGGCATAGAACAAGAAACTGCTTTTTCATACAGAGCAGGATTTTCTCCCTGAAACACAGACTGCTCAAACTCATTGACACCACTTGAAAACACAATGACTTTTTCATTGTCTTGGAAGATTGTAATTAGTTTTGAGGATTTTGTCAGCTTTTTCTTAAAATTTCAGTATGTGAGTGAGAAACAAAATAGGAAAACAAATACAGAAAGCAAAACTGAAACCCTCCATTTTAGGTGGATTATTTATGTATTTTAAAGAGAAATAAAGCCAAAACAATGACATTTGTACACATGTGTATGTGCACATAAACTTTATGCAATATGCCATTCTTTCCAAAGGAATTGCTAATTTTTTTTTCTACCAGCTTTTCTGAAATGTAGATGTCACAGTTACAGGGTATACATTGCCTGTTAGGAAATTTCTACAGGAACTTCCAAAGTAAGGCAACTATGTCATATTAAAAAGAATTAAAAATAGTCTAAATAACAAAATCTGCTACAAGCCCATGCTCTGTCTCCTACACTTCTCAAGGCACACATCACTGACCGTAGGTTTAAAGTCACTATTTGCAAGTAGTGAGGAAATACACACATTCTCCTGGCCTATTCCTGCCATATCTTCCTTCCAAAGGCACTTTCTCAATATGTTTTGTGTTTCTGCATTGCTCCCTTACACATCAGGTGATTCTAACAGAGCAAACATTCCCAATGTCTCTACTTGCTACTTGTCAGATTAACCAAACAAAAGGAAGAAAAGGGCAAACTTCCTCAAAAAAATAATTTATTCCAATTAAAAATATGCTCCAGCTTATGGTTTCCACACCTATATCACACAATGGAGCAGAAAGCCAGTGGGGTACACAGACTGCAGAATAGAATCCTTCCTCATTTCTGTGCAAAGGAAAGGAAAATTTTCAAATTATGAAAAATAAAAAAGGTTAGTCTGCTTAGAAAACAGAGTTTCTTGCCTCCAGCTTCTCTTCTTCCTTCGAAGGCCCAACTGAAATGTTGCTCTGACTCATCTTACAACAAATTAATTCCAATTAAAAAAAAAAACAAAACCAAAAAGAAACATATATATTATCACACTTACATAAAGAGCAACATTCAAATATCATTAGTCACTGCCCAGAGAAAAGTCCTCTGGCTGACTTTCTAACAAAACTTCAGAGAGGTGTCTGTTATCTCAGACTATTTATTGCAGCCACACAAGTTCTCGCTGGTTGGAGAGTTTGTCCCTGTGCTATGGCTGGCACAAAGGACTGACAGCCACCAAACATCCTGATTCCAAATTTAAAATGCAGTTTAGAAAGCCCCATTGCCCTACGGTTGTGGTACGTGACACAGAAACTAAATAGATAACACCCCCTCATCGCCCTTTCGCCCACCGGCACAAACACACTGCACCTCCTGGAAATACACAGTAATTAAAGAGAATCCTTGTTGCACTTGCTGTGTGCACACTGTGGCACACACAGTGAAGCCTCTAATAAATGAAATTGAGTTTGAAGATGAAAAACATGCCTCACAAAAGCGATGGAACAGGCTGTATTAAGGGTATTATTAGGGAAGAATGCTTGGGAATAAATGGCACTGCCAGTTAGTTCGTCCCTGCTAAAAGGGGTTGCAAATAATTATAATAATCAGTTACTCTGCTGTTGCTCAGGACATGACAGGGGGTCTGGGTGTCCTTTGCTGTCCCCTGGCATTTGCTGCTGACCCTTCTGCTGGATTTCACAGGCTCTTGAGTCCTCTCCTTTCTTTCCATCCTTCCATCCCTCTTTTCCTCAGAACTTACTTCTGGTCCATCTCTCTCCTGCCTCTTTATCCTGTAACCATGTGGAAGGACATTTTCAAAACTTCAGTTCAAAAAAGAACAGGACGAGTTATGGTGAAGATGACTGGGTGGGTAGAAAGGACAAAGATCGAGGAGACAACTGTATATACAGCATTGGCTACTACATGACTTTATGGCAAACATAGCCTTTAAATTCTGGGTACAAGCTCTCCTGCAGGAGATGTGGAAGGCCTGTGAGGAGGTTGTAGAAAACCATACAAACAGGTAGTGGAAGGAAAGTGGTTTCCTTCAGTTTGAGTGTCTCTGGTAGGCTGCTCTTAGTGCTTCTCCCTATGCTTGAGACAACCCAAGGAAGCAATTTCCCAGCCAGCCTCCACAGTCACCATGGCACAGAAAACACCTCCAGTTTTGACAGTACAGCTTTTTCCCTCTTTGAGAAAAAGCCACTAAAACTATCAATCAAGCCCTCTGCTAGATGGCTCCCGTGCACTAGGAAGAGGCCCTGAAAGCCTCAAAGATCCACAGTACCTGTTTTGTGCTGCCAGCATGGACTGACAGAATAAAAAGCACATCAGGAGCAAAGAAAAAACATACCAGGAGCATTTGGAGATGTGTACAAGAGGAGAGTGGAGAATTTAGATGCTGTCAAATTGGCTTGGGGACCTTGCCATGTCCATGAGCATCCCCAGAAGATGAGACAGAAGACAATGACTAGCAACAAACACACATGCTGGCTTTTAAATATCTTCACCCACACTCTTAGGACTGTAGGGTGCATAACACATAACTAAAAGCATATTTAGTATCACTTGTTTAGACATATGCTTCACATGAATAGATGGAAAAGTGCTGAATTCTGAAGTGTGCTCTCTGGAAGTTTTGTAGAGGTTTTGTGGAATTTTTTTATATGCTTCACACAAAAGAACTAAAATCAAAAGCTGCTACAAGGGTTGAATGCATTTATGATTAGACAGATGACAGAAAAATAGAAAAAAATATTCCTGCACTTATTGTGATAAAGAAAATAAAGAAAACTTGACTAAGAGACAGAAAATGTAGGTTAAGATGAAGAGTCATTGTGCAGTATCTGCAGGCTAACAGAGAGCTGCACCTGCACCTCTTTGGTACATGTATAAGTACAAGGGAAAGAGCATGAGCAGACAGGTGACATCTACTATACACAGTATTTTCCAGGTAAATTAAGTCTGAGACCAGGACTAAATGAGGAACACCAGAGGGGCCTATTCCATTGAAAAAAAAAAAAAAAGAAAACAGAAAAAAAGAGTGGAAAAATAAAAAGTAGGATCTTAAGTTGTCAGAAAGTGAAGTAAAGCAGAGCAAAAAAATCTCACTTATCCATAACTTTGTCAAGTCTTAAATTCCCTCTATAAGTTCAGGTAAGAGAGATGGACTTTTTTCTTAGGGATTCTCAGTCAACACTTTTATGTAATATGAAGCTGTGATCAAAGAATATTGAGATACAGGAGGACCAGGATGGAGTATTATAAAAGAAACAACTGATAAAGAGTGGCTGGTTTCAAGCAGTTCTTTTCAATATCTTTAGCAAGGACAAGGGGATCAAGTGCACCCACAGTCAGTTTTCAGATGACACCAAGTTGTATGACAGTGTGGATCTTCTGGAGAGCAGGAAGACTCTGTGGAAGGATCTGGACAGACTGGATTGATGGGTTGAAGCCAACTGTATGGAATTCAACAAGGTCAAGTCTTGGGTCCTGCCCTTGGGTCACAACAACTCCCAGCAGTGCTGGAAGGGAAGAGTGCCTGATAAGTGCCCAGTGGAAAAGCAGGGGCTGGGGATGCTGCTCAACAGCTACAGAACTTCAACCAGGTGTGCCCAAGTGGCCAAGAATGCCAAAGGCATCCTAGCCTGTGTCAAAAATTGTGTCCAGCAGGACCAGAACAATGACTGTCCCCTGTACTTGGCACTGATGAGGCACCTCAAATCCTGTGTTCAGTTTTAGGTCCCTCACAACAAGAAAGACATTGAGGGGCTAGAGGGTGTCCAGAGAAGAGCAAGACAGCTGGGGAAGGCTCTGGAGCAGAAGTCTGATGAGGAGCAGCTGAGGGAGCTGGAGAGGCTCAGCTTGGAGAAAATGAAGCTCAAGAGGGACTTTATAACTCTCTACAACTATCTGAAAGGAGGTTATAGCCAGGGAGGGGGTCAGTCTCTTTTCCCAGGTAACAAGTCACAGGACCAGAAGAAATGGTCTCAAGTTGTGCCACAGGAGGTTTAGATTGAATATTAGGAAATATTTCTTCATGGAACAGGTTGTCAGGCATTGGAACAGAGTGACCAGGGTGGTGGAGGGTTTTAAAAGGTGTAGATATGGCACTTGGGGACATGGTTTAGGGGTGGACTTAGTGCTGTGCTAAGGGTTGGACTGGATGGTCTTAAGGTCTTTTCCAAAGTAAACGACTCTATGACCCAGAACACAGATCACAACATTGCTTTCAATAGGGTAACTTCCACACTGAAAAGTATTGAGAAGGTAATGAAAATGACTGGTAAAAGTTTAAGATGAGTGGGAATTGAAAAAATGGACATCTTTTATCCTAGAAAAGAGGTGACTGCAGTAAAAAATAGCATGTATTCTGAAAAAAAAAAAGGAGAACAGGGAGCTTTGTGTGTTTCCAGCAACAAAACATAACAATGGTTTTTGCCTTAAGAACATAGAGGGGAGGAAAAAAAGGAGAGGAATTTTCAAAAACTAAAGGAAATATTTTTCACTACACTTCCCATCTGAACTGCTGAAATTGCTGCTACAGGCAGCCCCTGTGGCCAAAACATTCAAAGGGGGAGATTTGTTGCTTATATAGATAAGCATATACTGAGTTATAACAGTTAATGTTAATAAAAAAACCCATAAAAATATCTATACTTTGAGCACCCTACTTTTTTCTTGAGCATATGGGGCTATTCAGTGCCACAGAGAGATGCTGCCGTAGATACACAAAGGCCAGATGGATCCTGGGAATTCCCATATTTTATCTCCACCTCACTTAGAAGAATTCAGCACTGATGAAAGATATCAGGGGAAAATATTTCTTTACTTATCCTTAAAGTCAGTGCAATAAGAGAAAGCAGCGATACAAGTTGTTCTCTGTTGGTTTCACAGTGCACCTGGGCTGAGTGTTCAAAGTGGAAGCTGCCTCTTGCCTATGCAAGGCACTTTATTGCTGAACCTGGAGCAAGGTGCAAGCTCCAATGGGCACAAAGTCCTTTCAAATTGCACTGTGCAAGTCAAGTGGTATTGGTAGTTCATGAAGAATTTGAAGCTACAGGTTCAATCTGAATCTCCTGTGGCAGATCTTTCCTCTAGTAGATCTCTCCCTTCTGTGAGCACTGCTGAGAGCAAAAGAAGTGTACTCAAGGTACAAATCCTCTTGCTGTACAAACTCTTCCTACATAAAAACTTAATCTTTCACCACAACGCCCAAAAGAATCTTACTGAATGGTCAGGAAGAGATTGTATCAGATTCAACATTACCAAAACCCTTGTTTTTCTGATGATCCTTGCACTTCTGCTGGGGCTTTCTTTTTCTATTTAGCTTAGAACATTGAAGTGCACAGGTACAATACCCATGTTAATAACACATCAGAGCACTAAGTTTTGAGCATTTATGAAGCTGTTTATCAAAAGATTCACAGTGCCTGAACAAAGCCATAATATTTATGGCTAACAGTGGAGTAACATGAATAGATGCCATGCTGGAAAGCACAGTCTGAAAACCTGAAGAGATTCTTTGTTTTAATCACTGGTTCATATACAATCATACATAATAAAACACCTATTCCAGTCTCAACTTGCTTTATTGCTTCTCTCTTTCCTCCCACCTCCATAATTACTCATCAAACACTCACTGTCTTCTATTACCACCTCAGACAACACCTCAAACACTTCAGCTCTCCCCAAACTTGCTGCATTTATTATCTCACTTGGACATTTCTATAAATTTCTCACACAGATTCAAAGTCTCTGTTCCATTTCAGTGGTTCTGAAAGCAAAAATGAAGCAACTCATCAGGCAGAGATAACAATCAGGCAGAGCTTAGAGAAGATGCTTATTTACACACACCCTCATGTTCATGCAGACATACATTTCTGTATGTTTACAGATATACGTCTCAACATCCATGCTCATTCACTTCAACAGTGCATTACACTCAGGACTTCAGGGAGAAGGATGTGGAAAGGCTCTAGAATTATTTCTCTTTGTTCTGGAAGTGCTCCTGATTTATCAGCTCTCAGCAGCCAGACTGGATTTGGTTGCATTCACACCATGCACAAGATAAGTTGCTTCCCACGAGCCTTTGATCCCTTCTCATGTGTCCAAGACCAGGATTTGGATGGGTATCACCAAAACTTTACATATAATGTACATCTTTCTAAATATAGAGCCTCAAGAAGCCGTACGTATTCCTAACTGGAAGAAGGCCTAACTGGAGAAGACAACAAAAATACCACATTTATCTTAATCTGATTTTTTTTTTTAAATTAAAGTTGGTTTGGTTTGGTTTTGTTTTTGTTTTTTCCCGTAGACCTTTGTTAACTACAGTTTGACTACAGAAGAAAAGAAAAATCACTGCCATGAAATGAATGCCAGAAACTAGTCGGAAAAAAACCCCCCAATCCTGGAATACCTATTTTAAGCTAGAAAAATAGTAGCTGATTCCTCCCAGTAAAAGGTTAATAAAGCTTAAACATTCTTTTATTTGCTTGTTAATTTTTTTAATGTCAATTGCTTGGACAGGACTATCTAAAGGAAATTACAGGGTTGCTCATTTTTACTTTAAAAAGTCTAATTTCAGAGTGCCTTAAGTAGGGTATTTAGTGTAAAGAAAAAGAAAATACTGAAGTTTGAGGCTATCATTCCATAAGTGATTTTATAATTTAATTATGGTTTTAAGGTTCTTTTCTTAAGCATTTTTTCCTTATGCATTCAGACTTTCTTTAAAGTCCTGCTCAACAAAAGAAGTCAGATTTCTACTTACTGACTAGTCAATAATCCATTTTCATAATGGAACACATAAATGACATTAAAGATTCTAAAATCAACAGCCACACGAATCAGCTACACTCAGTCCATTGGTATGTCTCTAAGCCAGTGACATATCTGACATCGCATAACTTCCAATCCATTCTAACTCACACATTCATAGAGCTTCACTTCATCAAACACATCTTTAATTTAAACACCACAACGTAAGACAGTCTTTCATGATTGTTATTTGGAGCAGCTTTCCTGGAAATCTTTACAAGTATTGAAATTAACTTGCTGTTTTTCAGTCAGCTGATATTTCTAAACTATTAGCTCTCCTAAAGACACCCAACAGCTCAATAGCTTTGATATTGATATATTGATCACATAATAGTCCCATGGATATAAACTATAATTATGTTCAACCTTTTCTGTTATTTAATTTCTATATAATCACTGCTGCATCTCAAATTTCAGATTCCCAGGTTTGTTATTATTAATGTCTAAAAATAATCCTCCTTGAGCTTATTGATTGCAATCTCTTACCAAATCTAGAATTTCAGGTAGAAAAATAATTACTTGCCATTTGTGATTGTTTTCCCAGATGAACAAGCTGTGCCTCCATTCTAACTTTATCATTGGCACCCGACATGAAGAATTTTTTAGCCTGATTCTATCTGATGCTCAGCTGTCCCCCATCCCACAATCCATTCAACAGAAAAAGAACAGTCCTGTGGAGGAGGCTGTGAGACCTGATGAGCTACTTCTGCCTTAATCTTCCTTTTCTACCCTTTATAGGTTTGCAGTGGTAAGCATTACTCATTGGAGTGAAAGCAAGAATGGAATAACTTTTCTGATATGCCTTCTTCTTAAAGGTTGTGTAAATTTTGAAGACGTAGAGGCATTTAAATCGGTGGAAAGAATTATAAAAATTCTGTTCATCATGAGAGGCAGATTTTAGATCTGCATCTCCATTGTGAGTTGAGGAAAGACTAAAACGGTGTCTCATCTTACCGTGACTGCTGTGCCTGGTAATTAAGCTGAGAAACCAGAGGTCTCTGCAGTAACTTGATTGAAGTTTCTTTCACAGAATTAAGATTTTTAAGACAATGCCAAGAAACTTCCCTTCTTGACAGTCTGATCAGGAATACTTGCTGTCACTTTTGTATTTTAGGACTTGGTGATTAGTGAAGCTAAACAGAAGAGATCTCGATGTGAATTTGCCCTCTGAATCCCCACACTTAAAGGTTCTGTCCCTTGATTCCCAAGTTATCTGGCATTTCCTCCAGCTGTAGAAGGCATTTAAATGATGACAAGAACAAGCAAAGTGTTGAAAAGACAGGTAGGAATTCCCTATGGGATTTAGTGTATGATTATCTCAAGATAGGTGCACAAAAGGAGAAGAGAACCCAACAATTCTCCAAAACACTAGCAGTCTTGTGATGCAGGATTGACCAGATTTAGGAATGGAAGATTTTTCTTCTGCCACTGCAATTCCTGCACCACCACTCCCAGTGCTGGTCATGGAGGCAGGAATAGGGGTAGCAAAGGGGCTGGGCAGCACCTGCATCATCAACCAGGACGGTTGTGTAACCACACTGGTAGAGCAGGAAAGTACCTGTGGCTCTTAAATGTGTAGCTAAGGGAAGGAATTCCTGAAACCTGGAGGCATGGTGGTTATTTCCTTAAGGATCAGCCAAAAATCAAGAGTTACCTCATAATTGTGGTTAAGCTACTGGTGATGCAAACAAAGTTTATAGGCTGGCGCTTTTTTTCCCCCACCCATAAGACCAAAACAAGAGAATCAAGAAGACAGATGAGAAAAAATATGCTGCCTGGGGGCTGAAAGCAGCTAATGAATGAGTACAAAATTTTGTCTAGATACCAAGTCAATTTTGAATAAAAAGGCAGATCTGAAGCTATGCCAGGCCTTCCACATAACCAAAATGTCTCCTCTCCCAAGTGCCCATGGCACACAGTTATCTCAATTAAGAGGGCTTTGAAAGACTCAAAGCTGAGTTCTTATCTTTCTTTGCACCCCATGACTAAGTGTACCAGTTATTTCCTCTGCAGCACCAAGCAATTCCTCACTGCATTACCCTTTAAGAGGTTTCACTCCTTTTTGGGTTTTCATTCATGCACACAAATGTTCAAAGGCACAGGAGGAGGTTGATGCCACTTCAGAGGCTCCCTGTTGTCCTTTAAAACATTAAATCTATCTCAAATAATCCAAAACAAATTTTTGCTCTCCAAGAAGAACAGAACTTGCATATTAATTCTCCATTTTAATTCTCCATTTTGGTGTCCTGATGAACAGAATTAACAATTTCTCCAATTTTACATTTCAGTGTTCTTTATTCATTTATTTCTTTACATCCCTCTTTTTAAAAAGGTATTATTGTAAATCTCTGACAGTACTTCAGGTTTCTGTTTTCTGGTTGTTGTTTTTTTTTTTTTAGATTAGTATCCTAGCTCCAAACTAAGTGACTCAGCCTGACTGGTTCTGAAATCTCCAAAGAGCTTTTGTAATTGTCTGTGCTCCTTTTGAGTGAACTCTACTATCTCAACATGTTGGCCAATTTTCTTCTCTGGTTCTTCTTCAGAATAAACACTGACACTATTCTGTTTCTTAATATATTCCTCTTTTTATCTAATTTGGTCTGCCTACACTTTAATCTAACTCTATGTATTGCTTAATTCCCTGCAGTACTTGAAATTCGTACTGTTATTTAATTGTGGTCAGTACTGGTCTTTTAAACAGTCACTTCATTTCACCATAATACTCATGCAAAATGAAATACAAAGCACTATCCCATCTAGTCACAAAATGAGCCAGTCCTTCCATTTCTGAATTGCTTTAGTGCAATAGTCAACATTAAATGAAAATCCTACTTAACATTGTTCTCCCTAGCCTAATAGCTAAGCCCCCTTCTTCAGCTTTTCGAGGAAGGCTTCATTATTCTTATTCAGAGATCACTACATTTTTCCTGTAAATCTACTTTTCTTCTAGGTCTTCAGTGGCCTACTGCAGTGCCTCAGCACTTGAACTGTTTAAATCACTTTTGTCCATACAAAGTAAGAGGTGACTGTTTGCCATAAAGCACCACGTCTTTATTTTCAGATACTATGAATAAATTCATTGATATTAATATTGCTTCCTAGTAATACCACATGGTCAAAATTTAATTCACTTAATCCATTATCTCACCAAGTTGATTATCTTGGCAATAGTTAAATCTCCTTTAGCGATAATAAGTATATTTTCATGGCCATATTAAGTGTTGTTGGATTTCCTATATGGATTTCTGGGAATGTTTGTCCTCCTCCCCATATCAGGGCCACACAAATAAACTTGCTCATAGTCTGCTGGAGCAGCTGCACAATTCCTCCCATTTAAAGCAATGCTGCAGCTGGTCCTGACATTAACCGTATTTTAAGAGAGCCTATCCAATGGTACATTTACCCTACTTCCATTTCCAGAGAGCCAGACTATCTTCACAGCAACATTTCATTCTTTCACCTTTATTGCAGGGCTTTATGCTTCCAGCCATCACTGGTTTATCTCTCAATGTCTCTGTGAGAGAGGGAGAGCAGCACCTCACACAACTCTCAGTTATCTGTGGGCGGAGGAGCCTTGAAGTGCCTTAATCCACCACAGGTGCATAAATATCTTTACTAGTTCCTCACTCATCTCCAAGCTGGAAGTAGAAGGAATGTGGCTAGGATAACATTCCCCTTTCAGCTGATAAGGGGCTCTGATGCAGAGACATTGAGTGGACACATAAACTGATGGTCAGGGTCAGTTTCAAAGACAACCCTCATTCAGCCAGAGCTTTGTGTCCTGTCCTTCCTTATGCAGCATCAACCACATCATGCCTTAAAGACACCAATGTTGAGCTTCCTATTCCTTGAGTGAAGTCTTCCTAACACCACTACTTCCAGGGTTGCTCAGACTGTAGGGAGAGGAATCCAGAGGAAAAGCCAGAAGTCACCAGTGGAGAATGGTGGGACTACCCTTGGTCTCATCCCTGGTTCAACAGAACTGTGGGCCAATCCAGGCAACTTCTAAAAGTCAGCTGTGGGTTTTTTATAGTGCAGGTGGCTGAGATGTAGACTGTACAGTCCACACAGTCATAGCAGAGGTACCCCATGGAACTGTGTCACTGCCTCCCAACCAAAATTCCAGTAAATGAGTTGACTGTGTGGTTTGTTTTTCTCTTCAAAATAAATAAAACTCCAAAGGCCACTAGTCCTAAATTCATACTAATGTACATCAGTCTGGCTGCTTCCTATCCCCAAGAGCATCATTAAATTGTTTTAGATGTGACTCTATGTCCATTGCAATTGATGGAGGTCCTCCAGTGACTCAGAGGGTTTTGGAGCAGCAACAACTGGGATACTTGTTTACATTCTGAAGTTTACTTACATGAAATGTTTTTGGTTTTTTTAATGTTAATAAATTAGCTCAATTAACCTATTTCATTGTAATGAAAAAGTACAGCAGACTGTAAAGTATTAGAAAATTGCGTTAGACTAGAAATAAACCTTTTGATAATAAACATCAGAGCATGAGATGCTGAAGGATAGCCCAGCCTAGATAATGACTTAGGGCTCTAATAGCATAAGATTTCCTTAAAAAAATTCTCTTGAGATTTTTCAGGTTAATAAAGACCGAATTTCTCTACTTTACATTTTGATTTTTTAAGACCCTTAATTCAAATTTTGCAGTTTTTTCTACAAAATGCAAGAACTAGAAACTGTCTTCAAGAAATAGTGTGCAAACCAGACCCACACACACACGGAGAATTGAAATTTTCGTGATTGCTCAATTCCAGGAAATGAAGATTTAAGAAATACATCATAAGAGAGCCTAAAACTGAAAATCCTCAGTGATGCAACAAGGACTTCATTCTGTTTCATAGAAAAGCAACAAAAATACTTTCAGCATGAACTGTGAAGGCATTATAGAGATCAAAAATGTTACCTAGATCTTTCAAAACTACATTGACACCATGAAGAGCCACTTGTCATACAATGCTGCATTTGCTGATTCACATACAGATCTTGGTCAATATATTTTAAAAAAAACCCAAACAAAACCAGACAAAATAACCCAACCCCTGTCCCTTCCAAACAAGCAAAAGCCAGATTACAGGACAAACAAGAGCTTACCAGGATCACTAAGAAATTCCTCCGAGGTGTTCCATGTCCTACCATCCAAGTACAACGAGCCATTGGTGAAGTTAAACGTGGTGTAATCCCTGACACACTTGTTTCTCAAGTTGCCCATGAAGAGCTGGAGGCCTATGAGGGCAAAGACACTCAAGCAGAAAACGGTCAGGATCATCACATCAGCAAGTTTCTTAACAGACTGGATAAGTGCCCCTACAATGGTCTTCAGCCCTAGGGAGATAAAAGCCGAGAGTTTATAGACTGAGAGACTGTAACATGTCTGTAGACAGCTGCTTTTGATGATGAAAATCTCCATGGAAGGGGAAATTGGAAGGGTTTCTACTACATGTTTACAACTGGATGGCAGAAATGAGAGACAAGTGATCACTATGGAGGTTTAGTTTGCCCTGCTTTTGTCTGGACAGAAGTCCTGGTATTACACAAACACTGATTTAAAAATGGAGGGAAAGAACTGGATAGAGGGACAGTGAGATGCAAAAATATTCATGGATAAGGAATATTTTTATATTTTTGTGGATCTACAGTAAAGGCTGTAAAGCCTAAATCCCATTGGATTTTGAGAACGTGAATTATTTTTAAATCACTCAGGTGATTCTGATAACTTTTTCCCTCACATAAACAGATGAATAGGTATGGAAATGCTGTTTATTGCCTGATTATTTTACATATTTTAATGCCAAATCCAACATGCTGTCCTCATTTGAATAATTCCTCTGCCTTCAATTCATTTGCTTAAGACAACAAGAATTTGGGATTAGAAAAAAACCAAATAATATGGGCAATCAAATAAACCCAGTGGAAATTATTTGAGTAAAACTACCTTGGGCTTCAACAATACCTGGGCAAAAGTTAATCGTTTTATAATATGCTGCCAAAGTAGATAAATCATCTTATTATGTAACACCAAAGGCTTGGGTCACACAAATTAGCTTCTTCTGTATTATTTCATCCTGTAACACTAGCTTCAGTTTATCATTCTATAAATATTCAGATATAAACATGTATACTGTTTTCTCAAATGATATTGCTTGCTTTTGAATTGTTCCTAAAGATCAGCATTATTTGAGCTGATTGAATATTATATGATTATGATCAAAAAATATTCCTAAAAAAAGAGACCCTTCTATACTGGTGTGCTGTAGCTGGACATTATTATTAGCTGCACAATGGTAGCAATTTTGTTGTTTCTTTTCTCTTTATATTTAATTAATACCGGTAAGTAATAATAAGTGCTTCTGATAATCAGTGTCACCAGTACAGGAGCAGTAAGAGAAATTGAGTTAAATGGAAAAAAGAAAATGCAAAGAGGGAACAGGAGGAATTCTCCTGGGCAATATTCAGAAGCACATTGATTTGCTCACTGAATATGATCATACACATTAAATCTCAGTTCTTTGGAATTCCACCCCGAGAGTTTGGCAACCTCAAAGGCTGAGCTAGTGCTGTATAATTGGAAATAATACGAAAATATACTTCAGGATTCATAGGAAGGCAAAATGGGGTTTTGGCCTTGCTTCAAATTCTGTGGTTAAACAAAAGGGAACTCATATTTTCTCAAATGAATGTGAGCTTCTAGAATGGCCAACAGGTCCAGCAGTCCTAAAATATCCCAACTCTTGCATAGGATATTGCCATGAGGTTAAACTGGGAGTGATATTAACATCTCTAAAATGGCAATTTAACCAAAAAAGGACTGAACCACCAGGTGTGGGTAGCTTTCTACACTGAATTTTATTTGCCTCCTTAAAGCTACTTTGTGGCAGGATAAAGAGGGTAAGGTTAGACAGCTCCCCGCTCTGTTCAAAAATACAGCATAAATTATTGCAGGGGAAACAGGCAAAAGCTGGATTTTCCTGTTACCTGTCCTCCTCGCCAGGAGGAGATTTTACAAATGAGATCAGCTCTATTCAGGTACCTATAAAAAGGCTGACTCTGAACTTTTGAGTCCTATAGATTTGACTACCTGTTTTGATGCCTAACTAAAAAAGAAAGCTCTTCTGATAATCTAGTCTTGAGTAAACTTTATACCTTAAGTGGAAGTAGCTTACCCACGGTTATAAGACCTTTAAGACAGACAGGTCTTAAACAAGTAGAGAAGTGAGGAAAAAGAAATAAGATTTGTAAATCCACTAGAATTTTTTTTTAATCTAATATTCTGAAATGTTTCCAATGATTCTTATCATTGGTTGTCCTTTAAATGCACAGATGTTTCTTCACTGAAGCTGGTGAAACTTGGGAAATCCAAATGGAAATCGAGTCTTGAGAAAGGGAAATAATACCAAACCACAAATTCTTCTACTGCAGTACCCTCTATGAAATCCCTCCAGCATATTTGTTAATCTTGGAGTTTGTATCATCTAAGTACTCTAATTAATCTTACATAGGCAAGGACAATGGGAGTCCTAATGTGAATAGGGATAATATTAGGAAATAAAACCTACAGAATTCTGACTACCAGTAAAGACCATCTTTTTTTCAAAATCAGGCCTCAGTATTGGTAATTTCAAGGACATTTCATGAAACATGTTTTCTCAGTTTAATTACTGGGACTTTAAATGGAATAGTAATCCTACAGTATTAGTTTTATGAGTTCATTCCTTGCAGATATAAAATAATTTCTTTATGAGAGGGTTTTCTGCTTTACTTCCTTTTTATTTTTTTTTTGTTTGTTTTCATAGCTTACAGGCTTCTGAACAGTTTAGGAAGATGATGCTTCAGTAAGACAATTTCTGTAATTAAAGACCATTTAAAAATAACTTGTACTCTTCCTCTTGGACTTTTGTTAAAACTTTCCAGCAAAACTATTTGGAGAGTGTTATACTTACAGTTTAACTGTTTCTCCTCCCCTTTTAGAAACAAAATTTGCCCAGGAAATTAAGTAGCATTCATCAAGGTGGTTGACACAACTAAGTGCCTAAGTAAAATATTTAAATCACTGTGCATTTAAACTCCAAAATGGAAGAGCTAAGGGCAAATAAGGACACCCAGAACCTCTTGCAGGTGCTCTGCATCTCTCTGAATCCATCCCATGTTTTGTAAAAGCAATGCTAGATGTATTCAAATTTAGAGCACGGTTAAATCTTCTGGATAAATAATCCTTCTTTGAAATAGTGCCAATGAGAGCACTGCAATATAGCTTAATAGAAGATACTATTTATGGGGCATTAGAGGCATTTACTTAATTCTTGCAAGTCAAACATCAAACCAGGCAGCATGCAGGAAAAAAACCTGAGGATCTGATCCAAAACTGAATAACATCTACACCCGTTAATGACAATGGGTCTATAGATTACTCCCTGTGGAGTAAATCAATAACAGGCTTTTTCTGAATCACTGACTTCTTTCCACACCTCTGGGCCAAATCCTGCTTGCATGACATGAAAAACACCATGAGATTCAAAATCAGCGGAATGAGGGCTGTATAGGCAGCCTGACACTTGCACAAAGCAAGAGGAATTTGGCCCAAACATTCCTGTTAATGCAGGTAGAAATTATCACATTCAGAGGTTAATCAAATAATTGGTTTTCAAATGCAAATCAGAAACCATAGAAAATGCAAGCAACATCAAACAATGAGAAATGGCAAGATCCCCAAACACCATCCATTCCTTCTACAAGATGTGAGAAAGTATTAGCATAATTCAGTATGACATCCATACCAGATGTTGGCAATCACCTACAGAACATCAGACACTTTCAAGAACAGTCTGGAAACAAGCAGAGAGAAAAAGCAAAAAAGAAAAGAAGGAGAGTGAATTGCAGCATGATTGTCCTCGCCTATCCCACTCCTTCCCCTGAGGATACTCATGTGTCTTGTGAATGTCTGCATGAGTCATGTGCTTGTAGGGAGAGAAGAGCTCACCCTTGATGAGCATATTTTGTAATTAGACACTGAGACATGGGGCAGCACAGACTTTAATAGTATGTTGGCAAACTTGAATAGTTGTCAGCATTCCTGTAGACGGTCTTTGCATGGAAACGTGACTGACAGGCCAGTCTCCAGGGAAAACACAAATATGTCATATATTTCTCACTTCTGGGATAGTTATTTCTTGAGTTAAGTGATTTACCCACTGAAAGAATGACATTTATCTCTCTACACCAGGACTTCAATGAGATCAAAGCAGTGAATGAGGGTCAATCTCCCCCACACAGTCTTAATTCTTGTTCTCCGAGCCCTGTTCTGGCTATCATGAAAGTACTGGATAACATTCACAGTGCTATTTATAGCCTTCAGTCTCACACTAACTTAAATGGGAGCTGGATCAGGCCCCAAAGTGCCTTGGCCCAATTTTCTGTGAGGTCACCTTTCGCCGGTATTGTCATTTTATGTGAGATGTCTGTGATGTACACGCCTGTTCCAGAAAGAGCAGTGGACCTTCTCTGGATACAGGCAGTTTACAAACACCTGGTGATGGTGATGATGATGGTGATGGCCTGCATTTTTTGGGCTGTTGATGGAGAGGCATAGAAGGGTGTACTTCAGAGTTTATATTATCTCAGCTAGTAGTTATCAAAAACACTGGTGATTCCCATGAAGATAAATATGATTCAAGACCCTCTGTTGTCATGGGAAGAGCTCCTATTGAGCACACTGGGACTGAGATATGCTGGTAATGGGACGGTAATGGAAGATAAATGAGTGAGTTCTGTGGGTTGTTCTGCTGCTGACCATGGTTCCTATCTAGACTGAAAAACAAATGAATCCAGTTGCCATGGCAATGTGCAAGACGCCAATTAATAAATAAAATCACTGAGAGTTAAGGGTTTTACGCTCCCATAGAGAAAATGTTATGTATTTCTAAGCATCTGAACCTGTACAAAGCTTGTTTTCCTCTTGATACCATGGGCAAGTGGAAAACAGGAATAAATGGGTGTGTTTGGTGCAGAAAAAGGAAAATCAAGGGATTCCAGGAACGTCTTTGGGCTTGTTAAGGGCTGCCACAGAAGGTAAGACACTGACCTGACATCTTTCACAGTTCTAAGGTAAAAAGAGAGAGCTGACAATGCACCAAGAGAGAGGAATCCTGGATGGGGGTCTGGATTCAGAGACAGGCCCTGCAGATCCATGGCCATGGGAAACAGGAGATACTGGCATTATGGCAATCAAATTGCTCTCCAGTGAGAGGGAAGCACACAGCTTGGTGGAAGATGCAAACAGGTATGTTGTTGGATCTGGATCTGAGTCACCCTCCTGGGACAAATCTTCTAATGGCAAAAGCAATGAGTTTCTGGAACAGACTTCTCAAGAAGATCCTGAGACCTTCACTTTTGAAGGATTGCTAGAAGTCAGGCAATGAATATCACGCTGTGTTTGAGCTATCCTAAATGCAGTCTTAGGCCAAAGGAATGGACTCTGAGTGTAGGAGATATTTTTGAGTCCTGTGAGTCTGTGTCCCTTAAACATCCCTGTGCCTGCTCAAGCACTTAGAGCCAGGCATTAAAGGTAGGTGAGATTTTTTAAAAGCACTAATTGTTAGCTTTGCTGACTCCCTCTGGAGTCAATAGAGAAACTCATTGATTCCAAGTGAAGCAGAATGCCTTTGAAAAGCAGCCTCTAAGTGCTTTGCTGGACAGAAGCCTTACACCACCGAGGACTTGGCCCGTTACTTTCGGTAAGCAATTTCACTCAGCATGTTGAGTCCAAGTATGTTTGTGCAAATATAAGTACCTGATGGAAAAGCCTGATCAATTTTATTGAGGAAAAGCTTAGATATTTGCAAAGCAGAACACAACTCAGTGTTTTTCACCTGAAATGTAGCAAAAATAACCACTTTCTCCTCTCTATTGCAGTTAACCCCAAAAATCACATGAAAGATATTAATTGTTTATCATCTTCTCATTTTTAAGCCTACTGTGGAAAAGTATTTCACTTCACAATAAGCCCATGTTATCATTAAAAACCCAGACTGATTTCCAAATAAACCACAGCATCATGTCCAATATTTCTTTTAAAATATGTCTAACTGAAAAATGAACTGACTCCTCTGAAATTACCTGCTAACATTAAAGAAAACAAACACCTTAGCTGTGTTTCACAGGCAGCTCAGCATTCCATGGCAATTTGTAGCTCTCTACATTTGTAATTTAAACATCCTCAGTGCACAGGTAATCTTGATGATAAAATCAAAGGCCAGGTATTCTATTAACATAACTTCATGCAGTTGTGTCACCAAATAATTTAGTGACTTGTACGTAAAAATTCAGTTATCAAAAAACTAATCAAATATTCAGTCAGAATGAAAAAAAGAGAATGTAAGTTATTATGTATTACTTTAATAAATATAACTTTTTTTTCTTTTTTTATCTATTAACCAAAAAATGGAACAACTCAGTGTTTAATATCAGTAAAGGGGTTTGTTGTATTTTCAAATAATGGTTTTCTGAATCTCAATTATCAGTTTTTTCCCCACTAAGTAAAATTATATCATTTGATGTAAGCCAAGCTTGAGCTCCACCCCCACCCCCACCCCCCCTGACATGGGACAGCAGAAAATTGCTATATATATAACTCAGAAAAATTGACAGGCTCTGCACTGAAGAGGCTCAAGCTTGAGACAAGATGTAAGGTGAAAGGTGTCCCCTGGAGATGGCTGTCCCTCCAAGTTAGTCTTCAAATTGCTAGCAAAGGACACTAGGAAACAAACTCTGCCTTTCTCTCTGATTAGTGACTACTGTCCCACATGATCTGTAAAACTGTGCTCAGCTTTCTTTACCAATGAAAATAAAATCATTTCTCAATGAAAATCCAAATAGAGAAAAATTTTAAATAAACCTTTTTCCTATTAGGTTATTCTTTAAAACTTGAAGATTAAAATTAAGACAGGTACTGATTTCAAGTTCCTAAAGAATTATCACCTTAGAGCATTCTTTAAAACTTATATTTGGACATAAACTTTTGGTGTAAATTACCTTGATCTCTCAGTAATTTTCCTGATTTTCATTACTTTGGTGTAGGAATGAGGGAGCAAACTCTAGATCCATATATATTTTTCCTTTACACCACCATTCCCCAGTTCCATTTCTAGCTTATACTCCATATGAGTGCTGATTAGTTTTAATATATGTCCATATAAGTTTACACCAAAGAATTTGTTTAGATTTATCTCACAGTGTGGATGTGCATAATAGAGTGAGTGAAAAAGCCTTTCTGACCTTAAGGAGCTGTGTGTGAGGATCTGAGCAGTTCTCTTGATGTTTTGAATATTTTTTTTGACATGTAATTGCCAACATCTGTTCAGGATTATCACTGAGAGGTTCTACCATGCATGGTTTTTGCTATCTTCTCTACCTTGTCATGCAGGTTGGAGATGTTAAACACTGAGGCTGAATGAGACCTGTCCATAGATAATGCTTGGCAAGAAAATATTGTCGTATGGTTAGTCCTCAGTGGACTCATCTCTGCATAAATTACTTAATAATAAATACTATTAATTTTTTAAAAAATAGTAACAGATTAAATAAGTAGCTTCTTTCACTACCAAATGTGTAATAAAACACTGGGGTTTGGGGTTTTTTTGGAGAGGGGAAGAGAGGAGAAATAATATCCTTGAAAATGTAAGAAAATGTGAGTCAATTAAATGCTGAACCTACCAAAATAAATAATGAAATATTCTCCAATCTGAAAGACCAAAATTTCAACAGTGTTTCTATCACATGTAAATGGATAAACACCATGACAAATTAGGCTATCTGTGCCTGCAGTCTTGAAACCTCAGCTCACAGCACAGATTTATATTCCCTTATCGATGTGCTCTGAAACATGAATATGCATTTTGAGGTCATCAACTTTCCATTTTTAAAAATCAATATCCAAAGTCTTCACAAGAGTTTCATTGCCATTTTCATATGGTTCACAAATGGGTACTTTATGTATGTGATTCACAAGCCACTGTTCTTCCAGCAGCACTCCTCTTAATGAGGTCTGTAATTTTGGAGGCACTTTCATTCCTTCTGCCCACAAAAACCACATTGGAAAAACATATTAAAAAATGTATTCTATTGACAGGTCACATTCCCTACATTCCTCCATTTCCTGATCAGTGTCTATGGTTAAGTCGTTTGTAATTACAGTGTTTACTACTGGAAATGGCATGTAGGCTTTAACTGCAGCCCGAGTGTTTAACCTGATTTTCACCTGAAATGACTGAGATTGTTTTCAGCGCCCGCAGTACTCTGAACGTTCGTAAGGCTGAGACATTGCCCAGGTCCACAAATTCAGTTATGTATCTGTAACAAGGGAAAGTCACACACAGACAATGACAAAACACCAGCCAAAAAACAACAATCAAAGGGACAAAGAGAGACAGAGAAAGAATCACTTGTAGCTGAGAGCCAAAACGTAAGGATCAGGGCTTCTTACCTGGGATTACTGAAATAGTTTTTAAAGCTCTCAATACCCTGAAAGTCCGAAGAGGTGAAACACTGCCTACATTCACAAATTCTCCTACATACCTGTAGAATTAAGTCACAGTTATTTGGAATTATACAATTGAGTATGAGACTTGTCTGCACGAAGAAAGCATTCATACACAGGGAGTGAACACAGCCAAATGAGAGGTGCATCCACTTTTCAGGCTGTTCTTTGATGCCATTTGTCCCACGTTTTTATTAGTACACATTATTTCAAATGCTACTTGAACTATTAAGCTTATCTAACAGGCATCAACTCTTTAAAACTACTGAGTGAACTTTGTTATTGTGCTGTTCAGCAATAAATACTTTAAAGATTTTACTATCATGTATTTTAACAAAAAAAATTCTTTACATTACAGGAAATATTAAGAGTTATTTTACTGCTCTTACAAAAAATAAAAATAAAAGCTTCAAATACCCAAGTAATTTTCACATAATAGCTTCTGAAAACTACATATAGGACAACATCAGAAAATATCAGTGCAAATGCTTCTACTGGGTTATTTGTTTTAAGATGTTGTATTCTGTGGTAAAGCAGATGTTGGTTTCAAGAGATGCTTAAAATTGTATTTTGTTTGTACATCAAATTCATGTCCTTTGGCTGCAAGAAGACGGAGTTTAAATAAATATAACTGCCATCTAACTAGAAACATTTTAGTATTAAAATACCAATCCCAGCTCTTTCCTGTTGTGCCTGTTTTGGTCATCATGGAGATCATGCCATATCTGAGCTAAGTGCTCCCAGTCAGTCATGGTATGAGTTTTGTTTTATCAGTGTTGTACATAAAAATGGTAAAAAATATTTCCTCCAAGTCAATATACAGTAAAAGCATTGTCACCATTGTACCTTCTGAACAAAAGAGCTCTTGGACCCTTGAATTTCACTATTAAAATTCTATTAAATTTCATTCTAGTATCCTACTTCTCTAAGGCATTTGTTTTTGCATGTTAAGATAAAACCTCACCTGTTATTTTACAAAGCCTGCTTAAGTGGGCTTTGTCCAAAGGCCCCTGGGGGGCACAAAGCAACCTCTCCATAGCTGCTAATCCAGATTATAGCCTGGAAGAGCAATATTGCTTTTCTTCATAATCTTACAGGGGAGTCTGAGCAGAGATTTACATGTTTCCTCCCCAGCTTTACCCAGTGCTTCTCTCTCAAACTCTTCTGCAGTATGAAAGTTGGTGGAGAATAATAATTTGGGGAGAAGCACCATGAAAGGAACTTGGTTTTACTGACCAGAGAGTCGTAAAAACTCATTATAAATATGTGAACAAACATATGAAGCAAATGATATTGCTGTTTGTTTGCAATATTTAATTAAGATTTATTTTGGCTGTTTCTTTGATCAAATTGCAGCACACCAGTTCCTCTGTATTAGGGAGTGGGAAACAACTGGATTTCCCATCCTGTTAGCCAGGGAATTGCTTACTGTCTTTAAGCATTTGACAGGGCACTTTCCAACCCAGAGTTGCAGCTGCCTCTCCCTCACCTGTCCTGGGAAGTACTTCCTGATCTAGGAAAGAGGAGTTTCATAATTTTCCCTGAACCCATCTATAGCCCTAGAGAAGGTCACAAACCATGGCTGTGTCTGCAGGCAAAGAATGGAAGAAAACCCCTGGAGACCTACAGCACTTCTTACTCTGTAGCGTGCTATTTAAAACTACTCTCTGTGGCCCAATCTGTGCTGTTTTCTGCCCAAAAGAGAAGGCAGGAAGGTATTTTGCAACAATTCTAAAGCAAAGTCTTTCCACCATAACACTCATAGATGAAATAGATTTTCTGCTGGGTCAAACCCCTGGGTTCATCTGAATCTCACAGCCCCTTATCAGACTTCTCCATTTTGAATCCTTAAGCCTTCTTTGTTTCCAGATGCAGAAATACCTCTAGCAGCACACTAGCTACAAGCAAAGACAACACTAGAGTTACCTGTGTGATCAATCTTACTTTAAATTACTTGCAAATTGGATTTATATGCAGGCTAAATCATATCAGAATAGATTCCATTATCCAAAGCTCTGTAACTATCTGCTGCTTGCATAGTTGGGAAGGAGGTTTCATTGTACATATGAAGATCATATTGCAGCCACTTTTAACTCTCTCACTGCTGCCTGTAGACTCAAGGAATCACATTCCTATTTATTTTCTGCTCCAGAATTCCATTTTTTTTCCCATTCTGAAAGTGCTAGTATAATATGCCTTAAAGTGATGAACAGTAGGAATGGGTGCTGGTTGTCAAGAGTCCAGGCAGTGATATATTTTGAGGTTAAGAAGCTTGGTATTTTGCAGCTGCAGGTCCCTCTGTTTAAGGGATCTTCTAACTAAGAGATGAAATATCATTTGGAAAGAAAATTGAAATGTAGGTAAGAAAGAAATACACATTCTCAAGCCTCTCATTAGAAAAGCCTTAGGGAAGTTTTCATGAATCCTTGGGCTGGAGCACTGAGAGTTCAAAAAGAAAAAGGAGGGGTAAGCCCACAAACATCAAATCCTGGTTCCTACCAACAGGGAGTGACTAATTCATCTGTGGGTAGCTGTCCACTTCAAGGTTTGTGCAAACCTTCATAGCTTTCCTGCTCTGTTATGCCCAGAGATAATGTGGATAGAATTTGAGAGATATCCAGACCATGCCCCACACTGACTGTTCAGACTTGAATTTCAGTGACAGCAAATGAGATGCTCCCAGAGGAGCCAAGGGATGCCCCAATCTCTGCCTAAATTGAGAAGATGAAGCAGGTTCATGGTCCTGCAACTCCTTGGCCTTTTCTCTGCTCCTTTCTACCTTACTGTCACAAATCTTCCTAGAAAATAGGGAACCCATACAGAGAAATTCTCCATGTGATGAATTCTGACACTTACAAATAAACTCTTGTCCTAACTCACAATCAGATGAATGATCATATGCTGCTTTTACTACAGGCCTGATGGACAGCAGACAGAAGAGCAGGCTGGTGACTCATGTTTTGTTTTATTTTGTTCTGCTCTACCTCTAAATGTTGCAGGAGAATTGCACTTAGCAATGCTTGAGGGAAAGTTTAGAGGAGAAAAATACCTAATGTGTGCTGACCTCCAAAAGATTTTCCCCACTGCACTGAATGTTTTTTTAAAAGCTTATCATAATGGCCAGATGTCAGTTCAGCCAAATCCATAGGAATGCAGTAACAGATACCAGGACCTGGCCCAGGGCTGGCTTTGCTCCAAAGCCTACTGAAATAAATGGGAATGTTCCCGAGGAAGTTCACACAGGTTTTACACACCTTCATGCTGTTCTGCTAAATCCTGCTAAGGAGCACAGAATCATAGAATATCTCAAGTTGGAAGAGACCCATAAGGACCACTGAGTCCAATTCCCTATTCCTCTCAGAACTACCTAAAACTAAACCATATGACCAAGCAGACCAAGAATGAGTCAGGACTCTGAATACTGGCCCTGATCCCTGCACCATAACAGAGATGTGCTTTCAACTTCTGTGGCCCTCACTGGTGTTTGAGCCAAGTTTGGTTGATTTTTTTCCCAGTTTTGGTTCCATTCAAAGATAGCAGTGCCAGGAGTTCAGCTCAAATGTCAGTGCTAACACACTTACATTACACTAAGTGATGTGAATTATGAGCTTCAAAGGTGACAGCAAGAAGTAACCTTAACCCAGGACTGAATACAGGTATCATTAAGCAGAGAAAATACAGGGAGACCAGATGAAATTGTCCCATGATGAGGCGAATGGAGCTTTTCAGGCATCTCTGCTAGCTTTCACCTAAAGATGACATGCGTTCTTTGCATGCTTTTCTCTCTTCTGTGACTATGGAGAAAATCTGGATTTCCAGCTCAGCTGGAGGTACCGACAGTGTCAGACATCTGCCTTTGGCCAGAGCTTGGGCTGACCCTGTGTCCCCTGTGAGCCTTGGCTGACTGCTCCCCTACCCCTGTGTATTTTTAGCTGTCTAGATGCCACAAATCCATCACCTCCTTCAAAGCACCAGAATCCCACATGTCCTGAATGAACTCTAATAATCTAGGTAGAAGTATACAGCTGAAGGGGAATTATCATGGTGGGGGACAAATTTCTATTCCCAAGATATATAAAAAAATTCAGAGGCCTATAAATTAATTCTCTGTTGTAGTAAAATAGTAATTACGTTCTGATTGAAGAGGGTTTGTGAAGAGAAGGACACAAAAATCAGCTTTGGTGATGTTATGGATAGGTAGACTATAAACAGGGATTTAAATATGTGGGTGTTCAGTCACACTTATAACACTTCCTATTCAGGGGTCTGAAGCTTCCCCAAACTACCTTAGATAGGCAAGTATTATTATAGATATTTTACAAACAGCTCTCTCTGAGAAGCACAGAGAGAATAAATAATTTCTCCAAAATAGTCTAGTGAATTGAAAGAACACAACTGAGAATTCCTCTGGCTTCTTCCTCTGAAACCACTCAGGAAAAAATACTTCCATCCTCACACACTTTAGCCCCTTCTCATTTTCAGTAATATTTGAGTGAAAGAAAAAAATAACAGCCAGAAAAATTTTTTTAAAGTTCTATTGCATATAACTGCCTTGGAAAATATAAAGGAGTGCTACTTACGCCATAACAATAACACTGAAATCCAGCCAGTTCCATGGATCCCGAAGGAAGGTGAATTCTGTCATGCAAAATCCTCTCGCCAGTATTTTTATCAATGACTCAAAAGTGTAAATGCCAGTGAAAGTGTACCTGGGGAATAAAGTGCTCAAGGTCAGCAAGAGCATTAGCAAGCAGCAGACAGGAATGGCAGAGGCACAGTAAACTCAGTCCTCTTCACATGAGACTCTCCTGCCCATCTCCCTGGGGTTGCTCAGGTGAGTCATGGCTGCAGCACTGGGCTGTGCATGAGCAGCCTCATGTGTGGAACAAGGAGCATGGAACATGGGAGAAATGAGAAAGTGCTTATGACAGCCACAGGATGAAGATAATTTTCACCACAGGGTGTACCTTGATGAACCCCCACTCATTAAGTCAAGCATGAACACTACACTGCTAAGCTGTGCTATAGGACTCTTGAAGCTCTGCCTGCAATCACCAAAGAGGAGTGGATTATGGAATCATGGAATGGTTTGGGTTGGAAGGGACCTTAAAGATCATCTAGTTCCAATCTCCTTGCCTTGGGTAGGGACACCTTCCACTAGACCAGATTGCTGGTCTTGAACACTCCCAGGGACGGAGAGCCCACACCCCCATCATTATGCCCCAACATTATGCCACATTCCTTGTTGTTTCCCTGATTTGAATGAGGGTGGTTGTTCTGTTCATACCTCTCACCTCTTCCTACCCAGGACTTTTTGAAGTACAGCAGGTTAAAAATAATGTCACCACTTGGTTTTATTAGCTGAAAAGGGTATTTGTTCTGCAAATTCCTTTGTGTTTCATTATCCATGGCAAATCACACCAGCCTGGAGAACTAAACAACAAAACACCCACACTGAAAAAGAGTAAAAAATCTCCCATCTGAAAACTATATGTAGTAATTTTGGCCTGCTTGGCAGTAAAGGAGACACAAGGTTGTTTTCTCCCCTTAGTAAGTTATTACCAACAGCCTCTTAACTGTTGTGTTCTGGGCTGGAACATACATCTTACCTTTTGTAATAAACATGACACTTATAATAAAATTTAGCAAAATCTCTGTAGAGGACAGTAATGTATCTGATTTATAGCATTCAGATCTGCATTCACCCAGGGCTCTGCCTACCATCAGACACAGAGTTCAGGACATACAACACCTTTTTTTTTTAATGTTTCTACCTTAACCCAATGGGATTAGGTATTCTAGGCCATATCTTAATAAAAGAAATAAATGTTTAATATCTGCCACTGATATTCCATACCCTTTTTCTCCAAACAAAGATACAGATGATACTAAAGCCTATTAAAAAACTCAAATACCTAAAATCTACTAAAACACAAATATAAGTCATGATCTTAGGGGCTTTCACTGGAAACACTGGCTTGAATTTTCTGTTCAGTCCCTCAAAATCAGTAGCTCCAGTGGTGCCATCACACACAAAAAAATCATAACAGTTGAGATTCCTATTTGGTAAAATAAACCCACGTAGCAATTAAAAGTGGCAATATTAGGAAGAACATTATGCATAAAATGGAGCTGTTTCCTCTTAGCTGTATTCCACTGATCTGCTACTGGCCACACAGAGAGTTACAGTGGCAAATCTCATGCCCTCCTGCCATCGTGCCACACAGTAGAGCTAGTCACACGTTATAAAACCTCAGTGTGCTACTTCTTAAAATGGGGATTAGCAGGACAGTTTTTGTGGACATTAAATATTTCTCACATCTCTTTGACCATACACCTAAGCACAATCTTGTATCCAACTTTTCGCAGCTCCTATTTAGTTTTGCTCTGGTATTTCGAATATAGGTCATCCATATGACAGTCTCTTTCAGTGTATGTATTCAGTAATACATGCAGAAAACACATGCAAAGAACTGAAAAAAATACTTAATGGTACATAAGCTCATTAAAGTGATAAAGCACTTGTATTTATTCACCATGTCAGATGGGTTTAATTGATTGTATAATCATCATCTAATTCTAAATGGATTGGGCAAAGTCCTCAAGCAACTGAACAGCTTCTTTAACAACAGAAGTCAGGGTTTCAAAAAAAATTTTTAGTGGAGGGAAGTTGAATTGATTTCTATTTTCAAAATGGTAAGGAAAATGTTTTAAAGGAAGATCTAGGACAAATACTTGCACAAGGTTATCCTTCTATCCTCTGTAAGTCTCTGAAGCAGCAGAACAAAGTGGATTAAAGTATCTTTTCCAGATCCAATATTAATCAATTTGAATTACAGTTCATTGGGTTATTTTGTTCCTCAAAAGTACTTGACTTTGATTTCATTCTATGCACCTGAGAAGGAAAAGCTGAGAGATATGAAGGGATACAGGAGAAGCGGAAACATGGAAGGATTTACTCCATGCTGCATGAGTCCGTTTACATTTCTGCTCTTCTTTCATGCTCTGCTTGATGCACTGGTAACATCATCCACATTTTCCTGCTTGCAGAAGACACACTAAGCATTTTGATATTTCCCTCCAGAATGTTTGAATTCCTGGCTGATGGACCAAATTTTGACTCACATGGATGAGATGTCCATGATTCAGTGCAATACATCATGGCTATGGTCCTGTATAACAGTTTTCCATAGGAAAAGGACAGCACTGGGAGAAAGGACAGTCACAGACATACTTTAGGGTACCACACTATACAGAAATACATGAAACATCCTGGGATTAGGCTGTTATCATGATCAGATGAAATATTTGGTTCAGTGCTGCCTATAATTAGTAATTTATGGCCTAGAAGAGGTGTCCTGCATGATTTTATGAAAGCTAAACAGGGGCATTTTACTGTCTTTCCTTACAGCCCTGAGTAGACCAACCACCAGGCCATGAAACAGCAGATGGCTGTGTTTATCATATGTCAGTCAAAAATAAAAAGTGTGTTCTGATTGGTTCAATGAGCCAAAATAATTGTTTAATGCACTGTAGGTTGATTAGCTTGTGCATCTGGTATCTGTTTCTAAAAGGAATATTTTAAAGCAACTTAAAGAAATGAAATGGGCTTTCTGAAGCCCCTTTGCCTCTTAAAATTAATTTTAAAAGGAAAAACCAAACCACCACAAAAAATAAACAACTTCAAGTGATGTCTTTGTTTTTTTTCCTGAAAGCTTGACAAGCTAAATAGATAGAAATTCATTTAAAAGTGTTCCCAGACAATTTTAAGCTCATAAAGTATTCCTTTCAGTGATTACAGGGGACCATTTCTCACAACAGGCTCAGTTCAAAAGAAACTTTTACTTCCAATAAGTTTAAGGACAGAGCTAATATGTTGAGGAAGTATTTTCTGAAACAATTCAACCCAAACTCTACCAGCCTATTGTGATATGTCCAATTATCAAATCTCTTGCATGAGAACTGTGGAAGCCTGGGCAGTTTCAAATGGAGTTGTCCTAATATGTGATTTTATCCAAAGGTGCATTTATCAAGTATGAGATTCACAGACTAAAAACTTTTAGTTTACTTACTGAGGGAGTTTTAACAGGAAAAAAAAAGAAAACCAAATCTACCTGCAAAAACATTTTGTGAGGGCAGATATTGTAATCAGTATTAATGGAAAGAAATTAGGCAACAGCAAGCAAGATGAAAAGAAGAATATAATGAGTGGAAAAGGAAGGATAAGGACAGCAAGGATACTTACTCAACATATTTATTCCATGACGGAGTCTCTGATTGTGCCATGAACACACAATTAGTTAAAATAGTGCACATAATAAACATACTGAACAATGTGAAGAAACGAATTAAGGAAAACAATGCATATGATACAAGATTTCATAAATTTTAGTCATTTCACACAAGATATGACAGCTCAATTATAATTTGCAAGTTGCTAAAAGAACAATAGACTTTTTTGCAAGTGCATAAGGAGACAAATAATTATATAAACAGAAAAAATGAGGGAACTTTCCCTGTTTTGTTTTTTTTTTATTTGCCTACATCTTTTATACATACTTTATACAGTAAACAAATGTACTGACTGTGCAGTCTTTTGAAAACACAATACCTCCAATTTACAGCTGTGTTGGTCAGATGACAATGTGCATAGGTGCACAACTTTGTATGAAAAGAGGGATTACTCTCATTTAAGGATCTACAGAAAAACCTGTGTCTGCAAATTCCCATTTTATTTTGCATCCTGAAACATTTCTCAGGCAGTAGGGCAAGCTGCAAATCTGGTCTTTCTAATCTCTTTAATGGGCTTGAGGTCTTGCTTTCAGTATAAAGTTTCACCAGGAGCTAGTATGAGTTGCAGAGCACTGATTTTAAGGCTTGGTCTGCAAACTGCTTAGCAAATACACAGCCTTGTTCTGCAAAGCTCCCTGTCTCAGCTGAGGCACCAGATTCCCTAATTGGAGGCTAAAATGAACCTCCCATGTGTATAGTCCATGCACTTCACTGCTAAACTGAGGCCATAAATATGAAAGGATCACCCTAAATCAAATTCCTGAAGTGGGAAACATAGTTCACCAAATGGCTCTCCTAAAAGCATATGCCACTTTCTGTAAAAAAAACCCTTACAAAATATGATGGGATTCTTATGCATAAATAACCATTCCCATGCTACTGAGAAAGAAGATAAGTTAACATCCAAATACAAACTACTTTTGCTTTCTTTGGGAGAAAAAA
>JAWWLZ010000082.1:4444757-4455626 GCA_035041345.1 Poliocrania exsul | reverse complement strand
CCATTCCCATGCTACTGAGAAAGAAGATAAGTTAACATCCAAATACAAACTACTTTTGCTTTCTTTGGGAGAAAAAAACAAACAGTGTTTCTTTCACCTCTTTACTGATTCCATTGGTTCTACTTTTTGTTTGAGAATAGTGATTGAAGAACATAATTTCAAACCTATGTCCTGAAATGCTTGCATGAAATTTATCCTTTCACAGAACTGAAATCTCTGAATAAAGGGTGGAACGTTTTCCAATGGGCCACATAAGCAACTACGAGGTGAAACTGGTCGTAACCAGCCTGTGCATTCCCCAGGGTCACTGCAGAAAGCAGTAATTGAACTCACAGGGACTGCTCATCTCACAAACATTTTCCACTTCTGGGCCAACACCTCCTGCAGAAGGACTGGGAAGGACATCTGATATCCAGTCACAATTTCTCACATCAGCTTGAGATATGTTTCAGTAAGTTGTGTCATTCTGGTTAACACAATTAGTTTTAAGTTGCAGCCAGCCTAGAAAACACTGGATTACTTTTTCAGCTACCATGAAATGCTATGAAAACAAGCACAGTAAACCAGAGTGGTATCTTCAGATCATGCCAAACAAATAGCATACATCAATTCCAATCCCTCTACAGGAATTCAGGATCACTGGTTTGATTTATATATCTCTGTTTCCTTGTGTTATAAACTGAATGTAAGAGCTTTCCCACATGTTCACTTACAGGCAGGTGTCATCACCTTCTTATTCAAGCACCAAAGAGAACAAACAAGATAACTCAGGTTGAAAATGTAAAGGGTCAGCTTTGAAACAACAAACGCACTATGAATTCAATCTGAGTTTCATGACCAAGCTGAAAACTACAAAGAACAAGAAGAATGAAACATTTCAGCTGGTTATGCACCAAAGTTAGAGATCTGTGTTTAAAAAAAAAAAAAAAAAAAAAAAAGAGAAAGAAAAAAAAAAAGAAAAGAAAAAAGAAATTCCTACAGGATGAAAATTAGCATTCCTACCTGAAATCTAATGCAATTGTTTGCACTAAAAAAGGTCCATGATGATGATCTACTCAGAAAGGACAAAGCAAAGAAGATAAAATTGTGATAAGCTATATTAGCAGCATTGTGTGTTCCCTATCTTAGAACTCCTATTAAATCAAATTTTTCAAAGCCTACAAACCAACTATACTAAGCTGCTCATCAGGATCCTTTCTGCAATAAATTAAACCTATTATTTCCAATTTGAGGTTACCGAATAGGCTTTGCACAACTGATTCTAAAAGTTATAAACTTTATCTTCTAGCACAAAGCTATTGAGTCAACCACGGCATACTTCTATTCTAGACTTCATTATGATGGATAATTGTTAATTAGCAGACTGAATACTAGAGGCTCTTTAGGTGATCATTGCTAAATTACATATAATGTGTGCAAGCAAAGGTTAGTCCCAATGAATAGTACATATAATTGGTGCTTCACAAGGTCTCATTTTGTCATATGGAAAGTGTGCAAAATCAGATGGGAGAAAAGCTGCAAGCAGAAAATATGAACAAAGATAGGAAATTCTGTAAGGTTTTTTTTTTCCATTTCTTTTTCTAATTCTAGCATCAAGGAAGGTAGTTTTGGCCAAACCCCCATTCTGGATAAGGGGTAAACAGGGCAACTAGCTACAATTCTTGGAAAAACTAGAAATAACAATAGCTATAGATTTTATACAGGGCAGAAAACTGCTTGGAGAAAACAAGTTCACCACAGACTAGTCCTTGTCTTGCAGGCAAGCAGAACCAATTGCTTAATCTTATTAATAGGTGGAGATAGTAAATAGAGATGTTAATAACAGCTAATAATGGTGCAGAAGGCATAAAGTGTTCATCCAGTGGGATGCAGTCCTCCACTCCCCATGCCCTCCGTGACAGAAATGGACCAGGGCCACCTTCTGGGCAGCCATGTGGGCCAAGGTCCTTTCCTGAAGCCTCATAGACTTTGAGTGAGAGGAGAAATACCTAGAAGAGGTTTAAGGATATGTTGTTAGTTGAAGAAATTCATGTATCTAGGAGGCTGTAAATTTTTTTTACCTCAGAAAGGGTGTATTTTTGAAAGACTAGACTTACCAGACTTGACTGTATGAGCAGTGAACATACAGTCCTGCCTGACAATCTCTGAGGAAGAACTCCATATACAGCTACTTAACCAAGAAATGTGACCCCCACTGCTTCTCTATAGGATGATTTTACTCTGTCCTCTCTATTCTGTTGGCCTTCACAGCACACTCAATGGTTGGAAATTGAAATATGGCATCTACTAAGGAAGTTGCTTCGGATATTTACGTGACAGGGCACCATTTGCTAATGCTCCTTTTAGGCTTTTGCCCTGGGGAAAATAAAGATTGCTTGATCACAGTCACGCAAGACGATAGATCTGTTTCCCAGCTTCATGTCTGTGATATTATCTGCTTGAGCTCTTGCCGATTCAGGCTCCTTTCTGCTTGGGATATTGACTGCCTGCTCAGCCAAGTGGCCTTTGTGTTTCAGGTGGATGCAAAAGGTCTTTACTGACAGAAAACAAATCAGTGCCTAATGCAGGAACTTCACTGCTGTTTCTCTGAGACCGGAGTTGTTGTCCCCTGCCTCTGCTTGCCAAAGATTGAGCTGTTGTTGGATCTCCTGACATTATCAACACAAGGTGGCAATTTGGGTCTTTCTGCAGCTAAATTTATATTTGCCTTGAGACCTGCCACTCCTAAAATTTTACATTCCTCATCTGACCATATTCCTCTCCTGATAAATATTTTAAATGCTCTCCTCTGTGGCCTTTATCCTTGGAAGTAAAAAAAAAAAAGGATTTCTTACTAATTTTGTCTTTTGGTTGGCTGCTACCAAGGGCAGGCAGATCCTGTGCTACACATACCTGTGACCTCTTGGCTTCACCAGCCAGTGTAGAAGAAAGTGAGGAGAAGACAGAACAAGCATCCAAACCTGGAGGTAATATTCACAGTTTTTTCCTAAGAGGGTCAGTTTTCAGATTCTTCTCTTAGCCATACCTGGACAAATGCATTGACCTTGTTTAACTGCAGCAAGGCTGCGCTGATGTAACTGTACCTAAACAACTTTGTTTGGCTCTAGGTATGTGGCAGAATATGCTGCACTGCTCACACACATAATCTGATCCACAAGCAAATCTCTCTGCAGAAGCCTACAGTGTATTCTTAGTAACCATAATAATATTTTGGCTGATATCACATAGTCATTTTTTGCATTGAATTACTGCAATTAGAAACTTCACCTGTTTTTCCTTTTATTAGAATATCTATATTCTCACATTCTTTCCCTCACTGTATGGACTAACACTGGGAATTTGGTTTCTTCGTCTGTTTTCATCCTGAAATTTTATAATTAACCAATGATTCTAAGATGCTGCCTGCTTTTTTTCCCTGTCTCTGTGTGTGATGACAGGAGCATTGCAGATGAGGGATTTTCATCACTAAAACACCACAGAATGAGCACAGCAGCATGTGGAGTCTCTGTGTTATCACTGCCAGGTCTCCCATGTGCACCACAGAGAAAGCAGTCAAGTCACGAGAAAGGGTGTGTTTTCAGTGATGTTCACACAAAGCTGAATATTTGGGTCAGTTTAGTCTTCTAGAGTGATGTGCTATGTTAGAATATAATGTTTCAGTGGTTTGGCTAAAAAAACAAGCCAAAACCAACCACTGGACTTCAGAATCAGAGCCAAGGAAAATGAGGCATCATCCTTCCATCGGAAGGTTCAGCAAGAGAACCTGTGATATTTTTTCCTAGCTGGATAATACATTCTAATAAACAAACTAGAAAAAGAACCAACAAAACAATTTTTTAAATATTCTGTTTCAGAAGAGAAAAAAAAATCAGTTCTGAGGCAGTTCAAAATTAAATCACAGAATCACAGACTGTTCTGAGCTGGAAGGGACCCACAAGGATCATCGAGTCCAACTCTTAAGTCAATGGCCCATACAGGGGATTGAACCCATGACCTTGGCATTATTACAACCAAGTTGTCACAGGGTTTCACCTCTGAGGGAGGTTGCTGAAGTGATTGGTAGTAAAGATCTCCATCAGTGTAGATTTCCCCTGTTGCCCTTCCTTTCTAAGGTACTACACCCACTTTCTTCCACTGACTCTTCAGTTAAGATGATTAGTCCCTTCACATCTTTTAAGCCTCAGTAAACTCAACAGAATCTCCAGTGGAGTTTACATTATCTAATGCCAGCAGTATAATACAGTCATTTTTATAGCTCACATAACAATATAAAATGAAACAAACCAAAAAGTCCAAGTGCATTTCTGCTTGTGCAAGCAAATTCAGCCAAAAGATTTAAAACAGCTTAATGAAATAAAATGGCTTCTGACTTCCATCCATCTGTGTTTAAAACCCATATAAAATACATGAGGAAGGAAATTAACAGAAAGGATATGAATGTACCAAAATTTTAATTGCTGCTCTTCTGATTGGATGGAAAGGGCTAAGTATATACAAGGCAGGAGTGGCACTAAATCGAAAGATTGTCTTCCCTTTGTTCAGTACTATAAATGTCTGGAAAACAAAATGAAAATGATAACATTCAGTATTTGCATTTATATTCAGCTTTTCCCAGCCCACATCCCATTTGGAAATTCCTGCCAGTATCCCATATTTTTCCCTTTACCCTCCCAAGAACCTCAAATTCTTTTTCACACAGTGAAATGTTTTGTCCAAGACCTTCTCTAAGGAGCTGTTGTCCATCCTGTTGTAATATCTCAAATATTTTTAGTTCCTTCAACTCTTACAAAGTTCTGTGCATCACCTCCATCAGGGGCTGGGAAGAGAGGGGAATCACCTTTAAAATTAAAAATCACCTGGAGACTAAAATGGTGGGAGAACTTATGTGATGCTTTTTTTCCCAGGTGCTGGGGACCGTACTATATTGTTATTCTGTTTTCTTCACTTTGAGCATTTTGTTGCTTTAGGTGTATTTTGTCTCATCTCACAGCTCCACAGCAGGATCTGACCCTGATATTGAGGCACTCCCATTGTACTCAGATTAATATGGGCAGAGGAAAACAACACTAAGTTGTCTTAAATTAAAAGCAAAGGTGAATTGGTTGCTCACCCAGTTTGCAGAGCTTTGAAGATGCCCCACTAAGCATAGAGGAACTAATATTAATTCAGAGACAGAATCAGGATGCCCAATATATACAATCTAAGCAATTTACCCACCTTGAGTCTAAAAACTTCATGACACTAAAATTGCAAATCTGTATCCTGCTGCTTGTGCCTGGGGATAGCAGGTAAATTAAAAGGTAAATTAATTCTGGCCCTTCCAGGTAAGTAATCTATTTGTCTTTATCCATTTAACTTTTATTCTGTATCTCTATCACCTGCCTCCACACTGGTTTAACAGAAGTATCATTAATGGCCAACATTGTTTACAGGAAACAGGATTGCCCCAAATCAGGAACATCAGTACCTGAAAGAACTGGAAGCTGCCTAGAAATACACTGGGCTTCCAAGCTTTATTTCATTCTCCATTTTGCAAAATGTTTGGAAAGGGGAACAAACTGTAGTAAGCAACCATCCCAGCTCTGCTGTCAACAGCCTTTTGAGAGAAGCTGTTTACACTGTTGTGGCTTTGGTCCAGCCTACATGTGATCCCTCATCAGGTGATGCTCGCTTTGGGACAAAGTTTACTCTCCTGCAATGCATACAATTCTGACACCTCTCCCTTCAGCTCTGTTTTGGTCATCTTAAATGGAATTGAACTATTCCTCAGCAGGAATAGAAATGCTGCTCTCTGGGAATGGTTGTGGAGGTGCCTCCTGCTCTTGTGCAGAGTGCTCGCACGAGGCTCAAGTCACCCAGAAGCCCTTAACATTAAGGGGCTTAAGTGATAAACAACAGACCTGTGAATAGTCACAGCTCATGCAGAAGGCAAGATAGGGCAGATAAAAACCTCTGGCTTAATTTAACTCAGCTACTGCTTTGCTCTTTTAAGATACTGTATATTCATACTCAGGGTTATCTGAAAACACACAAGTTTTAATTATGCTTTTTATCCCTCTTTGCTCTCCTGCGTAGAGGTTTTCTGGGAGCCCTGCTCATGCCAAAACTCTCATTCTTAATCTGGAAAAGAAATATTTTTACTGGCTGTAGAAAGATAAAAACCAGAGCACCCAAAGCAGAGGCAGTGGTCGTGCTGTAGCAGAAGCAAAGGAGCCGGGCAATGAGCTCGTGCTCACCTTCTGATCATTGTAGAAAGGGTCAATATCCTCCAAGGGCTCCCCGATGAGCTCTGGAGAAACAGTCCCATAGATATCAGGCAGCTTCTTGCAAGCCTGCAAATCAAACTGAGGCTGAGGTTGCTCTTCCTCTCCCAGCTGCTCTCTGTATTCCTGCTTCGCATTCCTCGCAAGCTTCTCCGCGATCCGTTTCTCAATAGCAGCCAAGGACTCAGGCGTGAACCGGTGGAAGCTGTTAGTACCCGGTGGTAACAAGAAGTCAGCCATCTTTTCATCCTGCTTTGTCTTTACTGGTCTTTACTCCTAGTAGTGGAAACAGCTGAAATAAAATTACCAGAAGTTAGTGGCAGGAGAAAACCAAAAAGAATGAAGACATCAGAATGAGAAAAAACAAAAAGCCCAAATGACTTGTAGGTTATCTACTATCAGGAAACTTTTCATGTGTTTTTCTGTGCTTAATAGAACATAAAGGAGAACCAAGATGGCCAAAACTGTAATTTTAATGAGGAGTCACACATCATCAGAGCTAAAATATCTTTGTAGATAGACTGTGGAATATTCTTTAGTTTTTCAGCCATTTGGGATCCTAAATGAAACTAAGGATTAACTTAGATTCATATAAGCTTAAGTTTCATTGAAAGCCACAGAGATCTGGATTCCTAACTCATTTTTGAAAATGCAGCTCTGGGAGTGGATGAACAATGTGCCTAAGATGACTGCAGGGCAGATTTAAATCACCCGATCTCTGGCCATATGATGCAAAATCTAAAAATGCCCCAGCTGTTCTATTCCAAATTTAAAAAGTGAAGGGTCAAGTTTAGATTCTTGAATCCCATAGAAATTCTTCATAATTTCTGTCTTGGGCTTCTTCAACGTAATTTTCCTTTTCTTTGGGGTAGGAAATACCATTGTCAAGATATCTGTCAAGACTTTTGAGCATTTTCTTTTCCTCCACACCCTGCAATCTGAAGGATGTTGGAAGCCAAAATGCACCTGGAAAAGCCCTGGGACCTTCATGACAGCGTGCTGAGCTTCCAAGATGCTGAACAGCCCCTGCTGCCAGCTCATCACATCTGAAAACCAGGCTCCTTCCATCCAATACCAGTTTGAATATCGAGGTGTTGGACTCGATGATCTCTGTGAGTCCCTTCCAATGCAGGATATTCTTTGATTCTATGATTTTAACCCAAACCTGTGAAGATTGACCATCTTGGCCTGATGATGCTTCACTGTTAACACTTCCAGTCTCTGCCGGACTGAAAACAAGTGAGAATTGCCACATCTCTTCAACTTACATAAATAAAGCCAAGCGTGAAAAGCACAGCTGAACAAAAAGCCTTCTTGTATCTGCACTAAACAACACGGATGGCTGTGAAAATTAATGTGAAACTACTGTTTGAAAAAGGATGAAGCTTATCCCTGTTCTAGCAGTCTGCACAAATCCATCCAAGTTCACTGAAGCCGTATTTTGCAATTTAATAGTGACTTTAGAGGCATGTTTTTTTTCCAGCAAGAGAACCCCTTACTACGCAACAATTAAAACTCATTTCACAGAAGAAAAGCAGACCTTGTTTTTTTGCCACCACCAGACCATTCATACTAATTCAGAATAAACATTGGTGACAAACAAAATAGTAGATTTTGAGGTGGGCTACACTATTGCATTTGGCAACGTGTGCAGGATCCAGTTCTTTGTTCAGCCACAATTGTTGTTTTCTGCTTTCAAATGGTATTTGTCTATTTACAATGGATAGTTCCAGATAGTTTGTGTCTATTAGGCTCTGTGATGACAGCATTTTTGTTAGCAAACAAGACTTTAACTGGACTCTGCATGACAAATAGCATATTTATTGACTCAATTTATTTGAGTAAAGTACTCTTTCAAATAACTACTGTTTTTCCTATTCTGACTTCATTTTAAAATGAATTCATTAAATTGTCATTGATCACAGTCTATCATACAGGAATGATTTACTGAAGCTTGTACATTATACTCAGCATTACTGCTGGTTGGAACAAGCAGAGCTAAAATGAATTAGTCTTCCTGGAGTTTGGGTATTCTGACATTCTCCTTTTGTTGTATTTATACTCTTTATTCCTTTACCCTCTCCCCTCCACGTCATTTGTTTTATCCCCTTCCTCCTGAAAAACAGGAAATTAGAAGCTTTCTCACAAATTGAGTTTCTTATGCTCAATGCTTTGTGACTCATCACCAATGTGAGCAAATAGAATTTCACTTTCTATAAATGACATCAGGTAGCCAGAGAATTCTCTGGGTTTTGTCCTTTCAATTTTTGTTTCTCCAAAATGAAACCTCCCTCAGTGCTGAAGGGGACAATGAAATTCAGTGGCTGATCATCACTGCTGGAAGGGCACAGACTACGTCTCCAAAGGAGAGAGGAGAACACTGTGGGCTGTTAGTTGAGGTCCAGATAATAGGGAGCTCTGTAAACACAGTGAATGGGGAATGACCATTTGACCATAATACAAGAATGGAGAAACTTCAAATGAAATCACAGAGCAGCAGGTTTGAAACAACCACTGGAGCCACTTTGCACATGGTGCAGAGTCATCCTGTGAAACTTCTTGGCTACAAATGGCAAGGAGTCACAAAGCCTCGAGACAAACAAAATGGCAAAAGGTCCATAAATGGTCTTAAACACAAAAATACTGCCTCTGACTGAGAAAACCCCTTAGCTGCAGGACCTGGGTGCATGCAAGAAAGACTGTTTCTGTTTGTTAATAACCATGCAGGTGCTCCAGATCCATGTGGCACCAATTCCCTGCTTCCCATGCTTCCGAGCATGGGCTGGGTGACTGTCTCCAATCTATCCAGATACTCCCTTGACTGGAAAACTGGTGGGAGCCACCTCTGCACCACATTCCTTACTTCCCAACTGGAGGAATGACCATATAGCATGAGGGGCACCAAGTACTTACTGAGATGTCAGAAAATGAGTGGAACGTCTCTACTAATTGCCATGATTTTCAGAGGGTATTGCTGGATCACAAAAAACTGAATATACACTAAAATATTCATCATCCTTCTCAGACTTCCTAAAAGACTTCCAAGAGAAGACATTCTGGCAATGGAACTGGTCAAAATTTTTGAAAAAAGAGAAACAAAAAGATAGCGGATGGTGAGGGAGATAAAATAGACAGAAAAAAAGTAATTAAAATCAGATGTTTTAATTATTTTTTTCTAAAGGGAATTTTTTTGCTTAAAGTTCTCTCTTATTGATAAAATGAATCAAATTCAAACTGCTCAAAACCAGATCTTTTCAATTTTATCTACAAATTCCAGAAAGGTAACTGCCTAGGAAGAACTGGGAAATCCTACATAAACTTCATTAGACCTTTTTCCAGTCTTCTGTTCAATTTTTCTTTTAAGAAAAAAAAAAGTTTCAGCATCTTTACAATTGAAAATTCTTGACACATTTTGTCTTCATATTGTATATAACCTAAAGTTCCAGATTTTAATATATATATACTTAGCATAATTCTTTTGTCAATTTCATATGCTTTCAGGAAATGGACAAGATAATTTCACAGGTCCTTTCTATGTCTAATTTCTTTTAATCTTTGAATTGCAAACATTTCTACAAATAGCCAGGGTTAGCCCAAATGTTTCTAAAAGGGTAAGAAAGCACCACAACTTTAAAAGGGAAATCATCAATGACTGAATCAAAGAGCTGGAATGCCATTTCTTAAGAGATAATAGCTGTTGTGACTCACGTTTTTACAATATGAGCCTGGATTTTTCCATTCCTCACAGGCATATTTTTGAAGTACAAGGCTTCAAACACATTGTTTCTGTGATATCACCATGCACAGAATGAAAATTTCCCTCTTGCTTTGTCAATTGACATCGGTTCTTGCTGATAAAACGTAGTGGTTATGTAAACAAAACGTGCAGATGAAAATAAAGCCCCAAGATGCAGACTTTCTTTGGCATGGTAAGAAGTGAGAGCAGTACAAACAAACTGGATATTTCTAGCACCTGTGTTTATTTAGAAAGATAAATCTGTTTTTCCATTGCAGTTTTAACCTTACTGTCATAGGCTTCACCCACTCCAGTTCAAAAGACCTTTCAGGTTCTCTGAACACCACCTGCATGCTCTGCAAACCTTTCTGTGGCTCCCTGGGGATGGGGGACCATCACCCAAAAGGCCAGTTTAGCCAATAGGTTTCCTGTAGAGGTGCAAATACAGGGTCCTGCTCACCTTCAGCTCTGGCATGGGCTTTGTGGGCTCAGACCACCATCCTAGAACCTACAACCTCTTATCATGGCCCAGCACACTGGCATGAGCCAGCAGGGAGGTCTCAGTCCCCAGAAGCAGCAGGAGAAGCGGAGAACAAGGTCCTTGCTATGCACTACACCTGGGTGGACACTGACTTCAGAGAAACCAGGGCTTCTTGCCCCTCCCTCTCCTGATTTGACAACACCATACATGGCTTGACGTGGTATGAAGGACGCATGTGCATGTATTTCAAATCTTTGGCAGTGGTAATAGAGGAACCAAAATTAAAAATCAACATTGTGAAAGTGACTAAAAGTTAGATACCCTCAGACATGCTCATCTTGAGTAGGACTGTACTTCTTTAACTCTACAGATTTCTGTGGTGTCAATCA
>JAWWLZ010000082.1:4430858-4444657 GCA_035041345.1 Poliocrania exsul | reverse complement strand
GCAATCCTAACTGCTGTCACAAAAACAGTCATATGGATGGGTTTCTTTCCAAGGTTTGAGATTACATGGAGCCCAATCATCTTGCCTCCCCCCCCTCCTTTTCTGTATAATCTCTTTGGCATTTTCCTTTGACCTGCAGAGCACTGAAAAACATGAGAATTATAGGCTAAGGAAATAGAAAACAGAACAATAACGTATCTAATTGAATGTCACTGGCCCAGATTCACAAATTCATATGCATAAATTTACAAACAAACACTTTATCATACTTAAAAAGACTACAAGTTGATATGGGATCACATGAAAGTTTTATTCCAGCCATGAAATAATGGCTTCATGGAGAACTCTTGTTTTTAATTAAGATCAAATAAAGACCTTTTATGTAAAGATCAAGAAGCTAAAGGAGAGTAGATGACTTAGAGACACTTCATCTTATTACTGACAATAAACAAATAACCTTTTGAGACTTAATTCACTTATATTTATACCACAATTCACATTCCACAGCTAGGAGGTGTCATGGGAAAGCCTCTTTTAACTAAAAAATTTCATTGGCTAGTTAGCACACACTTTGAGGTCCTGTGTGTTCACATCAAAACAAGGGGCAACTAAATGAATAATGTCATCATTGAGATTTTACACACACACACACACACACACACACACACACACACACACACACAACTTCTACTTAAACTGATATCTGGTTGGTTTCTTTTTCCCAACAAGCATAATTTTGTCTAGATCATAAACAGTGATTGTTTCTGTAACACAGGTTCCCAACACATATAATCAGCCACATCTCCAGCTGCCATAAATCAGCACAGCTTTACCCATCCCAGAGAAGTCACAGCTGTGCAAGTGATCTGTTAGGACCAGGAATATTTGACTCGAAATGCTTTCTGTTAAAAGAGCACCTTCACACTGGGCATGAACACGAGAGTGTGTAATTGAAGTATTAACTAATGGCTTAGAAGGTAACCAAGCTTGCAGGGAGCTGGAAAACCTGGAGCTTTTTGCAAGCTGTGAAGGCAATCTGCAAACACTTCTTCAGCCAGACACATCTGGTAGGGTGAGTTCAGAGTTGAAGGTGCAAAGAGCAGTGCTGGACAACCCAGTGCCTGGTGAGGACCAGGCAGGCTCCCATGGCTGGTCTGCAGGGGAAAGCTTTTGTATTCCACTACAATCTCATGGAAATGGCTGTAATGTTTAGCTCTTGAAGACCTCCTAGGCAAAGCACAGTGTTGCTACCAGTCCAAACTGACACAGGAGATGTGAGACAGAGCTGCTTTTGCTCTCATGTCACAAGACAAACCTGCAGGTTGATATGACATTGCATAACACAATTCCTAAAATGAGCCCTGTTGTTCACCATGGATGCTGACCAGGGGCAGAAATAAATATTTAAGACAACTCATTGCATTCATATTGCTGGGAAAAACAAAACCACACAGCACAAAATGTCCAAAGCAAAACCTCAGAGTCACCAATGCACAAGCCTTTTGTCACAACCAGCTCTGCCTACACAGTATCTTCTTTTAAATCCAGTTTAATGAGTTTTGCTGGCATTTTGCTCATCAGAACCATGACATTCTGACATTACCAATGATTTATTGATAAAATAAAGTCTTCAGAAAGCTAACATGTGCTAAAAGGAAATGAATTCAGAAGATTTCATCCTGATACTGAAAGAGTATTTGGGGATGACAAATGTTATGCCAAGAATTAAATGCTGGCATTAAGTCTTCTCTTATGATAAAATATATATTTTTAGCGAGCTAAAAATATTCTGCTTTCTTCTCAGGTGTTTTTATTTCAAATTATGTTGCAACCAAATGACATAAATAAACAAGAGAGAAGCAGCACATTATAGTTATCAATGCACATCTCTATATTTTGCTGAAAACTATAATTCTCTGCACCCAACAGGTTTTCATGTCTACTTTCATTAACCAAAAATTGGCCTAAGTTATTTTATTATAAACTACTCAGCCTTCAGATCCAGGGTAAGATTTCTCCTTTGCTACTCTGAACTGAAAGAGTTTGGAAACAACTACCAAGGAAGAGAAATGTTTTCAGCTCAGGATGCAGAACAAGAAATAAGAAATCTACAGGAGAACTCCATGTTGTGCCAAATATAATGTACAGTGCTCACACCATTAGGTGCTTTGAATGCTCACATGAATAAAATATATCAAATCTGGTCCATTTTGTTCACAGAGTGTTTTGTAAAGACATAAAGACGGATATAGGAAGTTGTAAAACAGCCATTAAAATGTATTCTGAAGCCATTATGGGATAGTTATGGCAGAGAAAGAAGGCAGCTTTAGGCTGGCCAGTAAAATCTTGGCTGTGTGCTTCTAGAGGAGAGGGAGCCACGTCTGGAAAGCTGTCTGATGTATTACCACAAAGTTATAAGTAAGGGTTCCCTGATCTCCTCCCATCTAAGTTATGGAGACACATTTCATCAGCAGAAAACCAACGGAGTTATAAAAGTCAATCATCAGAACTGACATGTTTACATTAAAAAAGATGGATGAAACTCTATAAGCAAAGCCAGGGCCTCTTTCATAATTGTAGCATTGAACTAAGAGACAAACATGACATAACAACTAAACTTCATTTTTAATAGTGAATGGTGCAATATAAGTTTTCTTTCCTTCAAGTGACAGGAACAAAAAGAGGCTGAGGTGAAGGGTCAAACAAAAATTGGATGTGAAAGGCTGGGAGAGACAGACCCAAATCATACAAAGTTAAGCTGGGGGAGGTGGCAGGTCCCTCTCCTGCATCCAGCTGGTACAAGGCAATACAGCAGGTCCTGCCAGGTTTGCAATATCAGTACTTTGCTCCACAACCACCACCCTTCACTTTACTCCATCCTATCCACACACCTACGATACACCCAGCTTCCCATCCTGCTCCATCTCTATCCTTTTCCTATTCATTAGCCAAGAAAATTTTCTCATCCTCCCACCTACTTTATTCCAAGTCAACATAACCTTTTCCACAAACCTGTCTTTGTCCCCAGCAATAACTCTTAAATGACATTCACACCAATTCTATGAGATTTTGGTACTACTACTTAATTCTACAATTTGTTCCATGCAATGTCTGTGATGGTGGGTTCTCCTGCACCAAGGATCTCTGTCTGTCTATGGTTTTGGATAGTATTTGGTGCTAACAGAGCTTCAGCTAACAATGGGTGTTTTCACTGCTTTGCAATAAAATACACAGGAGAAAAATTTAAAAGGCACAGATATAAAAGTACACTGACAAAATTATCTTTCCTGGTAATGGAAATAGAGATTCAAGAAAAGCAAAAGAATCCTATCAGCTGGTTGCTGCTTGCTGGGATATATTGAGGATTTGATTCATTATTTAGTGCACTGCAAATTTGACAATACTATTTGGATAAAGCTAGTGGCTCTTCCACTCTGATGGAAGAGATTTCACCCCCCCGAGAGACAGGGAGAGATTATTGCTGTCCAAAGAGGAGGGATATTCTGCCTGTTTGCGATTGAAAACCGCCTGGGTTTGTTTGCCAAGTTTAGGAATCAGAGTTAAGAGCTTACACGGGTTCTGGGGGTGCAATCCTCAGCTCATGTCAGTCAAGGGGAATATTTTGTGTGACTGCAGTAGGCAGTGGGTCAGACCCCTGGTGTCAGAGAGACAGAATTATTAGATTTCTGGCACTCCTTTCAAAGAAGTTTACTTCAGCGACTGGGTGTAGCTTCATGGAAAAGATGCAATGGATGCTGGTGCCAACTGACAGCAATTTGATTTGAATTACATAATGCTTAAACCATTATGTAAATGAGGCTGACAGAAGCATGGAGGCAGAGAAGTCAGGGATTTTTCATTGTTTTTTAAAACAAATATCTACTAACCTTTAATGTTATGGCCAAGATTGCTGCCTTCTAGCTACTACATTTTGCTGGTAGGTTAGCTGAATTAAACTTTATTTCTCCTGACACTAACTAAAAACTAAAGTGCATCTGGGCAAATGATGAGGAGCATTTAAAGAGGGGTGAACATGGATGATTTCAGAGGTATGTGAGTCACATTACCAGGAGTGGTTTTGGCTTTGTCCCACTGATGTCAGTGAGACTCAAGCTTCTGAGAACCCAGTGGCAATCCTGAACATTCCTCCTATTCTTCCCTGTATAATTTCCTCATCTTTTTACATGGAAGAATTTTTCAGAGTAAATAACTCATTGCACAAACAATTCTATTCCAAAAGTCATGACATTTTCTGTTAATTAGCAATAATATAATCATCCAAATAAAACTGCTGGGGACATTGCATTTACTAACAAGTTACATCCAAATATGCATTTATGTGTCAACAGTGCATGCTTGAGTGGTTGGTAATACTCAATTGGGCCTGAGGCACAATGCACTGGAATCATACAATAGAGGCTTAGTATTGCAGACCCTGCTGTGCCTTCTTGCTTAATTTAGCTTATGGGACCAAACAGTCAATGAGTAAACCACAAAATAATACATCAATTGGCCTGTGAAAGGGAAATATCTGATGGTGGTATCAATGCAGAAGGGTTCCTAAATGGAAAATGCACTAGCTACATAATTTGGGAACTTCTTTGCACTTCCTGAAAGAAAAAAAAAAAAAGGTATTCCTAAAAATAACTTTATCATTATGTGGTTGGCCCAGAAAGCCAACCATGTCCTGGGCTGAAGGATGAGAACCATGACAAGCAGATTGAAGAAGGTGTTCAGCTCTTGTGAAACCCCACCCAGAGTGCTGCATCCAGATCTGGGGCCCCCAGCATAAGAACTTGGATGTGTGGGAGCAGGTCTAAAGGAGGGCCACAAAGATGATCACAGGGCTGGAGCACCTCTCTTAAAAATACAGGCTGAGAGAATTGGGGTGGTTTAGCCTGAAGAAGAGAGTGCTCTGTTCAGACCTTACAGAACTTCCCAGTGCCTAAAGAGGGCTACAGGAGAGCCTGAGAGGGACTTTTGAGACAAGACAAAGTGGAATGGCTTTAAAGTGAAAAAGAGTAGGTTTACAATAGATACTAGAAATTCTTTACTGTGAGAATGGTGAAATCCTGGCACAGGTTGCCCAGAGAAGCTGTGGGTGCCTCACTGCAAGAAGTTTTCAAGGCTAGGTTGGGTGGGGCTTTGAACAACCTGGTCTAACTGAAGGTGCCCCTGCCCATGGCAGGGGATTAGAGCAATCTGTAGGGTCCTTCCCAACCTCAAAGATTCTACAATATGATTGTGTGATTACTAACAGGAGTGATAAACAGCAATGCCACTGAGAGATCATCCAATATCTTGAATCCAATCTCCTCCTCCTCTATATAAGAATACTGGGGCTAAGAAGCCCCAAATGATATTATGTCTACGAGGTATAATAGCACCTACTCAGACAGGGTTGTAAAATGATGCACTGCTCTGAACATTCAGATATTTTTCTTTTTTTTTTTTTTTTTTACTTTTTCAAGACAATGGCAACTAAAAATAAGAATTTGACAAGGCAATGGAAGATTTTGGTCAGATCTCTTAATGTCATGGACAAGGCTAATAATTCAAGTACTGCCTGCTCCTCTGTACATTCACCTGTATTTTTATCCATTCTACAGTGTAGGTCCTTGGCTTAGACAGGTCAAATAATGTATTCTAGAAATCATTTTCTAAAAAAAGATATGTATTGGATACAAAACTCTTGTGAAATAGCCTCATACACAAAACAGAATGCATTAACTAAAATCTAGCTTCTCTGAAGCACTGGAACAGATTAGACCAGAGAAATGCAGGATGTTAAACATTCAGGGAGAAGTAGACAGTGCTAGGACATGAGTCATCTCTCCTGTTCTCAATGTCTACTTCACTGAGATAAGCTATGCTTTAGAACCTAGCAAAGCTCCTGATGATCAATTTGTTTATCAGGACAGCAAAATTTAGGTGTTGATATATACCTGTTGATATATACCTGTGAACTGTGTGTCTACATTTGCATGTCTGCTTTTCCCTGACAGAGCAGGGGCATCTGGACTGAAATATGCTCCCCTCCTGCCAAATTCAAACCATTATGGAATATGAGGCAAAACATGTGATGTGCATTAGTTTTACTTCTGCTTGGCTCCTCTCAAAAATATGGACCAGCTGCCTCTAACCCCATGGTGGTAAAGGAATGGACCATGGGGCTGTTCAGCTTGTGGCAAACTCTAACACTTATACAACAGCTTTCCAGTGCACACAATTACTTTAGTAAGTATAGATCTTCAATTTCAACAAACAGCATACATTTAATTAGTCAATGACAACCACGTTGTACCCAGAAACAGGGTCACCCAGGTTATCCTGATACTCTCAGACTCATCAGGGACTCATAAATCTAGAAAATTTTTGCTGTTTTATGGGTATTTTTCTACAAACTAAATGGATGTTTGAGATCTGGATTGTGCAGTTACATGGGCAAAAGTTGTTATGAGCTAATATTTTTAAAAGTAGAAATACAGCCTAGTGGCATCCATGACTCCTAAGGGATCACAAGAAAACAATCCAAAATAGAGCTGAAAAGTGCACATCTGTCCTAGTTCACAGCCACTTCCTATTCCAGTTTTAGGCTTTTCTTGCAGATTATATCAAAGTGTATAGTGATTTTAAAAGCAGAACTGGTGGGATGGCACAGATCCTCTCTTCAGGACAAGTGTTTAGCCAGACTCCAAAGCATGCTTCCCTCTCTCTACTTTCCTTCCAAAAATATTCCCAGAGCTTCTAACTCCAGGGAAGCTGTCGGGGATCCCAACTCTATCCTGCCTATCTTTACTGCCAGACAGAGAAGAGAGAAATGAAGTGGGGAAAAAGAGACAGATTTGGATGGTATTTCACAGATTCCCCCTGTCCATGTTTCCCGGATATAATTCACACTCTCCAAGAGCCTATTAACCATCCTTTATATAGGATTGTTTTCTATTAGATCCCCTTTACCTATCAACCACCTGTGGTGGGTTAATCCAGTCTGAGGGGGATGGAGGTAAAGAGCAGCTTGGTGGACACCTGGCAGCCAGACAAGGTTGATCCACCACACCATCCTTTGTGAAAACTGAGCCTCTCACTTGATCTCCAAGTCAGTGAGCTGCAAAGAAGTTAAAGATGATGTCCTGGAAGATATGGTCACAGCAGACCAGATTGGACCTTTGTACTGTAGCCTTGGGCTTCAGCATGACTTAGAATCATAGAATCATTCAGGTTAGAAAAGACCTCTCAAGATCATCAAGTCCAACTTCTACCTCACCTTTCCATCCCCTAAAGGGATGGAGCTGGCATAGAGAGATGTGTAAAATGCCATCATAAAGCACACAAGAGCCTGCAAGTCAGCCCTTAGGCCCAAGCAAGAAGAACATCTTGCTTGAAAGATTGGACTATTAAAAGCATTACTGACCCTCTCAATTCTTACAATTTATAACACTCCCAGATGAATTAAAATTAAATTGAGTACTCGCATTAAGAAAGTAATGGGAAATCCCAGTTCCCATGCTAACATTTAGTCTCATAGTGCCTAAAAAGAAGAAGAGTTCTGCTGATTTCTCTTAACTCCCTTCTGCTTATACATCCAAAGCAGAAACACATCTCAGTGCCTGTTACTTAGGTATGGCCTAGATAGCACAGACATCACCTCCTCTGTCTTACCCAATGCACCCTGTATTGATCCCAGGAGATGATGTTTTCAGTTTGCTTTGCTTTCTGCTGGCTGGTACAGTTGGCCAGCAGATATAAGAGCCTTCAAGCCTTTCTGATGTGGCTAGTGATGCCATCAGCCCTGACCAGCGCATATCTCACTCATTACTTCCCCCTCCCTGCTCTGGCAAACACAGCCTGGGTGCCCCTTCACAAAACAACCTCCAAACCCAGGGCCAGGACTGTTCACCACACTGACCCACTGCTCTTGCTTGTTCTCACACCTCCATCTTCATTTGGAGGTTCTGACTTAAACCAGCATCACCACAAACTAAACAGAAATGTTTTACTGCACATGTCTAAAAATAGAATTGCAATCATCTATGCTTCTGTTACTTTAAATTTACCAAGAGATTATTCTTCCGTGAAGTTTAGCACATGAGATGTCTTATGTTTTAAAGTTCAGTCATTTCACAGTTATTTCTGAGCAGAAAATCTTATGGATTAACTTTATAAAGAAGCACAACGAGTTTGGGGATCAGAACTCCTTTTGGTGTAAATGGCCCAAATAACTCTGCAGTTCATCAAGATAGTTTTCAGCTATTTTTGTAGTATTGTTTGCAGGGTTCTGTTCCAGAATAATCTTCCAAGTAACAGTTAAGACTCTGATGAGTGAATAAGGAGAGAGAAAAACAATATATAATTCTCTGGGGCTTTTTATTTGTTTAGTTTCTACATTAGACAGTTCTTTGAGTGCAATTGATTTTGTAGTTTCCTCTGTAGTTTCCAATTAATCATCCTCCCTCTTTGTGAGCATGTTTTACACAAAAAACAGGAGACAGGAAAACATTTTGAAATAGGGAAATATGCTTATAAAACCACAGCACTGGTATGGATATTCAGAAGTGCAGGTTCTGTGTGAAACCACCCTCTTGAGAGGAAGGGGGAGCAGCATTGCCTGTCATAGGGAACAGCTGACTGTAGATTTCCTATTGAAACTCTATTTCTATGGAAAAATGCTTTTCCAATAGAGAAGCATTTTAGTAAAGAGCATCTACTTTGAGTTACAAATTTCTTTCTGCAACAAAGAAGCCTCCAAACTGAAAAGAGAACAGATTTATCAGATAAAATCACCATTTTTCATAGGAGGAAAAATACACTTTTTCTCCAAGAATGATGGGAAACAGGCCAGAAATCACCCTAATCATATCCCATTGCTGTTTCTCCCACTGGCCTGACATTCCTGTGTTTGTGTTTTAAAAATATATGAAAAAAAATGGAACCTGACATAGTCACTTTGAACCCAATATAAAAATGAATTTTAAAATTGCTTAGTTTTGACCAAACCCATTACACCTCTTTAAATCACAAAGGAAAAAAATTACAATATCTATTCAAAACAAGGAAAACATACTTTCTTTCTAGAAGTCATCATTACAGTCTCATCCAAACATAAAACTTTTGACTGAGGACAAGGATTGTTTTGAGCTTTGAATGAGTAACAACAGGATTATTAAAAAAATAAATAAAATATGAGCAAGCTGCCACTTAAGCTGTGGATTTCCCACTGCAATAGCATCAGAACTTTCTTGAAACAAAACAAAATTTTTTTAAAAAGAGGCAGACGATAAGGCTCTGTCTAACTGATAGCACGAAAACATAAAGAACTTTGATTCAGATTAATAAATAATGATGGTGTGTTATCCAGGAAACAGCACAATGCCAAGTCTGTTTGATCTCAGACCAACTGTTGGGTAAAAGTATTCTGAAAAGCTCTCTTGGGCACACAGGCCAGTTGCATCTCGGCTCTGGGACTTTGATTATTTAAATGGGGCTTTTATTAAACAAAGGAATTTTGTTCTAGAAGAAATTTTACATCATAACACCTTCCTGAGGGGAAATTTGCTTTGCTTATTCAGGATGTTGGCGTCATAGGAGCAGGGGAGCTCCAAGCATCCTCTGCTATTGCCCTCCTGCATCCTGAATTGAGATGGAAGCAATGGGAAAAGAAGAAATGAGGGACACTTGTGAGTTTTGTCTCCTGTGTTTCAGGGCTTCCCTGATAAGCCAGGAAATATCCTCCTTGCAGCTTCCAAAGCCCTCATCAAGGGCTGTGAGCCCCCAGGAGCATCTCTTCTCCCCCATCACTGCACAGCAAGGAGCACAGCTCTCATTTCATGCCTGGGAGCACATGCCAGCCTGTTTTAGGTGAACAGGGATGCTGAAAACTCAGTGTCATGGCACAGGGAATGGGTAACAGGACTGTGGATGGACATACTTCCTTCAGCACTCCTGAAGTATCCATGTACGTGAGACAACCTGTGGTATGAGGAAGCTTTCTGGATGACCCAGCTAGAAACTCTCCTCTGACTGCAGCTGTTCCTATAATCTCCTCTGTTTCAGGCTGAGTGGTTCCAAGCCTCACTCCAGCTCCTAAATGACATCCCAAGGCTGACAGATAAGTTCACTACAGTCCATTTTCAGATGACAGAAAGTGCTGCCTTCTCCCAGGTCAGTCTGATACAACTCATCTCCACAAAGGAGAGTCTGTCATGGCTCAGGATAGCTTCTACATTGCATACCCAGCTCTTTTAGAGGAAATTTATCTCCCTGTCCTTCTCAAAACATCTAAAACCCCTCTAAGATTACAAACATTCACTTCCCAGGCAGGTGCTTCTGGATTTATTCATCTTTTTTCAGTATAGTCATTCCCCCTGTGAAACAGTCCATTGGACACATGGCTCTTTCCCTACCAAAAAGGGCTTTGGGAGCCTGAGAGCTCAGCTGTGAAAAAAAACCCAAGCAGTAATGCAGGAAGCATAAAGATATCTGAAAAATGCTCCAAAGCTTCAGATTCCAATAAACATATGAACTATAGCAACTGCCAAGAATTATGACTGCATGACATTACATCCAGCTCCTTGCTCTTATTAAAAAGTAAGCACGGGTATCTGATGGGCAGATGGGCAGTACCACACAATCTGCTCTGCTCCCCAGTCTGTGTTTTTATGGATGCTCACAAAGCAAGTTTTCATCTCAAGGAAGCATGTGAACTCTGCAACAAGCTGCTGTTAGGGTTTGCTGGAGGAGGTGGACTGAAGTGAGGCATTTTGGAATTTCATTCAGTTTTTGTATGCTCTGAAATGTGATGCCATCCAATCCTCCTACTACAGAGAATACAATGGACCCCGATTGCCAGTTTTAAATAGAGGAAACTAATCTGCAAATTTTTTGTCAATGGAAGTTAAGAAAATGCTAAACTGATTGACTTCTTTTTTTCCTGCTGAGCATAAGTGACAAAGGCCCTTGGAAGTGTAGTAGTATCACCAGGAGATTCCATGCAAATCTTGAGAGATCATCTCTAGCAAGGTGGGGATTGTTTTACACTCACAATCCCTGATCTTAGAAAGAGTCAGTTTATTCAGTCGAGATTGGGTGCAGGGTTATCAAGATCTCTGCATGTTCAGTAGCCCTTGCCCTCAATGTTCATAGATAATAACAGAGAGAGAATGTTTTGGAGACTGTGTACGTTAAGCTGGTTTAGTCAATCAAAACCTTTTGGCACTGTTAGGTGAAATCCCAAGCTGTAAAAAGAATATTATGTGCCTTTTCAATAGTATTTCTGATCTACATATCCTTAAATTTCCAAAACTGTATTTGCCTTCCAGTGCAGGATAGGGGGGCAGAGGGATACAGAAGGAGTTGTAGGAAGGAAAAGTTTGGGTGTGGCACGCTCTGGAAACACCATGAGCCTTATTATGCTGTGGGCTCCAAAATAAGGATGCACTGCCAGCAGCAAATTTGGGTTCCCTAAATTTCACTTCTGGAAACGTACTTCAATCATGCTCACTCTTACCCTGAGTAGTAGTGCTCTGAATCTCTGCTGGAACTGCACAGACTTTCCCCTTGCTTTTATAGATGTTGTTCCTTGGTGCACTTCTTAACAGAAATAGAGCAGCATAATTTATTAGGAGGGATGGTATTTTGATCTCTGACCATCAATAAGTCTGTGGCCTTCAGACCAAACACTATTATCAAGACATCTATTGAACTGGAAACAGCATTTGGGAAGAGACAGCTAACTCAGCATTAACCAAGATTTTCCTGTTCTTCCAGTGTCTGAATATTTCTGATAATACCCAATCTCTGGCAATTCAGGTGTTTCCCACATTGATTCATAAAGGTGGTCACATAGACAGGTGTCCTGATACTACACTACAGGACTACACCTCAGATTGACAGTTAATAGAATCATTTCTAGGGTCATGAACAGGGTTCAATATTTGCATGTGAAGATTCAAAAAACTGTATAAAGATCATCTAGTCACAAACATGTCTTGGCACTACCAGCAACATAAATTAGACAAGATACTGTATATATTTGGAGACCAGTGTCCTGAACAAACCCTTTGGTGGTCTAGTGAAATTTTCCAGTGTAACCAGCAAGTTTGCCTCTCTGCCTGACCACAAGCTGGTTAACCCCAGTTACAGTTCCACCTGAAGATTTAGTTTAACCAGCATATACAACCTTTTAAATCAGATTGCAGTTGCATTGGTCAGCTGTAAGAACAGCATCCCCATCACTGTTCGGCACAAAGAAATTACAGATCTGGCTCTTTCTGCTTTTCTTAATATTTATGCCTCTGGTCTGGCAGCATCCATCATCTGAGTAGCCTTAGTTGGTGCCCCAGAGGGATGAAATAATAGCAATTTCAAAACAAGCCACAAGATGAACGGGAATAAGGAGAGTGTGTGTGTGGAGGAGGAGCTACTTTCAGGAGTCTGTCTGAGTTAGGTTATATCAGGCAGTATCTCTTGCAGCACAGAAAGGAAAATACACCACCACAAATGAGCAACAAAGGAAAACAAGTGTGAGCTTGTTTCAGCTGTGGCAAGCGGAGCATTTGGTAGAACCTTGTGCATAATATACATTGCCAAGGGATCCAGGCCTGGGTGGAGGCATAAAGCGCTTTTTGAGGGATCTTGCAATCTTCAGGCATGGGCAGTGACCACTCCTAAGCCACACCATGTGCACTCACTACTCCCATAAACCAACCCAACACAAGTAGGGGCAGAAAGTATCTATTCTTAACCTCTGGAGAGCAAGTCACCCAAAGACAGCAGCTCTGCAGTCCTCAAGAGCAGAGGGAACATCAGACTTCAGCAGGAAAGCTGCTTTCTGACATCAGAGCTTTTTTCTGTCTGCAGTGGGACAGTTGGTTTCCTCACAAGTTCACACCTGAAGTAATCAGGGTGAAGGGAGCTGGGTCCCTCCTGGACAGCAGGGTCACAGATACTGCCCCTTCCTAACACAGTGCTTTGTTACACACAACACATTAATTCCCTCCTCCCAGACTTTTCCAAGGAGGAACTTGGCTGAAGTTTCGCTACATCATCAGAGGCTTTAGATTAACAGAGACAACAAAGTAAATTACTGATCCTGAGGGCTAGGCATGGTATCAAACGTTTCTTCACAATATTAAGTGCCCAGCTGAGGGGGAAGGGCAGAGAAGGATTTCCAAGTGTGCATAAAATTTTTTTAGCTTCTGAATTGAAGCCCAGCCCTCAAAATTCCTGTTGCTATTTTTTGTTCTTTGACAGTAGCACCCAGGGGCCCCAGATAAAATTATTTTGCCACTAGGCACTGGAAAAACACGCTGAATTGACAAAGGGAAATAAAGTGTGAAGTTATTTACCTCTTGCACTGGCAAGATGAAGAGATCCCATCTCTCCAAAGCTTTTCCCTGCAGCCCATCATCCTCTGCCTCCCCAGGCAGAAAATGCAGCTGCACCATGAGTGGGGGTGAGACATGCTTAGAAGCTCTGAAAGCCCAAGCAAGCTCCAGGTGAAACCTTTTCTTTGGCAGGTGTGAACTTAATCTGGTGTCCATCACCTCAAACAACCCTGTTGTCCACCACCTCATCTGAATTCCTCCAGAGTTCAAAGCACTGGTTCTGAGCCATAAAACCTCTCCTCCCTTGGAATGCTCAGAAGCCACTACAACACCAGCCCTACAGGTGCAGGAAGATAAGACAGTCTCTCCAGTCTGTCGACTGGAGCCCATTCCCCATCCTGTTCTACAAAGCTGCCCTGTGGGCCTCAGCAATGCTTTGAAGAGCTCAGGAACTGAGACAAGGGGGATGTCACA
>JAWWLZ010000082.1:4407045-4424528 GCA_035041345.1 Poliocrania exsul | reverse complement strand
CTCCCTCTCCTGGAGGTTCAACACATCAAAGGAAGAATATGGGATGGAGTTCAGCAGCTGTGGCTGCAAGACTCCTGGCTTCAGCAGTGTGGGAAAGGTGAATCCCAAAACCCATCCTTTGTCCATTCCTAACTTGGATGCTTCTGGGTTTCCTTTTAGCAGCAGTGGGGGATGACTCACTGCTCGCTCACAAGTGCTCAGTGCACACACACAGAGTCCATGACAGAGCATAAAGAAACCAATGGCCCTTTGAGGTGATGGTGACCACAGGGTCATCCTACCCTCCATCCTCCAGTACTCTGCAGGATCCAGACCAGAGAATAAGGTCAGGCATGCTACTGGCCTCATTTCCCAATCCTCCCAGTCCACAGTGGTGCAATACACCAGCTTTCCCAGTGCAGGGGGTGGTGTCATGCTGAGCACACCTTAGATCATGCAGTGCAGAGCCCCATTAGATCCCTGGACTAGTTCCAAATGAGTAAAAGCATCCACAGCACATAATACAGCAGCACATAACGATAGTAGGTCAGGTCCTAGAAGCAATAAAACCACATTAGCAGCATGTAAAACTATGCTAAGTAGCCTCTCTGGTTGTGCCCTGAAAAAAAAATAGCCTTCTCCTCCAGTAGCTCTTTACTGCAACAACTTATGTGAGTGCCTGGGATTTCAAGTTCACAGCAAAACTCTTGGGGCATTGGTTGCCCTTGGGCACAGTGGGATAGTGAGGGATGGGATGGATCCTTGACAGATCATGCAATCAGCCACAGAGAGATACTGCTGCTTTTCAGCAGACCTCTCTCATGCTTTGTATGTGATGACCTGCAAGGTGCATGGGACAAGAAGATTTGGGCAGCTGGAAGAAGCAATGGATCATTGGGGTTAATAGCACTCCTTTGTCCAAGGTAATGGGAACCTGGGAACCTGCCTGCTGCTGAACTGAAGAAGCAGATACTTGAATCCAAGGGTAAGATTTAGAAAATCTCCATCTTAAAAATACTGTACTTTCCCAATGAAGCCACTAAAGCACAGCTTTCCCACCAATCCACATTAATCATTATTATTATTATGCATATTTATCATTATTCTCAAGGCACACAAGCAAGGTATATGATCCCTACAACAAGCTGCTTACAAAGAGCCTGAGTTTTTTACACAGAATCCATTTTTCTTCCAAGGGACACCACCCAGCAGCTGATACTGGGATGAAAGAGAACCCAGCAGAGACTGAACTTTTGTTACAGCCTTTTCCAGAAAATAACTGATTAAAGCTTGCATTCCAAGTACAGCTATGCTCTAGGCTTATGAAAAATCTTCTCATTTGAAAGTCATTTTCCTCCTCTGCATCTGGGACAATCAGCAGCATGAAGTAGAAAATATTAATAAATAAATATGCATCAGCCCAGAGTTCATGTTCAGTCAAAGCCAGGGGGCCTTGTGTGTCTCACTAAGGAACCCCAGCTTCAGTGGGTTTGAAAGACTGAATTCTGATACTTTCAGCAAATTAAAGAAAATCTCACTGCTTTGCAGGGTTTCAGTTGGGATTTGGGAAGTTATCCTTCCTCCTCATAAACCTTGGTGTTCAGCTCATTGACCCAGGGCTATAGCTCACCTTCCAGTCTGGGCTTTCCCACAGAGCAGAGGACTTCTCCCGAAGCCCTGAGTGTTTCAGCCCTGCAAGATTGTTCTGAGGACACTGACTGACCCAAGGATGGTTTTTTGTTGCAGTTTTCAGCTAAGGATGAACTCAGAGAGGAGCAATTTACTGCTTAGCTGCAGAAAGGCAGTGGCTGTAGGATGATGGCTGTTTTGGACTCCGGTAGCATTTTCCTAAGTCCCGGTTATGTGCAAGCTGTTAACAGAAACACAAAACAAGGTGGCATGATGTCACAACCACATTTCATGGGGGAATAAAGTGGCAGTTGCCATCATGTGACATGAGGTGGGAACATGTATCAGATTTTTATGTACTAATGGCTGTCCTTTAATAAAAGAGGTGCATCAAGGTTTGGTGATGTGAAGCAGATCTGTTTTACTGAGGCTTTCTGCAGAGAAAGGATGTTACCCTTAATGAGATGCTGGGGTCTTTTCCCTTTACCGGGTTTCCCATCTCCCTTCAAATACCTGCTTTATTGCCCTTCAAATTCCATGTTGGCCTGTACAGTCACTCTCCCTGGACAGTGAAAGGCTCAAAAAAGTTTCTACCTCCTATCCTTTGACAACTAAAATGTCTTGCTTGGCACAAAGAAATGATACTCACTGTCCATAGTAAAAAAATTATTTATAAAAATGTTTTTTAAAAATTAAGGGAAGTCAAGAATAACACATAACTCAGGTTCCTGTGATAGAGTAGAAAGAATCAGTGAGAAAACTGCAGCTAGAGAAATTACTGGCCTTTTTAAGAGCAAGAAGGAACTTTTCAAACTCAAGGAACAAAATGTATCCTCTAAGTACTGTTAGGCACAAAAGCACAGAAAGGGCTGAAATGTTCAATACCTATTTCTGTTCTGTACTGGGGAAAAATCCATGCAATGAAGCAATAATATGCTGAGAATGACATTTCACATTTAAGAGGTACAAAATACATAGATTTCTTTAGCTGGACTTTCTATATCAACAAGTCCTGATAATTGAACCCAAGAGTTACTACAGGCCTGGCCAGGATGTATTTTGAGTATCGGTGTCCATTTCCTAAGGAGTGGGACATGGTGGTAAAGCACCAGAAGAAAACCATGATTGTGGCAGTATTTTCCATGGATAAGCAGAAGATCTGAGTGACTGGGGGCCTGTCTGCTTTCTGGGTGAAAGAGCAGAATAGCTGATGCAGGGCTTGGATAACCAGGGCTCAGGGGACAGTGATGGAAATTGATGGGAACATTGCCCTTGTAGAGAATTTCAGTTCTGATCTCCAAAACACAAGGGTTATGCTGATAAATTAGAAAGGTTTAGGGAAGTGTCACTAAGGACAATTATGGGCTGGAAAACAGACTCATAAGTAAATGTTGCAGAGATCTTGATTATACCAAAGAAAATGGAATGGGATTAATTAATCACTGTACCAGCACCCTTGGACAAACTCAGCTAAAACATAACTATTCCTCTCCATATTACAGAATACTTAGCAGTCTGTCAGGCTGATAGAGAAGGAACCAGGCAACCAGGAACTAGAACAAAAGAAACATAAATTAGGTGTAACATGAACCATTTAAAGAAAATTATTTAACCGTGGTTTAGTGAATACTGAAGGGTGGAAAAATCCATCCCTCTCAATTAATTTTTTCTTGACAATATATGCTGTAGCTGAAACAATAGTAATTATGAGGAGCCCTCTGCTATTCTGGAGACAGAGTAGATGATCATAGTTTTATAGTTTTATAATCTCTAAATTATGAGGTTGAGCCTACATTTTCTAACTTTTTTTTTTAATTCATCCCACTACCAGATGAAGGGAGATGCACAAGCCAAAACTGTGCACTTGGGCTTCGAAATACCACACAACTCGGTGTGCATGGAGCTCTCTTATAACATGTGATGAGAGGGAGGAGAAAGCTATCCAGATAAACAGATGTAACAGCGAAAAATAAACATTACTGCAAATCTAGACAGACTCAGGGTCCCTTGCTGCAGAAAGATGGCTCAAATCTCTGCTCCCTTTCTGCTCCAGTGCCTGTCACAGCTTGGCTGTCGATGGGCTGCGTTACAGACAGGCGAGTGTCACCCCACGCCACCACCTAATTGGCACCCAGCCTTCCAGGGAGTGGGAGATAGTCAGCCTAAAAATAGGCTGTTCTCTGTTTTGGCTCTCCCCTCCCTCCATCCCCCCGTGCCAAAGGCACAAGGCTGGCAGTCCAGGGAAAAACATCCAGAAAAACAGCAGTCTTAGTGGAGTGAGCTGGGACATGTTTTTGGAGAGGGAGAATCAGGATGAGGTGCTATCAGGGTGATACTGGGGATAGCAGAGGGGTCTCTGCCTGCCTTTCTACTTCTGGGAAAGAGTGATATCCAGCACCTTTAGAATAGGAGATGTAGTCTGAGCCCCTGGCCCCACTGGATGTGTGGGCACAGAGGAGAGTCACACAGACCATCCCTGCCCTGCAGAACAGTGTCCCAAGCCAGCCCACTGCTGAGGCAAAGCAGCTGAGCTCGGCACTCATGGCAGCTCCCCCAGCAGCTCCCTCATTGTTCCCTTCTCAGAAACTCTCCGGACATCTCTTTATCCTGTGAAGGCCTTTGCTTCAACAGACTATGCAATTTTTGGTTCAAGGAACAAGCATTTACAGGCAGCAAAGCCTCACAGGACAGTTTTAATAGGAATTTCATTGACATTGAAGATTCTCATAGAACGCTGATGAACACTTGAACTTTAGTCTGACATTTAAGTACCTAAAACTCTGTATGAAACCCAAATTAAGAGATCTTACACACTGCTATTGATGCTTTCTCTCATATGCAGCTTTACAAAGACCCCGAACATCAGTAACATTTCAGAAAGCATTGGTTCTGCTTTTAACTGGATATGACAAGTCAAAATCAATTAGAGATTGATCTCAATTCTGCTTTTTTTTTTAATTTATTTTTAGCCTGCCATTCAGTTACCAAAGTGAAGAAATGCAATCAATGAAGTGAACTTGCTTTGTAGCAAAGCTTTTTGCCTAGATTATAAGATGTTTTGCAAAGTTTCTCAAGCTCCTAAAGGCAACTGTGTAAATAATGCTGCTTATTGAATTCTGCAGAGTGCTCTAACAGCAAGACTGATGGGTGGCCTAATACATTGTGTAGTTGCTATAAGCAATGATCTCCCATGCTAATCACAACTTTCACATTCATTAATGTTATAGGAACCTCCTGGAAGAAATCATGTACCAGGGAACAATTCAAACATATGCAAAGCTAGCTTTGACTATAAAACCAGCTTTCAATCTGGCATTGGGAAGAAAATATTCAACATACTTGACATCCCACAGATCTAAATATGTGAGATGCAGCTTTTTGAGTCCTGGTCTGGGCCACGTGGTTTGCAAATCACCATGCACGTTCACCTGCCACAATGTAAAGTGAGCATGAAGTGATGCTGCTCCACATTCAACAGAAAGCTTTGGTCCATTGAAGTGAGGTGAGAAAATGCCCTGCAAGGGCATTCCTCCAGGTTGTTGATCTTGTTTCTTCCTATCTGGGCAGGACTTCAGGTTAATACTGGGAAGAGGTAACATGACAGATGCATAAAAGTTACAGCAGAATTACTCCTTGGCCACCCCCAGGGATCATCTCATCCTAAAAACAGTGCAACTGGCACCAGACCCCTTGGAAGAAAAAACTATGGACCCCAGGGCTGTGGGGTGGTTGTTGGCAGGGGTATGGCCCTGCAGCTGGTCAGCAGCACTCCCTGCTTTACTAAACTGCCCAGAGCCAAAAAGCTAAAAAATGAAAGTGCCCAAAGGGAGCGCATGGGATGAGGAACCTGTCTGAAAAGGTTCATCCAAGAACCAGGAAGCAGCATCTGCATTTTGGGGTACAAGGGCTGCTGGAATTCATGGGGACAACACTGATAAGTCCCTCCAAAACAAGTTTTAAAATACCTTCCTCCTGGTCCTGGTAGACAAAAAGCCCTCAAAAATAACTTCTCTAACAAAAATAAAGCTTCTTGTCTAGACCTCCCACTGCAAACCAAATCAAGGCTCTATCTTGCCACTGAAATACACCATTTCCAGTGCTGTGTATGCCAATGCCTGCTTTCCCTGGCTCCTTCTGACCTTTTAAACTCAAAAATAATGATCCTAGAGGCAGTTTGGCCAGCAAGGATGCTGTAGAGTACTGGGCACAGCTCATTACATGCCTCTGCACTGGATTTGCCTGTGACAACCTCATGGTGGTTCCCAGCTTCGTACCATCATGGTTTATCTTTTGTGGTCAGAAGTCCCTGTTTCTGCTCATCAGGAAAAAAGGCAGCCAGCAAATGTTGCTCCCTTGGCAAGATCCTTAAGAAAGATGACTCTGTGTCACTTATTGGCTCTGAAAGCACACCTGGGCATAAACACCCACGCAAGATACAAGGAAAGGAGTGTTTTGATCTGCAACCTACGGGCAGGGGGTGGGTTTGATTTATCAGGGGAGGCAAAAGCTGTGGCAGAGAGAGGCGAGGAGGAGGAGCCCGAAGGTGGCTCTCAGCCACCTCCATGCTCCTTTGATCCTGGGGCCATGCTGGCTGCAGGCCAGTCCCTGCTGTGGGCTGTGTTAATCTGTGCTGGCTGCGGGTGCCTCCCGGGAGGCTCGGTGGCAGCTGGAGATTACCGGGGTCAGGGACACCCTCCATTTTCCCTTCCTCGTACCACTCACAGCAATAGTCAGGGCAAGGGCTTGGGGGGAAATAGCCACAGCCTCATTGCACGGGTGCACACAAGTCAGGGGCATCCTCAGTGTAACCCCTGCTGCCCTTCATCCTGGTTTACACCACCTTCTTGCAATAGCTGGGCATACATGACCCATCTGACAACACAGATATGCCAGTTCCCAGCAAAATGGGGAGTACACAACTGATGGAGCTGGAAATTGCATTTTCAATGTCTCTACTTCTTTCCTGATTTAGTTTTATATATTCATATATTTATTTATATATATAAAACAAGTATTTTACATATATGAATAATGGTCATTAATCTATATCTGATGAACAAAAGTGGGCAGCGGTGCCAATACAGTCAAACATCCCACCTGCACACAAGGAGACTCTCAGATATAACAGTCCATGGGGCAGGATTAGAGCAACAGGGCCATGATCCTCTGGGACATCATCCCTCTTTCACCTCCTCCAGTCTTTCAACAGGACCACAGGCTCTCTCAAGACTCAAGGCACCCTTGGTCCCTGACTCCTGACACCCACTCCTCAGCAGATGGCACACGCAGATAGATATATCCACAACCTCCTAAAGCCAACAGGGATATTCAGCAAGTTTGGATCCAGCACTAAATCCATATGATGGAGCCTTTTAAGATTATTTCAAAAGGCACTGAGATCCCAGGGCTTTTTTTCCAAGTTCCCTTTAAAACTATATAATTGTAGCCTACACTTGGCATTACTTGATCTCATGGACCTGCTTGGTGTAGGTGAAGCAGTCACTGACCTGGAAATGGGACACTAAACATGAAATACAATATAATATGGAATAACACATTAAAAAATCTGTCAACCCACATTACTGAAGTAATGCGCTCTCCTATGAAACTCTAGTGGATTCATTGCTTTGTAGTATGTGGCTGAGTCATTCTATCACCACTTTCTTACATTACACTTTCTTACACCCCTTGAGTCTCTCTACTGTCAATCCAGGAACATCCTTTAACAGTACTTGCAAACCCCAAATATCTTCCAGTCCTGAATCACTCAATCAAATTGTCCAGTGGGTTCAAATGCTAGAGGATAAGAGAGATGCACAACGGTAAACCAACAGAGAAACAGAACAACAAAAGAATTTCTATGATTTGTGCAACTAATGATCAATACATAGAAAATCAGATTTTCCTGTGCAAAAAAGGAATTACACTGTTATTTTCTTCTTATGTTTAACAAATCCAAGTACTGAAGAGATACAAAAGACATTACATCTGGCATAATAGTTAATTAAAAACTACCTAAAACACAGCTTTAGAAAATTCCAGAGAGGGAATGATGTTTCAAAGTGTAATGTCAGACCTGAAGAAGTCAAAAGGAACTTTACCTTTGGCTTCAACAGGCCCTTAAAATTGTTCTGGAAATGCTCCAGAAAACTTATTTCAGCTACATTTAAGCTCTGTGCTTTGTAGCTATTCAGTAATTTTCTCTGTTAAACTGTCCAGGGGACTTTTATGCTCGTAAACAAATCCTCCATCTCCCTTATGCTGCTTTTACATCGACACTGCATCACTGACTTCAATAAACAGTCTCCTGATTCACCCTGTTATGAGACACTGAGCAGAATTAGGCACCAGAGATGTGTCTAAAAGCCTTGGTTTCAGGTTCTGAACATCACTTAGGCTAATTAATAAAAGAAAACCACAGCTCAGAATATTTCAGTGTTTTCAGATCATACCTCATATGCAGCCACTTGCCCTGTTCCCACGAGACTACAATAATAATTTTGGGTGGTTTTTCAATTATTGTTATTTTTACTTTGAGGGTCTTTCATGCCATTCTCTGTATCCCTATAAAAAAGGCAATGTGTGTCCCAGTGTGGCATTTCTAGGTTCTTTCTGCCTCCCCTAAGAGGCAGCTAAAAAGCAGAGAGCTGCACTGGGACCTGACTATTGAGCATACAACACACAGAGCAACATCCACCAGCCCAGCACTGCTCAGGTTTCACAAAAGAGGGAAAACCTCAAGAAATTTTTAACTAAAAGAACATTTTTTCCCAGATGTAACAGCATGTGAGAAGCAGCACTGTGTCTCAACTACCAGAGAAAGCAAGTTCTTCAAGTCATCCTGGATAGCCAGAAGGATGACTGTACACCTTGCAGGTGCTTGTTCAGACATCGTGTGGACACAACAAAACTTTTGGGGGTTGTCCAGTTTAGTAACTTCATAGAAAAACAAACTCAATGAAGCTCCATCAAAGCTTCCACCAAGGGCAAATGAACCCAAAAATGTAGAAACTTTCCTAGGAAACTTTCTACCCCAGTTTTATTCTCCCATAAAGGATTTAGAGCCTCAATTCAAAACTGCCTGAATTCAGCAGGAACATGAGCTTGATGGACCAACAGGAAATTAGTTCCAGAAGAACTAAAGTACTTCTTTAGCTAAAGTACTGCTACAGAGTGACATGAAAGGATGGGGCAAGGGGGAAAAGTACAGACAGGATTTATTTTGCCTTTATCTTTCCATTTTCATATGATGATTCCTTTTCTTTTATTCCCCTGAGCTATGACGTATGGTTTCATAACAACTATTTACTTTTCTCTCTTTATCTAACAGCTGTCTACTGAGAAAGATGGAAAAACAAACTAAACACGTTAAAACCAAGAGAAACTATTCATATGCAATGTATAATTGCATGCTATATTTAAGCCTTTGTACATTATCTTTCAAATTATATTTGGTTTCAACAGGAGGGGAAAAAAAATCTCCCTTACTTTCTAAAATTAGCAACAGAATTTGTGTATTGTTTTCAAATACAACCGCTCTTCCTCAGAAACTTTTGCCAGAGAATAATTAATGATTGGAGACAGGGAATCTGACTAGATCAGATGTATTTTGACATTGGCCCACTAACGGTCACCTAGAGCAAGAAACGGGGGAAGTCCTCAGGGAAAGGGTTGTGTAAATCTGGATTAGCTCTGTTGAAGTCAAACAAATCGATCTGGATTTACGCCGGCAGAGCCAAGAGGAGGATTCATCCCTCTGTTTGATGAACGTGGGGAAGGAAAGAGCTACAAGGACCTCAGCAAAGCAGGGGGAACTTTGCCACACACTGCAACTCCGAAGGGGTTATTTCCCAAGGGACACACAGCACACACTGGAGCAGCCCCTGCACTCACATGAATGAGAACTACACGCACGCACGAGGGAGATTAGACCTCTCGACGTGAAACACTGTTGAAAAGAGATAAAGTGAAAAAAAAAAAATTCTTAAGATACTTGCAGTGCTTTCCAGACCCTCTTGCTGCAGACACAGTTGGCAATGCCTTTGGCCCCTCCAGCAGCATGGGAGCTGTGCATAACTCGATGTCAGAGGCTGGGAATAAGGTTGGGAAGGCAGCAGAGACGATGTAGTCGGCCCCAGGGAGGGAGAGAGGGCGGCCACGTCACGGCGTTGCAGTGGCTGTACTAATATGGGGAGCAGCGACAGCCAGAAATCCTCGTCCAGAAGGAAAGGACAACCCCTGTAACACGAGAGCCGGCACGCGAAGCGGGGAGCAGACACACAACCCTGGGGGGCTTGGGAGGATCTGGGGCTTCCACAGGCCAAGAGAACGGCACCCTTGGCTGCATCTGAGGTGGCAGGCAGGGGAACAAGTTTTGGTGCAGGGGGGTCTCTTCCCTGCAGCACTCAGTGCTATTAAACGCAGCGTAATTACCCTGTTATAATCAGGCAGGTATTTCAGAGAGGCTTTAGTGTGATTTTATAATTGTGCATTATGTAACAGCTACTAACGTGTCAGGCCTCAGACAACACTAAGTGCCTGTCTACAGGTCAGGCTGTAACACTTTAAAGATGCTCCCTCCTATCCCTGAGAGCCTGCTGCTAACATTGCTCTCCCTAAACCTCTGCCCACTTTTGGTGGCTACATCACAGGGGAAAACAAAAACTTCATGACAGAGTTCCTCCTCCTTGTGAGCTTTGGTGAGTGAGATTTTTTATTTATCATCACTTTTTCTAAAAGGTCATGTTTTTTGGGATCTCCCAGGGGCAGTGTCTGACCTTGCACAGCCTGGCAGCAAGGATGCTCCTTGGAGGACAAAAAAGGGCTGGCAGTGGGGCGTCAAATTTGAGCTGGCTCCTACAGGGGTGAATTTTTGCTCACTGAAAATAACTGGACGTTATTCCTCTGTGCTGTCCTGTTTTGATTTCTCAGGACCAAGGTTCTGTAAACCTGAAGCCTTGATGCACACAAACCTTGCTAGACCCAACATGCTGGAAGCCAGACAGACAGAACAGTGGCATATTCAGACACCAAGACACTAACAAAAATGTCCATTTTTGGAGGAAAAGTCATGACAAGAACAAGAATCTTGTAAAAATCACTTTAGAAATAGCACAGTCTTTAAGAATAGATTTTAGCCTAAAAAGTTAATCTCTAATCTATCTTCAACCAACAGGTCCTAAAAAACAAATTGCATAAGTTTTTCTAAAGCCTTTTATCATATACATTTTTTTAAAATTTTCTCTAAAGCCTTAAAATCATCAGGAAAAAAACCCTCATCCACAACATACGATTTCCAAGATCCTTTCAAAACCCTAAAACCTGGCTTAGTGTTCATAATCAGCCTTCACATGCCATGAATATCAAGAAAGACTCATTTCTTCCAACACACCTTAATAGTGCCCATGGTCTGCAGTCAGTCACCTGACTTCTACACTCTTGCAAGTAAAATCAGTAAGACTTTTTAAATATTCCATACTAATAATGAAGTTGGATTAAAATTGCTAAAGCAGAAGTTGCAGATATCTTTCAAATGATAACTTGAATGCAGAACAGTTTTAGTAACTTAGGAATCCAGCAAGTTTTAAAAAGAATCTACAACCTGTTGGTAGGACTCAGCATTGCAGTAAAAAGCCTCTTTGGAAAAGTTTAGTGAATCAGGAAAGTTCAATTCAAGCCAAGAGATGAAATAAATAATCCCATAAAGAATGGATTTATTTTGTCCAAGATAGAAAAGAAAATCTCCAACTCTAAATTAAGAAAGGGCAAAGAGAAAACTTGGAGCGTAGGAGAAATTTAAATTTTTCTTCATGTTTTGGTACAACAGTATTATTTGATGTGTCAAATCTCTACATTTAAAAAGGTCTTGCAATATTATGATAAAAATAAAGCCCAAGCCATTCTTGTCATGCAGAACTGTGAGTAAAAAAGGCTTTGTTCAATACAAAAAGCAGGGAGGCATGTTTTTGCCATGAAAGATAAGGGATCTTTTGACACCGATGAAAATTTTGCACACAAATTATTCACAAGGTGACCTCCTCATGGGAGGCCAAGCCACACCTCCTGAAAGGTGGGCGTGTGAGAAGAAAGGAATTTTTGTCATTCTTTTGTCATCTTTGCTGGGAGTTTGCCTTTGTGAAGTCAGATGGATAAGAAACCTGAAAAGGGGAGGTACAAAGGATGATGATGACAGCTGGTACCACATACATTTAATGAAATCACTCCATTCTGAGCCAGCTTATGGGATAACTTTGGTAAATGTGTTCTCTTTCTTCTCCCAAGCTGAAATCTGGAATCTCACTCTGCAACTGGACAGCCTGGACCTGGTCCAGCAGCACCATTCCAGAATGACTGGGTGAAAAACAAGAAAACATAATTAACTGAAGAGAGGAAGGGCAACCAGATCACCTGCATCTGAACTGAAAGGAAGATTCTCTGTGTATGATGGAGCAAAAGGATCCTCCACAACAAACTTTCTGAACTACCTGGATCTCTTCAGTGACACAAAAACTGCCAGAAGGAGAGAGTTAGGGACATTCCAGTTCTGGAAAAGTTTTCTTTTCCTCATTATTAGTAACTCTAATTACTTTGAAAGAAGAGCAATGAGATGAATCTTGTAGAGCCAGAAATGTGACCTGATTTCCTTCCTGATTTAGAAACTGTCACTTTGCAAGAGAAACCCAAAGAGACAGAGACGGGTCAAAGTGGGCCCATCAGTTTGGTTTGCAGAGTAAATAATAAACCAAGATCAATAGAAATATAACCAGGGTTTCCTTCTGGTATATGTTAATAAGGATGATCTTATTTAAAATACAAATAAAAACATGTTTATCTGAACTGTTTGCAGTCATGCATGACATTGTTGAAGAGATGTTCACTATAATCAAGCAGAGGTATACCCAAATGACTATGTATTTTCCTACAGGTTAGATGGTGAAAGTGAGAAACGATGACAGAATTTCAAATATAAATTGCTTTATAATGCAATTAAGGTCCTACCTCAAGACAACGTGTAAACACAAAGCAGAAAAAAATGTATATTTAAGAGTGATGCTGCTTCTGTGTTACCAAAGTTGTATTTTACAGAACTGAGAAATTAATTGTCACCTTTTAACTATCAGGGCTATAATTTGCCAAAGTAATTCTTGAGGACGATCAGACACAACTTACAAGGTAGCAATTTTCATGAAGAACTAAGCACTCACCCTCTGAAAACAGTAAGTCTCTTATATGCTTTTCAAGCTGCACTTCCAAAAACTAAAAGGCATCTAACATAACCTAACATAACCTGTTCCTTTTGAAAAGCATGACCAGGCTTTCTGAATGACCACCAACATGTTTTAATATGCAACCCAAAATGTTCTTTACTTACATACAAACACAGAGGATTCTTTCAAGATACTAAGTAGAAAATAGTAATGAGAAAATAAACCAATGCCTATCTAGTATCATAAACAAGATGTTTTAAAGACATTAAGACTAGTTATATTTCATAAATACCCTATTCCAGTCAGGATGTAATTTCTTATTGGATATCATTTTGACAACACATTTAAATCAAGAACTCAGTAATTACTCAACATTTTTCTGTAACCTGTAAAAGTCCTGGGAGGTGATAGCTGGTGCCACAGGTCTTAGTCCATCTCAGTGAAAACCAGGGCCAGTTTCTCATTCAAGCCAGGAATATAATGCTCTCAATTCTCTTGCAGTTTTAAAGTCTTTACCCATAAGCTGTCATTCAGTGTCATGAAGTCTCTTGGTCTACATACCCCCTTCATGGTCAAGGTATTTAGGCTACATATCCAGTGATGCAACCAAATACCTTTGTGAGCTCTGACGAATGATTGAGGGCATGAAACAGTATCAGTTCTCCACCTCACTGTACAGAGTTCTGGCATGCTTTGAATCTGCAGGACTCCTCACAGCAAAAACTACTTCTGTGGGAGAACACTGGCTTTAGAATCTGACCCTTTGTGTTTGTAAAACCCTCTGGGTCTCAGACAGAAATACAAAGCTGCATTATGAATGAGTCGGAATGAGTGTCAAGAAAAACCCTGTGACAACATCAAACTTCAATTGTGAATAAGTTAAGCAAAATATTAATCTGTGATTATTTCTGGCAATACTGTGATCTGCCTCTACCAAAGTTACATAAACTCCACTAGTCAAGGCTGAGACCTTTTGGCACGTTAATCTAAAAATACCACAACTTGCAGGACAGGCTTCTATGTTGAGACATTTGCACCCAAAAGACACGGTTTTTTTCTTAAGGACCCTCCATTTCTGAAGCTCTCTGTCAGCTGCATTTGCCATTTGAAAAGGCTACACCAGAATAAAAAAAAAAATTAACAAAATCAGAGGACATCACTCCAATTCCATTTGCATCAATGCCATCCTGTTGCGGCACTGAGCTCCCCTCAACTTTTTTGGAACCAGATGTCTCATCGAGGCAATGCGCTCAAACCAACAAAACTGACACTTTCAAAACCACCACTTTCTTGGTCTGTTAGAATGAGAGGTTTTCACTGCTCACTGCCTCACAGCTCTGACCTTTCCAATTCTCTGCCACCAAAAGCTTATGGGATCTGCTGGATCCATCTGCGTCTCCACCTGGCCTGCTTTCCCACGCCAAAAGGACGGATCAAATATACGTGTCTGAAAACACATCCCTGCTTTTTCTTCATACCACCCGAGGGGCAACCCCCTCACCGGTTTCAGACAACAGGAAACCTCCAAGACCACTTCTGCCAAGCCCTGAAATCCCGGGAAATTGCAGCAAAATGAACTTCAGCACCTTGGACAGGACACACAGATGGAAAATCGCCGAAATCGGCTCATTGGCCCCGAAAATGTTGAGCCTGTACATGACCCTCTAGGACACATCTGCGGGCCTGTTTATTTTTAGTATTGACAAATCCTCTTTGAATCACCACGTTTATTCCACCATCCGCCCTGTATTTTGGGAAGAGCTGCTCGCCAGTCCCACAGTGGGAGAAATTGGGGCCACCAGCTCCAGATCCAACACCCGTCTGCAGGATCAGCCACTGCCCCAGTTGTGACTGGATAAGCTTGGCTCAAGCACTCACAAAGCTCAGCTCATCCTTTCCAGGCAAAACAAAACCTGTTGCTGTAGGTGTGCCTGGCTTGCATGTTTCTCCACTTTCTAGACACCTCTCCACCTCTTCACCCAAATCTCCAAGAAAAATAAAGTAAAAAGGTCTGATTTATTCGCACCAGAGCCACACTTTGGTTGCATAAGTTTTGCTTTAATTTAGCTTTCATTCTCTCTCACAGTTCTCTCAGTATGTCACTGTTCCCCTCAGGGCTGCCTTGATAAAATCATGATCACCTTGCCAGAGTGCAACACAGCTCTCCCCGATTTCCTTTATTTACATTAAACCAAGCTGAGTTTTTAATTTGTACCATTAAAAACTCCAAATGTTTTAAACAGAGGTGTTCTGTAAGGAGCTTTGAGGTGCGTGGTGCCATTCAGATACATACTTAAAATATGTCAGTTCTTACAACAAGTAATACCAGTAATATTCTCACAATATAGAAGAACAACACGTTTCCACTTCCATTGCAAAAATACCTATTCTAGTTCATTTCTCCTCTTCAAAACCAGCCACTAAATTTCCACTCCAACACATCTGACACCACATAACATTAAATGAACAATTTACAGAGTATTTTCTCTGTTTGTTCTTTCCAGCACTCCTGGGTGCGGAAGCGAGATGGAAACCAGACTGATTCTGTGCCAGAATTATCTTTAAACAGCAATATACATACAAATATATCTATATCCTCTCCTTTTACAGCCCAACACAAGCTTTGCTGCGCCAAGTTCTCTCTCCTCCAACCCCCAGTACCTCTCTGCTGCCCTGCTCGGACGGGACGGTCGCGGTGCCGGTGCCGCCGCTCCTCTCTCCTCGAGGGCAAGTTTGGGAAAGTGAAAATCCCAGCACCACAAATTCCTCCTCCGCGACACGCTCCGAACCGGGCGTCTTTCCAGTTTCTTTATTCTTTTTCCCTTTTATTAGTATTTTATTAACAAGCAAAAAACAAAACAGAAAAAGAGAAAGGGAAAAAAAAAGAGAGAGAAACTTACATTGGTTTATTTAAATTTTCCTGCTAAACCAAGAGTCCCAGAGCCACTTCATTGTATCCACAGAGTTTTTAGTCCCCGAGCGGTCCCGTCCCGCGGGAAGGAAGCGCCCGGCTGCCGGGCGCGGAGCGCGCTGCCCGCCCGCCGCGGAGCGCGCATGGCTCGGAGCCGCCGCGCCGTCTGTGCCGCCGCCGCCGGAGCGGAGCGGAGCCAGCGGAGCCCCGGCCGGGCGGGCGGGCGGCGGGGGGGAGTGGGGAGGGATGGAGGGAGGGATGGAGGGAGGGATGGACGGACGGATGGAGGGAGCGGCGGAGGCACCGCCCGCCCCGCCGAGCGCAGCCGGGGCGGCCCCGCAGCGCCCCCTGCCGCCGGTGGGGGGAAGGACCGGGAACAGTGGGCAGGGAGAAAGCAGGATGTGGGAGAGGGAGGCGTGGGGAATAGAGAGGAAAAAGGGTGCGGTGCAAGGATAGGCAGGGGTGAGGTGTTTCTTCTTTGCCAGAAATGATGGCAAAGAATAAAGGAATAAAGGGGGGACTGGGAAGAGAAGGATGGAAAAGGCATCCGGAAACAGGATGAGGGAGGACTAGAATCGAAGACTTGTTTAGTTTTTAAAATTCCCCTAAAATCATCGAGTCCAACCATTATGCCAGCACAGTCGAGTCCTCCACTAAACCACGCCCCCAAGAGCTATATCTACATGTCTAGCTAGCAAGGAGGGATGAAGATGACTGGAGGGAAAAGATGGGAGGGGGAAGAAGCTGCAACAAAAGTTGGGGGTTGCCATGAGGGGCTTGGAGAGAGGTTGCAACAGGGCCAAGGGCTCACAGGGGAGAAGAAAGGTGCTGGGGAATGGAACAAAGCAAAGGGTCCCTGAGCACATGGAGGAAGGGGACAGGTGTGAACAGTGTCAAAGCTGGACTCTGATCACCTACAGATAACCAAACCCATCTCCTCTTGCAACTGCCTGTCCCAGTGCCTCAGGTCTTAAGGAACAGTTGCCTGAGTCATGCTTGCAGAGCAGCAACCCCAATGAGTAGGCACAGCAGCTTTCACAAAAAATAAACAGCTCAGCAGTGACTGAGAAAATCAGAGGTGGATGGCTGTAGGTGAAGAGGAGTGATAAGGGTTGGCCGGAAATATTGAAGTATTCAGGGTGGTAGAAGTGAAAGAAACTTCTGAAAAACTGCAAAAACCTTTCAGATTACTGAGCAAGGTAAAATAAGATGTACAGGGGAGACCGGCATTGCTTTACTGCCTCAGTGACGTGCCAAGAAGTGTCTGTTGCCTTTCTGGAAAGAGATCCTGGAGTTGTAACAAACACTCCTGTGAAAGCAGCTCAGGGTTTGGTAGTGATCAAGGAAAGCAAGTGCTGGGGAAGGAGCAGATCCTGTAGGGAAACAACTAATGGGGCTGCAGTGGCCCTGGGAAGGTGGTTGAAGAGCAGATCTCCATTTAAGAACAAACTCACACTCAAGGTCATTATCAGGTGAGGGGTTCAAAATGCACAAAGATTCAGAATCGAAAAAGCAGGAAATTAAGTGTATCATAGGGAAGAGCTGAGTGAGGAAGAAGATAGAAGGAGCTGAGAAGAGCAAGTAGAAGTTAAGAGAGCGGGAAAAAAACTCCAAGCAAAGGGATATGGAGGAGAATAATGACTAAGACAGACAGAGAAAGGTGGACAGGAGCCTTCCCTGGTGGAAAAGAGCTATGAAAACCCAGAGCAGTGCAGAATGATGTGCAAGACTGGAGAAAAAGGAAGACAAATCCCCAG
>JAWWLZ010000082.1:4396898-4406945 GCA_035041345.1 Poliocrania exsul | reverse complement strand
GTGGAAAAGAGCTATGAAAACCCAGAGCAGTGCAGAATGATGTGCAAGACTGGAGAAAAAGGAAGACAAATCCCCAGTGATTTAAGCTCTAATCATGAGGCTAAATGGTGGCTGAGCAAAGGGAAGTAGGTTCTCACAAGGACCCAACTTGATTAGAGGGTAAATGCATCTTCAGCATCAGAAAGTCAAATTGTGAGTCCTTGGCAGCTCGACGCCGGCACCAACACGTCTCTGCAGGACATCTCTAACTTACATTTTTTTCAGCAGGGTATAATGGATTTACAACATCATTTTAAGGACAATCAAAAAGAAGTCACACCATAGCAAAAGTAGAGATGGTTGCTGGGGTCACACTGCTCATCACAGCAGCAGAGCTGCAGTGGAAATCCTCCAGCCTGGGATGACCATGGTGTGGTCCCACCACACCAATGCTCTCAGCACCCAGAAACACTCCCAGCTCCTGGGCAGCAGAACCAACATCACTGTGGGGTGCCCAGACCTGAAGAAACTCATACCATGGAGCTGTGTCCTAAATATCCTCCAAAAATAGCATTTCTTCCCCCAAACAGCTAAATAAAAATACCATGAAGTAGCTGGGCTTGTGCAGAGAGAGGACAAGTGAACCTACTGCTTATTCCTATGAAGGAGTTAATTTAATGGTTGGACTCAATGATCTCAGAGGTCTTTTCCAACCTTAATGAATCTATGATTCATAGACTGTGTCCTACTGCTCTCTGTGCTGATTGCATATAAAGAGGTATATTTTGGGGCTGAAATATGTGTTAAAGGGAATTTTTATTTTATTATTATATACTATTATATCCTAGTCTGTGCTTTCATAGACCAGTTTGCCTCTGCAGGTTGACGTTACACAGACATAGCCGAAAATTTAACTTAAACCAGGAATTTCAAGTGGAAGAGGCCAGGGCAGCTAAAAGTAAATATTAAAATATTTATTTTACATATTCTCTTCCATATGGTTCTTGCTGTATTCGCAATCCATGAATGAAGGTCCTCTGTCCTCCCTTCTTCCTTCAAGAGCCACATTAACAACGGTCCCAAGGTTGAGAACCAGCAGTATCTTGGTATCACAGATTTAGTACCACAGCGAGGGAGAGGAGGGGGAAACCACAAACTTTCACTTAATGTCCCATCCACTGATCCTGAATCATTCCTTGCCTCATTTTTGCAGTCTCTAAGTGATAATTTTTCTGTAATTTTTCAAATCCACTCCTTTTATACAGAGGGAGAAAATACTGTTAAACACTGTTGTAACACCAGGGTGACCCATCTGTTTCATGTGTCTTTACAAATGCAGAAATTATTTATAATACTAGAAAATCCTAAATCCTATGATAATGAAATCAGCTCAGTCTGAACTCAGCTTATAGAAAAAATCCAGAGCAATATTTACAAAGAAAATAAATCATATTAATAAAAGGTAGGCAGAAGTACAGGAGAGGAAAGATACCTGCCAAATTTCTTCTATATCAGAGGCAGGACGTAGATGTTTCTTTCATTTCCTATCCCTCAAAAAAGAAACTTTCCCTACAATTTTCAAGTATGTACATGGTATTTGGGGTTTTCTTTTTTAAACTGCCTCCCCCTTTGAGCATCCCTTCAGAAGGTACAGAAATGTAACCCAGGAACACACACTAAAGGCAGCATTTCCCAGGTGGACTCTGGATCTGTGCAGCTCCAAATCACACAGTAATTGGGGAACACCCCTGGCACAGAAGCAACTCAATGCAAACACTATCCATAAAGCAGCCATGGTAATTGGAACCGTATAGGCAGGCTGATCAGAGAGGGGAAGATGGATTAAACCTGCACTGCCTTGCCAAAAAATCTTCCTTTCTGCTAGAAGCATGCAGGTAATGCTGGCTTTACAGAATGTCTGAAGAAGTTCAGTCAAGTCAGCTGAAACGCAATAAAAAGTGCATGTCAGATGGAAGTAAATACCAGGAGCAAAATAAATACTATGTTGGAGATCAGTTGATGTCATCTTTCAATTCACTCCTCTCAAAAAAACCTCCACCTTCCTCCCCGCCCCCCACCCTGCACCCCAAAGTAATCAATGAATTCTTGAACAGATTATAGACAGCAATACTGCTTACAAAGAGCCATTTATTCTCCCAAAGATGTTCATAAAACCTTTCTTTTATCCTGTATCTCTACACATTTGTCGGTGCCTTTTAAGTAAACAAAGGAACAGAAAAATCTGCAGTTCTTGAAAGTCTGGGTTTGGAGAAGTTTTAAACAAAACCACATTATTTGTTGGGATTTTTTTTCCTTTAAAGAAAAAGTGCTGCTTTAGGAGTACTTTTCTTGCAGAACTTCAGCTGGCAAAATGGAAGAAAAATTATTTTTCTTCATATTTGGAGGGTTTCTCTGTGCCCTCCCACTAGTTCTCAAGTGGAGTGCTTTTGCTTTCCACAGAGCCCAGCTTTTTATAAACCTTTTTACTACCTGGGATAAGTGTTGTGAGAAGCTCCTTTGGCACGAGGTGCCATGAGGCTGTCTCACACAAAACTCAATTTAGCCAATACTTCCCTCTACTGGGAAAGAAAAATACTGTCATTAGTTTTAATTCCCTTTGAAATAAAGGGAAAGACCAGGGTGAGAAGGGTTTTCCTGTCTAAAGATGATGGGAGATTTGAAGGCATGTGGGATGAAGAAAGGGCAATCACCAAAATATTGCTCTTTTATTAACCAGCCAAAAGGGGGTTGGCCATCCTGTATTGACCTCCTTCAGTGAAGACCCCCACAAGCTTCCATCCCTGATGGCTTCCCAGCCCCACTGCAAGGGAATAAAGCAAACTAGCAGGGCTGGCACCCAGCCCACATCCCCTTTCCTCCCTCCCCTCCGTGCTATGGAAAGCACAAGGTTAACCCACGATGCCAAAGCCCTGCAGGAACCCCACACCAGGTCACATCAGAGATGATGCTAAAACTTCATTGCATAACCCTGTCAGGGATCTGGGCTTACTCCTTCCTCTGCAGCGAGAGCCCTGATTTCTTCTCATCCCTCCCACTTCAATTTCAATAAGCAGAGAGACCCTGACATAAACCCAGCTGCTGTGTCAGGATACATCTGTATCAGTCTTCAGCTTCCATCTTTTAATTAAGTGTATCATCCTCATGGAGCATCTCTCGTCAAGCATCCATGGGGAAATCCTGTAACGCCTGGATAAATTGCTACATTTGTTCAATCAGACTCAAAGATATAATCCTAAAGTGAGCTAATCTAATTTAATGGAGGAAAAAAATTACAGGCAGGCAGTGCCTCTGACAACGACTGTGTTCAAGTGTGAAGAAATCATTCAGTGCTCTGATAGACATAACAGCTCACATCATTAAAGCAAAATTAATTTTCATCTCCTGAAATGTCTCACCCCTCAATCCCTCCAAAATTAGGCCACTTTATGTCAAACCAGAAGACAGCTGTGTTTTAATTTAGAAGGCAAAAAAGGTTATGCTGGGCTGGGCTGAATTATGATCCATTATCATGCTTTTGCCACCTGTGGACAGCACAAATATTTGGTGATTAGGCAGTTTAGAGAAACACAGCTTCACTAAGTGGGGAACGTATTTACATGGGGTTTAGTGATTAGCAGAGTCAGAAAGGCAGAGCTTGAGCTTCCAGCAAAGCTTCTTGTCCTTTTTGAAGGAAGCAGGCAAAGTTAGCCAAGCTCCAGTGCTTTTCCTAGGCTAGGTAAAGCCTCGTGCAAAGGGCTGGTCATGCTTTGAGCCTTTGCAAAATGTAAAATAAAAATATATTCCTTACTATTTTTTGTCAAAAGCACCGACTCACGACACCAAAATTCCTTTACCCCTGCAACCTCTCCAGCAGAGGACAGTGTCTTCTATTCAGTAACTCTGAGGGACAGCAAGGCTTAGCCAAGTAGGGAAGCAAGACAGCTCCAAGGTGCAGCTGGATCTTGGATGCCCTGGGGAAATGTTTAAAGGAGGATGGAATCTAAACCCTGCCAAGCTCCATGAGAGTTTTGGCTGTGATTTCCATAGGGAAGTACTTCAAAGTAGAACAGTGAAATGTTAAGCATTTTTAGAAAAGATTTCCACAACAAAACTAAAAAGAAAAAAAAAATCTCTGTCAGAGAAAGCTGGTTGGTTGATTGGTATCAGTCAAACACTACCTGCAGTTAAAAACAAGCCTTGAGAAGCATCTTTGAGGCAAATTTAACAAGAAAATTCCCACAAGGACTGCAGGGAAATTCCAAGTGATAATTTTCTGCATTTAGTAACTGGATCCCTCTTCCTTCTTTCAATGCAGTCCATCATGCTCTCCCTCCTCCATTTTCACCCTAATTAAAGGCAAACTTCCTTCCACTACATTTACTTAACATTTTACATGAGTCATGAACCATTTCCTTTTTATTTTTTAATTTGAATCTCCTAATTAATTGTAATGCCTATTAGTTTGTATTCAAACTCTGGCATTTCAGCTTCTGGGAAGTGCTTGGGGTAGAAAGACCCAATGTAACTAAGCAATAATGACCACAATGTCTTTAAGCACAGAAATAATCCAGTGGACTTCCTTGGAACAGCTCTAGGCCTATTGATGCTCACATAGGTCAGATCTCAGGGAAATTGTGGTCACAAGTGGTTAAGTGACTCAGTTTCTGATAAAAGCTTGACAAAGCTGGGGCAAACTAAACGGAGCTGTTGTCCTGTTCCTTTTCTTGTAGGCTTTCCTGTAAGGTTTCTGCGTCATCTTTTTCCTTCAGTGCCCTTTCTCTGCTGCTCCTCAGTGATCTTTTCATCCTTCTATTAAGTTGCAAATCCAGGGGTTGTGGTTTACTCACAGCTTTGACTACCCCTGCTATTTTATTTGCAGGAGTGTCCAGTCAAGCAGATGACCTGTTTCTGCTCACTTTTCCCTAATATACCTGCTTCTCCCTCCATTTCCAAACCAAGTCTACTGCAACAGCACAGAGACCTGACAAAAGAATATTTTCTTCTGAAAAGAGGAAAGCATGATTGTGCTAGGAGGATGAGCATGCTGAGTTAATGATTGGACTCTATGATCCTAGAGGTCTTGTCCAACATAAGTGATTCTGTGGTTCTGTGACTGAATTCAGAAACTGCCATTAATCGTTCTTCAGTATCTTCAGGCTGAACAGCTTAAGAAGCCCATAGTGCACATAAGGCCTGACTTCAAGCTCTTTCAATATGAAATTCTTAGCCTGATGCTGTATAAAATTATTTAGTTTGGAAGAGACCTGTAAGATCAAGTCCAGCCTTTAACCTAATGCTGCCAGGTCCACCATTAAACCCTTAAGTGCCATATCCTCATATTTTTTTGAAGCCTTCCAAAGGATGGTGACTTCACAACTTCCTCTGTGCAATCTGTCTGAATGCCCTTTCTGTGAAGAAATTTCTCTTAGTATCCAATCTAACCCTCTGTGATGCAGCTTGAGGCTGATTCATCTTCTTCTACTGCTTGTTATCTGGGAGAGGAGACCGGCTCCTACCTGGCTACAACCTCCTTTAAGGCAGCTGTAGAGAGCAATAAGGCCTCCCCAGAGCTGGTTTTTTTTTTTCTTTTTCAGGCTAAACACCCCCAGCTCCCTCAGCTGCTCCTCATCAGATTTGTGCTCCAAACCCTTCCCCAGCTTCTTTCCTTTCTCTGGATACACTCCAGTCCCTCAATGACTTTCTTGTAGTGAGGGTCCCAAGACTGAATATAAGATTTGAGGTGCAGCCTCACCCATGCTGAGTACAGGGAGAAAATGACTGCCCTGGTCCTGCTGGCCACACTATTGCTGACACAGGCCAGTGTGCCATTGGACTTGCCAGCCACCTGGGCACACGCTGGCTCATGTTCAGCCAACACCCTCAGGTCCTTTCCCACCAGGCAGCTTCCCAGCCACTCTTCCCCCAGCCTGTAGCACTGCATGGGGTTATTTTGACCCATATTCAGGAGCTGGAATTTAGTCTTGTTGAACCTCATACAATTATAACGCTGGGAGGTGTGGCCAATACACCAGAGTGCTGTCTAGCCCTTCAGAAGGACCACCATATGTTGGAGAGGTGGACAGAGAAGAACTGCCTGAAGCCCAACAAAGGCAAATGCAGGGTCCTACACTTGAGGAATAATAACTCCAGGCACCAGTACAGGCTATGCCTAATTCTGGGCTCCTCAGTACCAATGAGACTTGGAGCTCCTGGAGCAGGTCCAGCAGAGGTTATGAAGATGCAGGGACTTTCTTACTAGGACAGGCTGAGAGAGCTGGGTCTATTTAGGCTCAAAGAGATTACTGAAAGGAGACCTCTTTAACATTTACCATGAACTGAAAGGAGGGTGTCAAGAGGATGGAGTCAGATTTCGTGGTAGTCCAAGAGAGACACCTCCTTGTGCAAATCTCCACCTTTGAGTGAAGGCTACACAACAGAAAATAATTCCTAAATATGTATGTCATAGTTTAAACCCAGAAAGCAGCTAAGTACTACACAGCCACTCGCTCGCTCCCCCAGTCAGTGGTACCAGGGAAAGAAAAGGAAGAATAAAAGTGAGAAAGTTCATAGGTTGAGATGAAGATAGTTTATTAGGCAAAGCAACAGCTACGCACACAAACAATGCAAAACAAGGAATTCTTTCAACACTTCCTCTGGGCATGTAGGTTTTCAGCCATCTCTAGGAGAGCAGGGCTCCATCACACATAATGGTGACTTGGGAACACAAATGCCATCACTCCAAATGTCCTCCATTTCTTCCTTCTTCCCTCAACTTTACACACTGCACATGATGCCACATGGCCCTGAGAAGAGTTACAGGGAAGTCACTAAATTCCCCAAGCATCCAAAAGTTCAACAATGGAGGAATCCTTTAAATATTTCTGGTTTACCTCTTTAAAGAAAGTTTTATACAAACCTATAGCTACTCAAGGCCACCAGCTTTTCATATTTCATCCTTAATGCAATATTTTGCCTCTGATAAATGGAACCTTTAAGAACCATATGCCCTTGACTGGAAATCTCACATTAAAGCACATCAATGCACACACTGAACCCCTGCATTTTGCTTTCCAAGCTGACCCCTCTGAGTGCAGGGTCAGACCCTGCCTGGATATTGAATGTTCTCCTCAGCATCAAGCAAAGTCTGACTTTTTTTCCCCTCTCCACAATGCTTGAGAGCTCTTTCAGAAAGTTTTTAAATTTTATTTATTCTTTCATCTATTTTCAAGCATTGATTTGGGAGTGACTTTTAATGGAGTAGGACTGGGGCTTCTGCCAGGCTTTTAAAGGGAATTACTGTACTCAACACAAACACAGCCAACCCACAGACAATAACACAAGATCCTACAATTGACTTGGCTCTCTGAGAGAGTTGTGAGGCTTCAAAAGCAGCTCGTCTTTGGGGGCACTGAGGAGTCCATCACTGGGAATGGATGCTGGAGAAGCTCTTCCCACCACCTCTCACTCATCATATTTTGCTTTCTCCATCTTAGCCCTTTCTGAACTTGCATTAGTATATTAAAAAAATTAAGAGATGACAAAACAAAAGTTAGTTTCCACAGGTTGTTTAAAGTAAAGAAAAAGCTGAAGAGGGACAAACTTCAGAAAGCAGTGAGAGTTTGCCCCTTTTTCTCTTACAAATATGGTCACCATTTTACTACTTTTGTACCACACAAGGATAAATGTAAATCACCATCCCAAAAACATACCATAACTCCAAAGTAGTCTTCTTTCATACCTCAGAGGGAGTATCCAACACAAAGACAAGTGGAACAATGAAACCCAGCCCATAAAACAGGAAAACAGATGCAGTCATTCCTTCAGGGGGATAAAAAAAAAATCAAGTAGAATACACTCTCCAAGTACATATACATGGAAGGTCTGGCTGGAACAACAGCTCCAGCAAAAACTTCTCTAAAAAACAAATCAAATGTACCCACAGCTGCACTATTACCTCACTAGGTATGGTTTAAGTTGATAGATCCAGCCGATAAAGAAACTCCAGAACTGCTCCCACTTCACCCATGCACTCACCTCCTGCCTTATGCATAGTTTGTTCCCTGATTGTTTATCCCTTGCAGCTGCCTCCTGATGTTTGAACGTGTTAACTCTTTCTTTGCCACATCCAATGAAGCTCCTGACTCTTGGTTCCTGCACTTCAGCTCCAAGATGGTAACTGGCTGCATACCATTATGGCTAAAAAGACCGTGGCAAACCTCAGCTGTGTTATTGTTTTGTCAGATATAGGAAGGTGTTGACAAAAGCCAAAAGATTTCTCAATTGTTGAGAACAGGCCTGTGTGAGAGGCTTTAAGAGCTCCTTCTGCCCACAACAAAATAATAAATACAGAGGTGATTGTGAATGATATTTTCATTGAAGGTACTAAATAAATTTTTAATGTGACTTTAAAGGTGTGATAGGCACTGAAGTCAAGATAATTTAAACAAAGTGTTAAGCTTGTGATTTTAAGTGTAAGGCTCATTAACTGACAAACAAATTACCAGGTGGCAGACCTTCTCCCTGATGTCTTCAGATCAAGAGCTATAACCCCAGTGGAATGAATCACTCAAGTCAAGTGCAGCCAAATGCACCTTTGGCAGCATCTAGATATGCCTTGCCAGTTCCTTTTAGTGGCAACATGGCACCATTGTGATAGAGCAACCGGCACTAAGATCACTCAGTTGGTTTGTGCTCATACTACTAAAACACAGACCCTCTGGATCTACTTTTTAAATCATCTTACAAAAATCTTAGTGCTGTTCTGGTTCAACTAGCTTTTGCATCTCTTTGCCTGCAATTAAATGAACACTTGCCCTGCACATGATTTATGATTGTGCCAGCCTGCTCTGCTGCACCCTACACCCTTCTGCAAATGCCACTTGCCTTTGTGTCAGGAAGATATCCCTTCACTTTCTGGTATTGCTGTCCCAGCACATATGAAATCTCAGTTAAGGATCATCTCAATCAACTGGATGAAATAAGCAAACACATATTGGAGGATTGGATTTTGCTGTTCTGAAGATACTTGTGCTTCCACACTGATAGACTATGGATGAAAAATCTTCCAGATGCATTTTCCATCTTTCCTCTATGCAAGAGGCCTGGCATATGGGCATGGGAACATGGCAATCTTCCACAGGGAAAACTCACCACAGGGAAGCTATAAACTGCACCCTCCTATGGACTTTGAAGAAGGGTGAATGGTGCAGACTATTCAAAATAAGCATTGCTCAGTACTCTGGTTTGACCCTCACTGACATTTATCCTCCTCTCAAGATCAGTCACATCTCTTGACTTTCAGAATTAAACAAGTCAGATTTCTTTCTAAAGACTTTCTAATTTCCTGTCTGTCGAGAAACCCTTTAATTGTTGTTTGGTTCGTACAGATCTTTCTTGGGCATCATGTTCCAGCATGTACAGGGATGCAGTTGCAGCTTCTGCAGTGCCTGCTCATTCCATCAACACAACCTGCCCTCCAAGGGCTGTGTCTCAGCTGACAGATTTTCACTTGCATTTCTCTGTTTCATGTTTTCATCACATTACACATCCCAACCATTCTGTTTCAGTAAATGGTCCAGGTGTTCACAGTGCTCTGCTGTTTTCATCATTTGGAAGTAAATGTCCCCATTTGGCTTCCAGTAGAGCACTTTATGTGATGCCCTATTACATCCTCTCAGAACACCAGGGTATAAGATCTAACACGTGCTTTTTTTCTTAGTAAATAGATTTCAAACCTCTTTTATTCAATTTTCCACTTTCCTCCAAATCTCTCATTATTTCCCTTCCAAAATATGTCCCTCAGCCCTTCAATATGCTTAGCTGAGATTAGCAAGTCTCTGATTGCTAAAATTGTTTTTTACCTCCCTTTCAAGTACAAGTATTACATTTAGGTTGGATTTTTTTGATTTTTTTTTTTCTCTCCTGCCACGTTTCCTGATTTGACAGGTTCTCACAAATTCATTGTGAGAGATCTGCAGGTTCTTGTGCCAGTTCTGGAGAAGAGGAGGCTCAGAGGTGACCTCATCACTGTCTAGAACTACCTGAAGGGAAGTTCTAGCCAGGTGGGGG
>JAWWLZ010000082.1:4380582-4396580 GCA_035041345.1 Poliocrania exsul | reverse complement strand
CTGGAGGGTTTTACACTGAGATTGGCCGTGGCACTGAGTGCCACGATCTGGTAAAGGGACTGGAGTTGGACCAAGGGATGGACTTGATGATCTCAGAGGTCTTTTCTAACCTAATCAATTCTATGATTCTATGATCCTCAACAGGATTTTTTCAAAAGGGGTTAGTCTTGACTCCAGCTCCACTGTTTTAATTCCCTTCTGGGTCCACCCATGGATATACTTGCATTTCTACTTAAACTTTTTTGTTAGGCAAGGGAAATACAATCCCACATTGTCTATAGTCTTCACTGAAAGTGAGAGAGGATTCTTACCTGTTATTTATCACATAGAGAGATAAATTTTAACCCTAAATCTGTCCAAAACCTCATCCCTGCCCCACTTTAAACCAAACTCACATCTTTACTTTTTCTTCTTTCTTATATAACCACTGATTTGTTTCAGCTTTCTATTCATGGTCTAACTCTCTTTTACTCTGGAAGTTCTCTCTCTCTTTTCTGACATTTAAACAGTAGCTTTCTCTTAGGACAACCCTTCCTCCCACTCCCCCTAAGCTATCTGCTTGCTGCTAATACACCTTGTTCAGGAAGTTATTCATCTGTTTAGGTTTCACTCTCTGTGTGAGACACTTTGAATATGTCATTTTGATCGAAAACCACTAGGAGGAAGCATTCAACAAGTTTCACTGTCAGATGCAGCTCCCAGTCAATTTTATTAAATTCAGATTCTTTAGAGGAACCAAAGGGCCGGCTGAGCCACAGATCTCCTGGAAAGTGTTGTGGCATATAATCCCTTGAAGAAATGTGTAACTATTCACCTTCCAGTCAAACTGGCTCCACGTCTCCTGCTAAAACAGTGTCATTACTCCATCCCCTGAAGAACACAAGCCAGTTCTACTTTCTAGGTTAATTTTCACCTTGACTGTGTTATTTATCTTTTAAACATTTTTGTCCCTCATCTTTTCCTAAAGCTTTATTTACTGAGAGCTACCATACCTTCTTTCAGCTGTTATTTCTAGGCTGAACAAACTAAACTTGAATCTCTTTTCATATAACATATTATTATCTAACCTAACATTGCTTCTCTTCTCTTGATCCAGTTTTAATTCACAGCTGTTGAATTGCAAAGGTTTCTGGCAAATGGGAGGAAAAAATATCTCCTTTCTTTCAAGTGAAGTTGGAGTTTCATATCATGCAGCTACACTGATTTTCCCAAGAGCTGAGAAACACTCTGTATTATCCACATGGTCCCTTTCATGATACATTCAATGGTAGAGTCAGTCTAGCCTATGCTACATGTCCTGTTTTTGCTGAAGAAAATAGCTTTTCATTCCTTTGTTCCTTTAAGTTCTTTTTTTTTTTTTTTTGTCCCCTTTTAGGCCTTGACTGGTTTGCAAATATTCAAGGTTTTCCCATTACTTTGATTTTCTGTGAAAAATGTGTGTGCTTTAGGTGGTGTAAGGAAGTCCACTACAGAGAGGTACATATGTTCTGGAAATCTCATGTTCTTTGTGGGTAAATTCATTATTCTACATCGCTATCAAAGGAACAAATAACAAACACAATAATTTGGGATAAAATTTGTAAGTGATATATAATTTATGGAAGAGGCAACTGCTGAAAAGGCCAGGCTGTTAACACAGTGCCCTCAGAATAATGACTAGAAGGGGACATGCATATGAAATATTGCTCTGCATGGCCAAAAAGGACAGTAATCAATCTAGAAACAAGACTATACCACACAACAATCACAGGAAACTAAGATTTTAGTATGGACATCTGTAACACTCAAAATTAGGAGGTTGAGAGAAGAAGCAGGAGAATTCACAAGATTATTGATTTCCAAAAGCACATTTTCTAAATGCTGTGCTTATATTCAGAATTTTCTCTCTCAAATGGCTGGGACTTTCTTGAGGCTTGGAAGACCTTGTGTAGCCTTTCATTATATAAAGAGGGTTTATAAGAAAGATGGAGAGTGACTTTTTATCAGGGCCTCTACTGACAGGATAAGGGGCAATGGTTTTAAACTGAAAGAGTGTGGGTTGAGCTTGGACATAAGGAAGATATGTTTTGTTATAAAGATTAGAGCATGGTGCTAATAATACCATGGCTTCAGGTTCAATTTCAGAATGGGCTATGTGCTTAAGAGTTGGAATTGATGATCATTTGATGATCCTTGTGAGTCCTTTCCAATTCAGAATATTCTGTGATTCAAGGCATTGGCAAAGATTGCTCAGAGGAGCTGTGGATGTTCCCATGTGTGGAAGTGCTCAAGGCCAGGTTGGATGGGGCTCTGAGCAACCTGGTCTAGTGAAAGGATTCCCTACCCATGACAGGGGGTTGGAACAAGGTGGTCTTTAAGGTCCCTTGCACCCCAAACCGTTCTATGATTTGCTGGTTAAAAAACATGGCAAGAGAACTGTCTTCCCTAAAACAGTATCACCTTTACTCAGAAGTTTCTGCAGAAGGTAAAATTCATCCTCTGCTTTACTTGTCATTTCTTGCACCATCAAATATGTAGCTGACAGACAATAAACTATTCTTACAATCAAAAATACCCCTTCCTGGCACAGAGACTGTCCAAGCTGAGTTGTACCAGATTTAGGTATGGATGTGTTCAATACAATCTCCTGTGAGAATATGATGTCAGTGCATCCCTAAATCGATGACAACGATGGAAGTGGCTCATTACTGCTCCTTGATGGATCCTGCACATCTTCGGGAAGCTGACACTGAACAGGCTGGAGCTCGTAAAACCACCCATGTAGTCAGCTCCTCACCTGTGATGGGTCACAAACTGGGAAAAATGGTTTAAAAAATATTTTAGCAAAGTAAATTTAATTTTAAAAATTATTTTGTGGTTAGTTTTTTTTTAATTTGAAGGAATAGAGCCTCTGCATTCCAAAGGCACAGAGCTGCTGACTTTTCTGGTATAACATAGATTTGCTGTGCACCTACCTTAGAATCGGAGGTAGCATTGATCAAAACCAATTAAAGATGCTACAATACCAGGAATGGCTAGGAGAAGGTAAGGGAATACTACAGAGGAAATGAAAAGGTATTATAAATATTTTTTATTTGCATCAGTCTTCAGACAATATTAACTGAAAACAGAGTCTTGTTAGCTGTAATTTACCATTCATAGTAAAAAGAGAATTTCTGTCCAAAAGTCTCACAATCTGAAGAGGTGAAAAAGACAGAAGAAAGTGACACCAAGCAGGACATACACTGCTACAGTAGAGAAGTGGTATTGAGAGAAGACAACTTGCTGCAAGTTGTAAGCAAAGTGCACAGCAATCCAACCACAAAACTCTTTTCTAGCTGAAATCAGTGTGGAGAGAAAAGCTCACTTAAGGTTTGCCAGCATCTGCCAAACCAAACAGGGACCACCCAGCTACAACCTTGAGACTAACAAAATTAAAAAGCATCTTATACTAATGTGTTTAAACTTTAAGTAAGAAATTAAAATGGCAGGGGTAACTTATGACTATATCTACTGCACAACAAAGGAAAACAAAGTGCATCAGCTGGAAGTATCTCCAAAGTCCTTGTGCAAAGGACTGTGTACTGTTTGGGCATGTGTTTATCTGAGAAGCCCAAGCTGTAAGGACATGAAGATAAAGGACTTTATAAGAGGACTCATGAGAAATGAGAGACCATCTGCACATGTAGTTCCATGAGAAGTAGAATTTTTGATTGCATCCTTAGTCTCATGTTAACCCCAGACACAAATGCTTCAACACTGATTTCTAATTGCCCACATTTCCCATGCTTTGGTTGCTTCTAATCTTTGCAGGAGAGAGAAAGCTGGTTTTCCCAACAGAGATGTACAGACAGAAAGGGGAAAGGCTCCTACCTCCAGCTACCTTAGGTCAGGGCCTCCTTCCATGTCCGTGAATAATGCTGATCACCATGAACAAGGACAGCTCTGAGTGGTCCCATGTGGAGATCCCCCAGTTGGGTTTCTGAAGGGATGCTACCAATTTCCTGCCACTGGAAATGATTATTTGTGTCTCCCTTCTCTATCACATTATCAGAAATCAACTTGAACACAAAACTTATCCATTAGGTGAAGTTATGCAGTAAACATGACTTGTTATGGAGTGACTGACAGACACACAGAATAGCTGCCTTCACCTCACTGCCAGAGGAAACTAGGTTAAAAAAAATAATCCTCACAGACAAAACATAAACCAAGGTTTTGGTCTGCTCAGTACATCTTCTGTAATACTAAGAGCTGTATTTATTATTTCATTAAACTTCAGTAACACAGCTACAATAACACACATGCCATGACTTATTCTGTAAATCGATCACATGGGAAGAAGTCCACTACACTGTGGCATATCTGTGGCTCATGCAGGGTCTACGTGGTATATCTGTCCCCAGACATTTAAAAAAAAAAAAAAGATTTAAAAAATCAGCAGCCAATTGTTAAACAGGTTTATAATGATAGTATCAATTAGGAATAGAATAAGAGTAAATTTTAGCTCCTTTCCATTCCTCAGTTTATACTGATATTGACATTCATTTTCTGTTCTCCAGTAGATCCATTGATGATTGGACTTTGCTTCTGGCACCAGGGAAATGACAGCAGAGGTCATCTTCTGTGAACATTTAAAAATATTCTTTACAACTTTGCCATCAATGAACTATTTAATGTCTGGAGATTGCTGATTACCTGTTATTTCTCCATTCTCAACCACGAGATTGCCACTACTCTCTCTTGTGACACTGTCATATGATGGAGGAATGGATACTGAGGACAAAGTTTCAGACTTGTCAAGACTCCTACCATAATTTGCAGCCATCATTGATGCAATAAGTCCCTCATTCTCTGGAGCAGCCTCTCCCAGAGTGCCAGTACTGCAAGTTCTGTGATGGTACATGTAAGAAGCCTGTTTTAAGGAGCGCAGGAGCAGGTGACTCCTGTAGGCACGTTGGATGACCATGGCACACGCTTCCTCTTGTCTGTGTCTGAGCGTGGTAGATATTGGCTCATAGGATTCTTTTGATGGGTTGGCAGCCATGAATTTCTCCTCCATTTGTACTTTTAGAGTATCCAGCTCCCCAGAATCTCCCAACACTCTCTTGGTAAAAGCAAACAAGATATCCAAGCAGTGTATCTTGTCCCCACTGACCACAGGCAGGTCCATTGCCATGAGTTCAACTTTGTTTGGTTTTGGTACACGTAAAGGTTCAGCCAGAGAATCTGCAAAGTCTGAAAGCGCAGAGAAAGATATAAACTGAGTTGCCTCAGGATCAAATTTCTCCCAGATTTCATAAAAGATGTCAAAGTCATCTTCCCCTAAAGGCTCTGTACTTTCCTCAGTAGCAACATTGAAGTTCTCCAGAATAACAGCTATATACATGTTTACAACAATGAGAAACGATATAATGATGTAACTTACAAAATAAATAATACCTATGGCAGGTTTACCACATTCACCTATAGTACCATTTATGGTTGGATCACAGTATGGTGGCCCAGTGTTTAAAATAGGACTGAGAAGACCATCCCAGCCAGCTGATGTGGTGATTTGGAAGAGGCAGAGCATGCTGTTAGCAAAGGTTTGGAAGTTGAACATGTCATCAATGCCATCTTCCATCTTCACATAGGCAAAGTTAGCCATGCCAAAAATGGCATAGATGAACATGACCAGAAAAAGCAAGAGGCCAATGTTGAACAGAGCAGGCAGGGACATCATTAAGGCAAAGAGAAGAGTTCGAATTCCTTTGGCTGCCCGGATGAGCCTCAGTATTCGTCCAATCCGAGCCAAGCGAATGACCCTGAAGAGTGTGGGTGGTAGGAAATGCTCAAATGCTTTGCCGATGCTGGAAAGCAGTAAAGCTAAAATGGAAAGGACAACAACTGGTTAGAAGTCACATTTCTGCTTTACTAGTAAGTAGGTTGGAATGACAATATCTGCACTGTTGGAAAACATCTGATGTGCGTGTGCACCAGAACAACCTTTAACAGAAGCTGAGCTGAAAAAATAGATGTAGAAATCAGCAATTATGGACTACATTCTTTAGCCATCAGAAGACAGTACCTGTTGCACTAAGGGTGGCAAGCACCTTCCTATGCACTACTTAAAATATCTGTAGGAGTTGACACTTGGTGATCAATGGTTTTCTTTCACACTGATTGCCTGAATACTTCAGCAGCTGCAGGTTATGTTCTTACCTTCTATATTTGGTTTCCAATACTGACACTACAAAGCTGAACTAAGAAAAGATATAATACAATGTCATGGTCATCATTTAGATAATATAGACAAGATATGTATAAGCAAACGTAGAAGTTGTGCATCCACTCTACAATGGCTTTTAGTTCATTCAGGGATATAGCTACACATGGATGTTACTTTTCCTTTGTTTGAATGAAAAAATAACATCTAGTAGCACTAGAAGAGATTTGACTTCTGTAGGTTTAGCTGTTTCAGACACATTTTTCTGGATTTACAGCCCAGGAACTTAATTTCTCAAGAAAGATCCAAAGACTTATTGAAATCTTAATTACCCCAAATATAAGATACTAAAGAATTTAAATATCTTTCTTCCCCTGAATGCTTTCTGCTACTTGGCAGTTCTGGCTCTCAGCATAGTTAAACTGGCAGAATGCTCAAATTGGCAGAAGAGCTCTTTACCCCATATTTCCATTTCAATCCTTTCAAATAAAATCTAATACATTTGTGATCATCTTTTCTATCCCATTACACAGTGTGAAACTTTACATTTAATCAGCAATGCCTGAGTTTACAGAAACTGAATTCTGCAGTCTATACCTTACAGTCTTCCTATTCTTTATATATTTCTGTTGTCTGTGACAAACACAGATGACAAAGTCCAAAACTTTGATCTGATTGAAGATTTCTTACTTGGCACTAAATCTGTGACAATGGAATTATCACATAATGTGATACTGTTATGGGGGGTTGCTCCTTCTGTCTTTCAGACTAGAACAACAATCTAAAGAACCCTTATGACAGATTTACCATAAGAGTTGCCTTTTATAAATATATATGTAAAAAATAGGGGAGTTCAGTTTTTTTTTTCCTTAAGACTTTGCATTATGATTTATGTTTCAACATCCATTTGAAGTTGATAAATTTAAACCATTTTTCTCTGTAAATAATAATTTATTTAGTAAAGAACTTGCCGAACAATTTTACTTACCAACAAGTGACATAATAACTACAACTAAATCAAATATGTTCCAGGCATTTGAGAAATAGTACTGCCTCAGAGCCAGCAATTTCAGTACACACTCTGCAGTAAAGATGGCAACGAAGAGTATGTTGATTTTGTTCAGGACATTCGTCTTTGTTTCACTTTGCTCATAGGTTTCCACCATCATCATGATCATGTTAAGGCAGATGAGAACCATAATAACAACATCAAAGGTTTGGCATGTTACAATGTCAAAAAGGAAGCCTTGGTATCTGTTCTAGGGGAAAAAAAAATACATTTGACATCAGTTATGGAAGTAGGGAGTACTCACCTGTACATGTTTCCAACAGCTTCAATTTTTATGTTGAAAAGTCACTCAACTACAGTGAAGTCAGAGAAATTTGAGAAAGGCAGAATATAAAAATGACATTAAAAATCCCTTCTCATCCTGAAGTTTAATCAGTTCCAAGGTGAATGTAAAGCCTAACAATATTTATGGAGAGAACTTAATAAATAATTCAGTCAACTTTTTGGTGTGGAATTGACTTTGAAGCACGGTGTGGGTATCAATGTAAAGACAGTATAAATAATTTATATGCAATATATAAACATATGCACTTTTCAGTAAATTAAATTGCACATTTGCAATGCATTTTCATTTTGAAGAACTCAGTCTTACCAGTGGTCTTGGAATGGGTTTTTGAGGTTTCTTAGATCCCAACTTTTTCATTGCATTGTAGTATTTTTTCTGCTCTTCTGTCATAAAGATATCTTCCCCACCTAAGTATACAAAGAAATGTCACTGTTATTTGGTGAGAAAGCAGCATTATTGTAGGCTAAAATTCTGGAAATTGGCGTTCCTTCCTTTTCCACATCTTGCTGCTACTGGCATTTTTACTAACACATAACTGTGTCCAAAAAGATCAGAGTGGCACAAACCAGACATGCACTGAGCAGAAGTCCTGGAGTGCAAATTGGCTCACCCAAAAAGCATGAAAACAAAGGATCTACTGAAAATCCTGGACAGGAACAAATTTTTCCCTGGCTTTTCACATCCTGGGCTTGTGGAATATCCAAAATACTCATCAGAGCACCAGACCACTTCCTAAATAGTGAGTCTTCTGTCATGCTTAGTTCCCAAAAAGGGACAAATTTTTAAGAGGCTTCAAAATGTTTGGGGAAGACTTAGGTGTTCAGGTTATGTGGGAAAAGAAACGAGGAAGAAACTCATCCTGAGTGCTGTTTCTGGTAACTCAATTACTAATGCTCTGGTAAATGCCAATAGAAGTTTTAGATTCTATGTATAGGACCTTGTTATCTAAAGATAGCATCGCTGAAGATCAAAGCATAGCCAATATACTTATCTTTTTCTTTTGTTGGTTGAAGTTGTCAATAATAACCCCAACAAAGAGGTTCAGGGTAAAGAAAGATCCAAAGATGATGAAGTTCACAAAGTAAAGATACATATACAGACTGTACTCCATTTGTGGCTGGTCCTCTTTCTGCAAGGATAAAAAGCAACTTGAAAAAAATAGCCAGTAACAACACAGGCCTAATTCAAAATAATCTTCACATTGCAGGTTTGGTCACAAACTGATTGCAGGAGGAACTACTATTTACAGCTGTACTGCAAATTCTGGCAAAACTGGTATAGTTTAAAACTACCAATAGTGCATAACACTAAATTTTATTTGTATATGACAGTTTTGAAAGAGGAGGAAAGTTACAATCATGCTGTGACTGCTAGATGAATCAGAATTCTAGGACCTCATAGGGACATTGTTGCTGAGATGCTGACTACTACTGCTTTTGAATTAAACTTGAACCTTACGAAATGATACACCAAGCAAAACAACTGAGACATAACTAACCAGAAAATACATCTGGAAATAGTAGTACTACAAAGTATTTTTTCTATGAGAACTTGCTAACTTGATTTCTTTTACAATGTTTGTTTATGTAGTTTCTGGCTAAGGCATTGCAGAAGATGAAAATTTCATTAATACTGAGATTAAAAATATTTCTGCTGAAAAAATTGCAGAGTATAACTTAGTCTCTGACTAATGGTGAAAGAGATTTACTTTCTCTTTACTTTTTCCACAAAAACTGATTGTTGTGGGATTTGTTCTTTTTTTCTTTTCAAACCTAATTTAAAATTGCCCCATTTGCAATTAAGACACTACTAAAATCAGTAGAAACAGTTACTGAATTGAATGATCTTGATAGAACTTTCACAACATTTCATAGGCACCAGTTCAGTTCCTTCTAATAAGAAAAGGTGCTGTAATTGCTCAGTACTTAAAAAATCAAGCTAACTATTTAAAAGTCAAATTCCAAGCTCTTGCCATTAAAAATCTTGGCCTAGATATGTTGCTGTTATTTTTCTTTCTCAATAAAAACTTCTGTGATGGTTATTATGAATAAAAAAAAAACCAGAAGAAGAACAAATTTTCAAATTGAAACACAAAGATAAAAAACCCAATGAAACACGCAGACAAAAACATTTTAATGTATGGTTCCTTCCAAAATCCTTTGATTCCTTTAAACTCATGATGAAATTAGGAAAGCCCTTTAATTTCAAATTCTTTGCCTCCAAAGACAAATTACTTTGTTCTGTATAATATTGGATGATACTCCTGATAAGACCAAAAATGCATCTGGCTAAATAAAAAGTAGGCAAATGCTGAGAATGTATTTTAAATGGTTGCTTAGCCACAATAGCCTGATTCTTGAGGAAGTTTGGTTTTGTGTTTTGAAGTGGACTGCAAATTCTGGCACTGTCAGACTTTCAAGTTTACTCCAAGCTGGAGTTTCATAAAAGGTGTGTGGTTGGGTGCCAAGAAACTCTCAGCTCCCTGGTAGATACCCCCTTATTAGAAGAGACAATGTAGCCTAAAGTGCTGCTCAGCTGAACAATATAGATACCCAGGGTGAGCTGAAATGCTCCCTAGATCCCTCTGGGCACATCAACTATATCTCCATTTACCTCAGAGAGTACTTGGAGATAAACTCACATGGAGACCATACAGAGTAACTGCATTCAGGTGGGTGGAGCTGAGCAGAAACCCTGTCCCCATTACAAAAAAGGAGCTTTAGGACTCTGTAAGTCATTTGCAGATTAACTGTTTACACCAGCTGATGACAAATAATTACTGGAAAGATTTAGCACAGACAAACAGCAGATGTAGAAGTCCAAAAAACTAATTATGCATTTGCAGAAAACAGTAGTATCAAAAAAAAAAGTTTGAGGACGATGACTGACCTCTCGTGAATCTACTGCTGCGTACATGATCTCCATCCAACCTTTAAATGTTGCCTAGAATGAGACATTATGGAAAATGGACTGAACTTCAACCATAAAAGTCTTCACATAATCTGCAATACCCAAATGACACTGACTGGAGCAATAACCTTTGGTATGATCACACACACAGAGCACCAAGGTCTGGCTGCTGCTGTTTGTGGGGCATTCTCAGCCTCATTCGGAGATGAAAGCTGGAATGGGTGGGACAGAACACATTGTGCTATGGTGCTGACAGAGCAAACCTTTATTAACGTGGTACTAAAGGCCTTACAACACTCCTGGCTGAAAAAATCCATATTTTGACAGAACAGGTAAACATTTGCCCCAGATTTCCTTCTGAGACTGACTCCAGCTCTCAGGAGCATGAACCTGCTTGAGGCTACAACAGTATTTGCCCACCAGATGATTACTTTCTCATATGGAAAATTACAGCAGGCTCTCATTTATCCCCCTTTTTCCATCCGGGTGCATGAACAGCCAGTTACATGGGAAGAGCAAGATTTATTATATTTCACTTTTTGCACCACCCACAGAGATGAGTTAGGAGTGGACAGAAGGTCAAGCCCAACTGACATGGGGCTGGCTGGTGAGGCCAAGCAGCACTTACCACCTGAAGAAGAGCCAGGTAGCCAGAACCAACATTATCAAAGTTGACTTTAACATTGACCCAGAATATTTTTCCTGTGTTATTATAATCCTCACAGTCTGACTTGTTATTGATCAAGTTACTTAATTTGGAATCATCTTCTGTCAGATTGACACATTTCCCAAACTTCCCAGCAAAGAGGTTCACTCCCATGATGCTAAAGATGAGCCAGAAGATGAGGCAGACAAGCAGAACATTCATGATGGAAGGGATGGCTCCCAGGAGGGCATTGACAACCACCTTAGATGAAATGGGAGAGGAAAAACACACTTCAAAAAAGATGGGCTCAGATATCAATAATAAGCAGTCACTCAGTCATCTCTGTAAACACAAACCTGATTTTTTTCATGTAAATACTAGTCACAGCTGGCAGGGGTATCTTGAACAATGTCCACAGTAATTTTTTAGGCTTTCTGACAATTCTTGGTTTGTTGTGAGCCCCTACTACCTCAGTATTCTAAAATATGAGTCCATGCTTTTTTTTTTTTTTTTCTGCTTTCCCTTGGTTCTGGAGTAGGAGATAGATTGGTGGTTTCTTTGTTTTAAACTTTAATAACATTAAATTTTTGAAGTATTCATCCATGAGCAGTTCTGCAGAGGACTGTATTATTAACACTGCCAACAGCAGTTTTTAAAAGGACCAGTAATAACTTTCCACTACTATTTTGCCACATCTATTATTTTTAATGGATTGAGGTTGTGTTTGGGGTCTATCAAATATTCTACAGGCAAACTCTTCATTTGTGATAGTCTATTTGAAACAATAATTTGAGTGAAGCACCTTCTGATAGTCTAAAGTTTTTGTAAATGAATCCAGTAAAAACTTGCAGAAGGAAGTGACTCTTTCCTCTGAGTTAGCTTTCCATCAGACTTCAGAAAGGAGAACTGTGCTCACAGTTCTTATTCTCTGTTTTGTTCTAGCATATCTCGTAAGACAGGAGGACAAGAATGACTGAGCAGCAATGGAACAAAGTTCCACCTAGGCCAGTTTTAGTTCCAACAACACTTAGGATCAATCACTCCAGGGAAGACTATAAGCAACATCCCAGTACAGGAGAGCACAATCAAGGAGCTCTTTGAAAATTCATTTTATATTTCCTCTACTGAACTCAGGGCATACATGTGAACTTCATAAAAGCATAGCTATGAGTAACAAACCTGCTGTGTGCTGCTTAATTCTGACAATCTCTGATTTGTAATCAGTCTTACCCTCATTCCCTCAAACCGTGACAATGCTCTTAAGGGTCTCAGAGCTCGGAGAGTTCTAAGAGATTTCATGGGGCCAAATGAACTTCCCAAGAGATTTATCAAAGAGACCTGAATGGGAAGACAAAAAAAAGCATCAGCAATGTCCTGTCATCTGTTTCCTTTATTTCTGTTTAAAAACCAGCCAAACAAACAAAAAAAACCAAACCAAAAACCAAAACCAAATCCCCTCATAATTTATTTCAGCACCTGGAGCGCAGTATCCTGACACGATCACTACAGGGGTAAGAGTACTGCCTGAAATCTACACCCAGAAAATAATCAGGGATTCTGCTACTACGTCCCATCTCAGGACCTGTGGATAAACAGCAAAGGCTGAACTTACTCCTACAATAAGAAAATCCAGCCAGCACCAGGCATTGGTGAAATACTTCTTGAAGCCATAAGCCACCCACTTCAGAAGCATCTCCAGAACAAAGATGAAAGTGAACATTTTGTCAAGGAATGCCAACATCCTTTGAATTCTAACTCTCTCATGTATATGGATGTCTTCAAATGCCTGAAATCATAATATACAGATAAATGGCAAAAGTCAGAAATGAACCTTATAAAATGAAAGTCAAGGAACATTAAGGCCCCTTCATCGTTCAATATGTTTTAACAGAGATCTAAACACAATGTGTTACTCAAATCTATGCCAGCTTACAAAAGTATAATTCTCCCTGCCCTTTGTCTTTCTTTTTCTCTATATAACACAGCCCTGTGGATGCATCCATCATGCATAATTAAATCCTAGGAGGACAGTATATAATTTTAGAAATTTTTATCAAGAAATGTATATATTTAAGAGAACTAAGTACTTCCCCCCCCCTCCCCCCCAAGTATTAAGAGTCACTTGTTTGTTTTAATGTCATAAAAACTGCTTAATATTTCACAACTGTGACATAACTTGCTAGGAAAAATTCAGTATACAGCCAGAATAGCAACAGCTTCTGACATTTACATACTTTTAGCTTTGCTCATGCTATCATGTAATTTTAATACTATGAATAATAGATTTGCAATAATAAAAATAGTGAATAAATTACTGTTATTTGAAGTCTCTTCCGTTTTCTCCTTACGAGTTCAAAGATATTCACTATGTTTGTTTCTAAAATCAACATCTCCGATTAAAGCCAAAAATTGTTTTAAATAGATATATGAAACTGCTATACTAACCAGGGCTCCACTGCTCAGAAGAATCATGAATATGATAAAGGATTCAAACCAAGAGTGTTCAACAATCTGGTAGCAGGTTTTTCTCAGATTCCACCATGTTTCTCCTCCAAAGTTTGCAGCGCTACCCACACAACAATGAAAGTATCGAACACAACCTGAAGGTGAGAGACAGCAGTGAATGGATGGAAGGAAGGCACGTGAATGTGAAGGGTTGCTCAAGAAACTTCTGACTGTCAACAGTCACAGTAACTGCATCATTGTTGGTTTTTTCCCTGTTTTTCCATGAGAACAAAAAATAAGGAAACATCTAGTTTAATTTACCTTATAGCTTCTACTTATACACACATAAAGTAAGTGGAACCCCTTTGGAAAAATTTACATTATTTGAAGATATTTCTGAGTCACTGGACAGGCTCTCAGTGACCTGCTCTTTGGGCAAACAAAACTTCAGGGCAGTAGCAAGAGTCTTGATGTTACAAAAGCCCCTCTTTTTTTTTTTTTGTACACTATTTGGAAAGCAGAGATGAGATGCCTTGGAAATAAAGGGCTTGGAAACAGGGAGGGTAAACAGTTGTCTTCAATATTGCAGCCTTATGCCACGTCTTGAGAGGTCTATTAATTTATTCATTTGCTTCTGAATTTATGGACTAGTTGATTTTATATCATATAACCTGCAAAAATATGTCATATCCTAAATAATACTTAGGCTTCATAAAAGGAGATATTTCCTTTCCAGCTCATCACATTCCTGCTCACAGCAGACAATGATGCCAGGGCCATCTAATCACACCCTTACAAAATCCTGGGCTTATTTACTTATTAGTTTTTCTTAGAACTAACTCACTTTGGTTGACTTTTTCCTTTCCAAACCAAGCTATTCTACAATTCTATGATTCAGTTCATCTCTAGCAGCTTCCCTCTGCTTACTTCACTCCTTTGTTTGTTGCAGACATTGTTCATGAAATGCCATTCAAGGAACAGACATTTTTATTGCTGCAAAGTATTAAAAATCTGTTTTACCAAGTGCCCTGTCCCAGTGGCCATTGCCAGGTGAGACCTGGCCACATACAATTCTCTTATATTAAAACCCCAGAGTGACTTGGGTTCTGTCCAACAGAGTTAAATTTCTCTCACCTCACTATCGTAATCCCATTTTTTTGAAATGGTTCTATGCATTGCCCAAGTCCCAGATGGAAGCAATTTGGTTTAAGGGGAAGGGTTTTATTTTTTGGGCTTCTTGATCACTGTGTTGACCAGAAAGGGAAAATGATTTGGGCTATTTAGCCCATTTCCTAATAAAAACAAGGAACTGAAAATAAAAGGCTCAACACCACTAGAGAAACAAGTTGTGTGTGGATCCTTCTCACTTTCCAGCAGTGAGACCTCATGAGTCTTACCTTCTGGAAAGCATTGTTCTGGAGTCTTGAAGTCTTCACAAAATTCTGGAATCTGCCTCAAAACATCTTCAGGATTTGTCAGGTCCACTGTGCTGCCTTCAGAAGAGCTGACACTGCCAAACTACCAAGTAAGGCAATATCAGGTATTGCTTCTTTCTATGTTCAGCTCCAAATAAATAAATTCATCCATGAACAAATAAAACTTAAAATTAAAACTTAGCTACATAGTAGTGTTACAAGTGGTGTTGGTAATGGAATGAACTTTGTGATTTTAAAAGCATATGAGCTTAGAAGTACCAATAGGGATGTCTAAATAAAGGTCAAACCTTTATAATTACATTATCTATCTACATGAACCAGAGGTAACTGCCTAATCAGCTGGAAAATTGAAGAGCTTTTGAAATTGCAATTTAGGGCACGTAGGATAAACTACAGGGTTAAAACCAGGAAATCATAGAAAGATGCATTCAAACAGGAGAACCAGCTAAATATATCTGTTGTTGTGTCAGGAACTGAGCACCCAAGGCAGCATTTATGAAGTAGAAACTGGAATCATGCCCTGTATTTCCAGTTATAAAGGTTTTTGCCATCCCATTACACCATATACAATGTTTGACAAGCCATCAGCTTCTTACTAATTACTTGCTCTATGCTTTTGTTCTTTCATGTTTGCATAATGTTGGTTTTTACTTCTTTGAATGTATTCTACATTCCAAATTATTCTAAAATTATTTTAAATTAATAACTACCATCTTTAATGACAGAAACTCATTTCATTATGCTTCTTGAAACCAAGATATTTGGGACACTGTCAGACTTGCTGGAATTTCCCACTCAGAAGCTTCTCTCTCTTTTAATACCTTTTTTGGGGTTTAATCCTTTTTTTTTTTTTTTTGGTGGACTCTGAATTTAGTAGATGAAAAGTACCAGAGAGGACATAAATTATTTATAATTACTACAAAATTATTTTGCAGTTTTTCCATTTCTAAAAATCTTTCCTATACATATATTTTTCTTTAAATTATATATCTAGAAACCCAGCACAGCTTTAATTTCAT
>JAWWLZ010000082.1:4349104-4359375 GCA_035041345.1 Poliocrania exsul | reverse complement strand
AATTAACCAGTGCAGATGTAAATACTCAAGTGGAAATCCCATCCTAGTGGAGTCAGCACTGGAATGAGCAGTGTCCAAGGGTCAGAAGATTTAACTCAGGACCCACGGAGTCAGTACTGACTGACATGGGGACAGAAATGCTTGATCTGACAAAGTTTCTATTTTATGCCAACTTTTCCGAATGAAAAAAGTGACTTTGCATTAGAAAATTACTTTGTATTTTAACGAAGAAATCTTGTCGGTTTTTGGATAGAATTTTTCAATAAATGCTACCAGAGTCCCTACCCCATAAGGAGATTTCTCCAAAATATTTCCCTTGATTTTGACCTCTGGGAAGACACTGTTGACTCATGAGTCACAGAGCTACTGGGCCAGTGCTGTGCAATGATCCCACCTGGATGAGGACTCCACCTGGGATGGATCACTGCTGAGTCTGCAAGGAAAAAGGCCACATAAAGGCACACACCCAGGTCTTCCACCCAGAAGCTGCCACCACCACTTCAAGTGTTCTTCAAAGCTGACCCCATAACTAGCAGTCAGAATTTAACCTTGAAAAGTTCAAGCTGTCCTCCTGCCAGACAACCTGCTCTTCCACCTTTCCTTCCCACTCACAACATTCCAGGAAAACACAGTCTGCATCAAGACGCTTTGTTTTACTGGAAACAATTTTCCTGCCTGGCTGTATCTTCTCCTGCCATGCCACTCCTTTTCTTTCCTCCCCAGATACAACATGATTTCAGTTGACCTCACATTGGTGAGCTGTAGGAAACCAATGCTTGGAGAACAACAGCTAGAGGCCAGTGACAAACCAACTGCAGTGAAATCGCTTCATTTTTGCAGTCTGCCTTCCTCTCCCATTAAAGCAGCACACAAAATTATGAATATGAAAAGTAACCCTTGCTCCCAGCACAAATTAGCATCATTTCTGGGAGAGAAATAGGATATTCAGGGAAGAATACTCATTATTTTACACTTTTTTGGATCAGGTTAACAGTCTGGAATCTGTGCACAGTATTAAGGCAAAAGTAAAACTGTAACATCCACTTGTAAGTTTTCAAGTCTTCATCTGGACGAAGTGGTGTTTGTTTTGTTTCAGAGTAATTTAGATGTTGTGGTATCAGTAATGAGAGCTGTGAATGATGCATGAAAAGATGCAATTTCTGTGCAATGCACGGAGGGAATACAATAATTACTTTACTCTCCTTTGTGCCAAATCATCCAAACATACTCATCCCTCCAATTCCATAAAAGTTTACCTGATCTCAAAAGTTCACCATTGAAATTCTGTTTTTGCAGTAGATTTCTGTGCAAGTTTCTTTCCTCCCTTCCAGGGAAGCATCTTGCAAATCCCAGAAAAGAAACTTTGATTGTCACAAAATTATCCCTCAAGGTATAGAAGGAAGTGGAAAATCTAGGACAAGGTTGTTTGATAAAGCCAAGGATGGGGAAGTTGAAGGAAGTACGAGGGCATGTACAGCTTCAAGTCCTTGGCCAGAGCTGGAGGCCAGACAGGGAAATCTTTCCTGGTGGTTTTATAAACTGCTCCACAGGTGAACAAACATTAAGGAAAGGAAATCAAGCCTTGAGCTTGCTGCCTCACATGTCAGCAGTAAAATTCCTGTTGAGAGCAGCTGAAACCAGGGAGTAAAAGGCTAAACTACACTTTTCATTCATGGGCAATTCTGAGCTACTCAGCCTAAAGCTGAATAAAATCTAAGAATTATTAAAAATAGAGTTATCCGGAAAAAATATTCCTAATTCATTTAAACTTCTCTAAAAGTATCCCAAAAATAATTTGTATTACTCATAGTCTCAGGGAGAACAGCATACAAAGTACAGTTGAGATGCATTTATTTTTCTGTGTGACCTGGTCTAGATGGAGTCATTTGACTAAAAGAAATAAAAAATGTTAATGCAAGAACATTTTTGCCCTTTATGTCACAGTATAAACAAAATACAATTCTGGCCATTTCTCAAAACTTGAACTACCTACAGAATAGTGTGATATTTAACAACTCTTGAAAATTAAGATTTTTCTTATCCTTTAACTGCCTGAAGACCAGACAACAATAATGGAATCGCCATCATTGCAGATTAATAATATAAATTTAAAACCACAGACAAATAACCAAAAAAAAGCATTTATGATTTGTTCTTTCAGCTGTCAAAGGTATTTTCTATGAATTTCTCAAATAGCAAAATGTGTAGCAAAATAGATTCCAGTGAAAGGCTGCTTTCTTCCAAATGTGTTTTCTCTTTAGGAAAACTCATTGTGAATAGAACGGGAAACAAGGTTATAATCGAAGATGTTTTCTCTCCTTTTCATGCAGTTACAATCATCTCAGTTCAATCCCAGTTAATGAATAAAAGTTGTTCTCAATTATTTGCTTTTCATGATCTGTTACAGAAAGAGATGAAAAATACTATTACTGTGTTCAGCCTGACCAAGGTAATTGGTATGATCAGAGGGGCCAGGATTGCCTCATTGCTATTTTTTTTTGTTTGTTTCTTTAGCTTGGAAGATTGCAATTCTTGACTGTTAAAACCATCCCTTTGATTTAAAAAGGTTTTCATAACATGTACAGAAATTATCTCCCAAGTAACTGGAACAAAAGTTGTTTAAATACTGCATGTGAAAATCCTTATCCCAAAGGAAAAGCTGAATTGTTTTTATTGTCTTCAGTGAAGGTGATTTTTGTACTTTTTTCCTCTTATTCAGTGATAATATCCAATGTCTGGAGGAGCAAAGTTAGGGACTCGAGACCGATCCAGATGTTTTTCTCTCCAGTACTTATTTCAGGAACCAAGAACATCAACGTGGGCCTTGGAAATCTGCACCAGCTGCTATGGAACATTTGGGCTGTGTTGCAACTTCCTACATATGAATTTCCAGAAGACAAGACAAATCTTTCTAGATCTGAGTAAGGAATAATTTAGTTAACGGCATTTCAAAACTTCTGTAGAATTGTTCTATTCTTTCCTCAAAAGTGTTTCTGTATTTTGAGGCAGATGATTTAATCAAACTAAACTGACATTTTCTTAATGACCTTTAAGACATATACTAAAATAACTGTCGTATATAAACATATGTAACTTTTTAATCATAATATAATTCAAGGTGAAAGGGAACTCAGAGAATTTCTACTTTAAGCTGTTCCTCAAAATGAGTCAGTCATGAGGTCAGGGCTTTATCCAGGCAACCAAGGACAGAGACAACACAACCTCTTTGAGCAACCTGTTCCAACACTTGACTGTCTCAATCCATTTGTAGCCTTTTTTGTTTTAATTTATGCCCCTTGCCTCTTGTCTTCCACTGTAATAATAAGAAGAAAAAAAAAAAAGAAAGAAAGTATTGCATTCATAGAATCATCAAATTGTTTGGCTTGGAAGGGTCCTTAAAGCTCATCTCATTCCAGTCCCTTGCTGTGGGCAGGGACACCTTTCAGTGTCCCAGGGTGCTCCAAGCCTTGTCCAACCTGGCCTTGGACACTTCCAGGGATGGGGCAGCCACATCTCTGGGCATCCTGTGCCAGGGCCTCACTACACTCACAGGAGAGAATTTCTGTCTCATACCCAGTCGAAATTTACCCTCTTTCACTTTGAAGCCATTTCCCCTTGTCTAATCACTCCAGACTCTTGTCTAAAGTCCTTCTTCAGATCTCTTGTAGTCCCTTTAGGTACTGGAAGGTGTTCTAACATCTCCCTGGAGTCTTTGATTCTCCATGTGAACAACCTCAACTCTTTCAGCCTGTCATTTCAGTGGAAAGCTAAAAGGCAGCCCCCAAATGCCTCTGTATAAGGAAAGCACACATTACACCTTCTTCAGCCCATTTAGTCTACCTGTCTCTAGAAGCCTACAGGAAACTTTCACAGGTCTGATTAACACCATCCAGTGCAGCTCCACTGAGATTCCCAAGGGAGACAGACCCTACACCCTCTTTGCAATCAACAAAACTGTGGACACAGAGCAGCTAATGATGAGTAAACAGAGATTAAGACACATGAAGACTGCTAAGAAATTCAACTGGTTGTTCTCATTGCCTATAAAGGTAAACTTAATGTGAGATGAATCCCTCTCTTCAGACTGGGCTTTACAGCTTACAATTCCCAGTAATGGGGAATGAAGGGAACAAACAGCATGGAGATTTAGAAAACAATTTACAAAGACCTGACAAAGCCAGCCAGCATTCTTCCAGAGAGGCCCTTTGGGTGGGATTCATCTCTCCTCAGTGCAGACATCCTGGAGTTGCAGACAACACCACAAGCTCTCCAGGTGCCTGCTGAGACCCCTTTTCACATTTATTTCAGGATGAAATGCCAGTTGACTGTAATTGATCATATAAGATGTCTCAAGTGAGATGAGATAAATCCAGCTCTTTGCATTCATTATGCCTACTCTTCTCACTGCCTCATCTAATGAACAACTGCTAAACTTCCAAAGATTGGTAATTCTACAGTCAGTGGTAGGACTGGGCAAACATCATTAGTCACCAGCAGACTGTGAACTCAGAGAAATTCTAGGATTGCCTAATATTATATTGTGTTATTAATGACTACTTCCAGCACAAGCCTTCTTAGCAATTAGTGAAGCGTCAAGTCACATTTTCTTTTGCCTGGTAAGGGGGCACTAATTTTCAGCTACTTTGCTATCATAAATAATTTAAATCTGTGCAGAGATCATTTTCTGTAAGTGCTTGAGCAGTCAATTGACAAGTTGTCAAATGTCCAGTTACAAGCACTGAGGAAGTGCAGAAACTCTGTGGCAGTACAAGAACAAATCTGAGAGAAAAGAGCTGAAAAGCTTTTAACCGCCATGGACTAGTCCATTGCTGCAGCAGTTGGGATGAGCACAGGCCTATGAACTTTAACTGCCAAAGCATGGAAACAAACTGTTGGTCATCAAGAAGCACCAAAGTCATTAAAGTGACCAGAAGAAGATTTTAAATGCGAACAACAATTGTGCAAATGTGTTTTGAATTAAGAAATCACCAACCAGGTATTCTCTATCCCTCCCTGTCCCTAAGCACAGTAGGTGCAAATTGAGGACAAAGAAAGATCAGTGGGAAAATCCATGCCCCAACACCAGGATGCAGGACCATCTCTCCAACCTCTGAGGAATCCAGAGGTGGAGGAGACACCCAAGGAGCCCCATGGCTCAGAACTATGCATGGCATGTCTAGAGCTGCCTTACAGGCAAGTCATGCAACTTAGAAAATTGCATATATTTATGATTAAAGTGTGATGATATCTGAGTCTATTGATCCTCCACACTATGGTTCTATCTGGTGACAATTGCGCAGAGACCTGAGATAATAAACTCTTTCCTATGCTGTTACTAAGAAGACAGATCAAATGCTGCACAGTTGACAGGGCAATAAACCTCAGGTTACAAAGAGAGCAGACAAGTCAGGATTCAGCCCTGTCCTAACTTGAATATAAAATGGAATATACCTTGACTTACAAGTGCCATATCAGGAAATATCAGCTGGTCTGAGAGCAGATTTAAGAAATGTGGCCAGACAGTATGAATGGCTCATTTTTCAGCACCAGGAAGTGGGGAAGAGGAGGATGAAAAGGAGAAGGAAAAAGAGTAATTCATTTACTTCACCAAGTTTGGCAGGTTAGGTCCTGCCAAAGAGACCACAGAGGAAGGAAGTGGCATGTGCTGCAGGTTACACTGGATGCCAGGAAAGGGACAAGCTGTGATTTTTAACCATATATTTTCTATGGTGCTATACTGAACCACCTGAAGATTTTATGGATATTCAAGGTTTTGCAGCAGGGGGAATCAGAATTGTCTTCACCACTGAGGAATAAGAGCTATGCTCTCACTACCTCTAACATGCAAGAGGTTAAGGACATCCATGTAAGACTTGCAGCAATTGTTAACTTGAGTTTTTTACATTTTACATTTGGGATTTAGGGCTTTAAAGGCCTGACTGAAAATACATCAAATTTTTTGCTTTGCTCCATGTAAGCAGTAGTTCAAATGGTGTTAATGTGATTAATGGTTCTATAAACTTTTATCTCATATTAATATGACTTGATTACAACAAAAAAAGTTGTAGAAACCCAGTGAAATACATGGCCTGGATAAAATTTGGGATAAAATACAAGAGAAACATTTTCCCAAGATCATAACAAAAGTCAAATGATCCATGAGATAAAAACCTGAAAAAAACTCCTCACCTGTTAATAAAATAGAGTGAGAAACTTTTTAGCATACAATTTTCGAAGAACAACTTATCTAGAGTATACAACCTAAATTTAACTTTGATTATCAGTTTAGTAGTTCCATGATTTAATGAGATTTTCAAATTATATGGTCTTTTGTCTGGCACAGTTCTCTACAGAGAAACATTTTTCCAAATAAATTAAAATGCATCTAATCTTAAGTCAGTTCTGAACAAATAATTTGAATTAGCGATATCTTTTAATAGTGTCATTTAATAATGACATACTTAACGTCATTATTAGGTTCCCCACTTTTCAAGATTATCTTCACATATTGCCCTTTTCATCCTACAGACAGAAATTCAAATTTCAAGGAACTTTTCCCGATGGATATGGAAAATTAGCTCAGCTCAAGTCAAATAATAAAGAAAACCAAAACGTAGTGAAACAAAATATGAAAACCTGTGAGATAGGGGAAAGGAACAGCACTAGTAACATAGCAGGACCTCCAGAGCACCTGTTTCTCTTAGGTCACTACACTGGTCACCTCCACACTTTATCATTCTGATGAAATACCTTCACTTAAAACAGCTTAAACATCAGCACAATTCCACTTAAAATCATTTCTCTAGAGTTTTACTTGTTGTATCTGTGGTGACCTGAACACACGTGAGCCACTCCTACCAGACAACACCTATTGCAGCTGCATCAAATGCAGACCTGAAATGTTTAATCTCTTCTGCTTCATCATTACAAAGACATCTGGTTTTGAGAGTTTTAAGGACTATCATCTTTTCTATTGCCAGTTCACCACAGTAAAATATATATTCTCTTCATTTCTTAATTTACTTCTCCATCAATATTCACTTGTTAGTTTATTCTGCCCTACAATTTATCATGTTAAAAGCATTGACCAAACACAGTCCAGCATATTCCACAAACTCCTCAGATTTAATTAAGCTTTATTCACAAAACCCCAAAATCTACTCTATTTAATCTTAAATTTCAAAAACAAATGTTAATCTGTATCAAAACAATGTTACTAAGCATAAACCTATATAGGAGAGCATAATGTTACAAAACTTGAGGTTATTAAAATGTTTCTGTCTTTACTTTGAAATAAATATTATAACTAAAAATCTGAAATTTGTGTTTAAAATATATATCTTCAAATTTCATGCACAGAAGAAAAACTTCTTTATATACCTATTCACTCTTCTCATATTCTACTTTCAACTCTAGTTAACTTATTTCAGCAAAATAACAAGTCAAAAACACTGAGGAACCTCCTGTGCAAACATATTGCACTGGAATAAATAAATATTCACTCCTCCTCACTTCCATTTTCTTACATGCCACTCAGGAAAAAAAAAATTGCTGCTCAGTTTTTGTAATGTTTTTCAGGCAAATAAAAGGTCACTGAATCCTATAGAAAAGTCTACCACAAACCATTTTTTTTCCTAAGAAGAGAAAGTGCAGTAAACCACAGGACTTACATTATTTTTCATCCCTCTAAGTGAAGGTTCAAGGAGTCACTTCTTTCTGTGCAAGAGAAACATTATCTCAGCCCAGTTACCTCCCAAGAAATAGTTGGAAAAACCTCCTCACTTCTTTTATCATCTCTACCTCTCCTTTCAGCAATCCCTCACCACTCTGGAGATACTTTTCCTTCAGGAACTGTGCTATTTGTACATGGGGGGGTGTTGAGGGAGTGTCTATTTAAGCCATCAAAATAACTGATGTGATTACACAAGATCTCATGGGAAAGGCAGAAACCTCAGTAAGCAAAGCTGGGGAGGCTCCAAGCTGAGCATTTCTTTACAATCTTTTTTCGTTCCTGGATTTCTGAGTGACTTTCACAGAAAATTAGGAGTGAAGCAGAACAAAGTAGATGGGAAGTAGAGAAAAATTATTTTTTCAACCTCACAGTGAGAGCTGTCAGAACTATAAGATCTTGTTTATAAAAGGCGTTGGGTCTTTATATTTTATTTCAATATTTCTGTTTCAGTTCTCTGTTTTAGTGCATCTGAAAACATGTGAAGCTGAATCTATATATTAAACTGAAATACTGTGACTGAAGCTGGGGAGAAGACTTGGAAACTGGTGGTTGTTACTCTCTGTATCTCTGTGTGTATTCATGTGTATGTGTATGCAAATATATACAAATAACATGCCAGTGTGTATATATGATTCATAGGGGTGGGTATATCTGTGCCTATTCCAGAGTGGAGAAAAGAAAACTCTGGGGAGACCTTAAAGCACCTTCCAGACCCTAAAGGGGGAGTACAGGAAGGCTGGAGAGGGACTTTTTACAAGGGTCTATAGGAATAGGATAAGGAGGAATAGCTTTAAACTGACAAAGGTCAGGTTTAAACTAGATATGAGGTAGAAATTTTTCCCTGTGAGGGTAGTGAGGCACTGGCACAGTTTGCTCAGTGAAGTTGTGGATGCCCCATCTCTGGAAGTGTCTAAGGCCGGGTTGGACAGGCTTGGAGCAACCTGGGATAGTGGAAGGTGTCCCTGCCATTGGAACAAGATGATCTTTAAGGTCCCTTCCAACCCAAATGATTATATGATTCTGTAATTTTTATTAATTATATATAGATGATGATACAGGCAAGGAATAGATGAGAAGTCTGGAAGAGCTCACTCACTCCTGAGACCTGCAGTTCCTCCCTGGCTGGGTAGGATGAGAGAGACTTTGCAGTTATTTCTGCGCTCCTAGAAAAATGGGACAGGGCTCATTCTCTGGCCCTGAGGTTAAATAGCACAGTGAACTTCTGTCCATAAAACTGAATTTTCTTATCCTTCAAAAACAGGGAAAGTGAGTCACCCTCTCTAAGAAGAGACTCCTACAATTTTAGAGGATCCTTCCTCTCCTGCAGGAGAACCAGGATTTCTCTTCCAATGTGTTCTCATTTCTCCACATGATTTTGCTTAAGGACAGAGGGAGTGATCTCACTTATAATTAATCTATTCCAAAGGATCCTGAGTGTAGCAGTTCTGAATTACTCTGCCTGATGAACTTAAGACAGAAGAAAGCTGTCTTCTTTGCATCAAGCACTGGCTGCACAAGAGAAAAATTAGTTGTCAGACACCAAAGAAGTTAAGGTTGATACAATCATCTCAGATAATACTTCACTTGCAGGGTATTTAATATTGCACTGGTTAAAATGAGATGAATCAAAGGAAAGAAAGCCAACTGATTCCTGTGTAGAATATGAGATGGTACCTCTCCAGCAAGGGAATGCATTAAAAGCTGTTTTGATCCAGAAGATGTGGGTGCAGAATTCTCCCCTATACTAAATACAGTCAGGATCAATACAATATTTTTTACCCTATCTGCATTTAGCCTTTGCAGGTTTGAGGTAGAGGTCGAGGTAGAAGAGAGAGGTAAGTAGTCCTGCAATATTCTCAGGAAACCTAAATTTTTTTCTGTTGAATTTGGGTTGGTTGGCAGTTTCTCCCTATCTTTAAAGCTGCCTTCTTTCAAAGCACATAGGACTGTGAGAAATGGGGAAAAGAAGTCATGATAGAACACTAGGTCTCCACCTCTGATGTGTGCATGGGAAATTGCTGTGTTTTGGCAAAAGCTTTGGTTCATTAGACTCTAAATATAGTGAGTGTTGCTCTCAAAAGTTAAACTATGCCTTGGATGCTTTGGACAGGGCATTGCACAGAAAGTTTGATTTCATTAGAAGACACACGTGTAATGATCAGGAAGACTATCCATAAGTGGAATTGGGAAATCTCATGTCAGGTTAAACAGACAAAAGATTTATTAATCCCTCTGATTTTAGAATTGTCACCACTGTCACACTTCAAAGTAACATCAAGTACAGAAAGTAGCATGTTCAGATCAGTCACATTAATCTCAGACTTCAAGACACAAATTCAGTTCATATTATCTCTTGTTCCCTTCAAGCTATCTGTCTGTCATAGGTCCTGTATAGCTTTTAAACCATCTGACATTAATTTTATAAAGTTTGAGCTGTTTGAAGCTTAGATACCCATGAAGGAGGGTAAAATTCACCTCCTTTGAACAAATTTCTGCATATTGCATTCCTATGTTAGGAGCAGATGAATAATAAGGGTAG
>JAWWLZ010000082.1:4334906-4347587 GCA_035041345.1 Poliocrania exsul | reverse complement strand
GGGTAAAATTCACCTCCTTTGAACAAATTTCTGCATATTGCATTCCTATGTTAGGAGCAGATGAATAATAAGGGTAGATCTTAAAACATATTTTTGCCCTCCCACCAAAGACATATATAGATGCCAAATAGATTTGTAAGTGTCTAAATGACATTGCAATCAATGTGACTGAAGTTTCCAAACACTTTTAAGAATGCCACTATAAAGTGTCTCTCAGCACCAGTTACATAGACATCTTTCCTATCATTCTCCAGTGCTAATTTCAAATTATATTTCACCCAAAGTTGCTTACATTTCATCCAAAGTTAGGGATGAAAAGCAGACTTGAAACAGCAGCTTGGCTTCCTCACTCTTAGTTATTCTTCTCTGCTTTGGGAAAAAGATAACCTGCAGTTTCCAGAGGCAAGAAGAAATTGTTGTCATCTATATCTGAAGAAAACATAATGTCATCTCATGTTTATCTCTGACTTCCCCGAGTCCTCGTTCTAACCCTGAGATGGGCAAGTAGCTTGTCAGCTCTGGCCTGGACTGAATCAGAGAGAAGCTTAGCTTTCAACAATTAAAGACATCCCAGGGTGTTTCTATGAAAAATGTAGAAATGTTGAATTGCATTAACAAAAAACTAATTCGCATTTAGTTGAAGGTGAGAGAAGCAGCTCTCTGGAGTCCCCTGACTGTGGAGATGGAATCTCCCCTGACTATAAACAGGCATTTAGACAAGTCCCACCTCCTGTTAAATGCTTGGGGTGAAAATAGATATTCCCTGCTGGACAGGGAAGGGTGAGGAACCTTTGACATTGATTTTTCCTTCCCTGTCCAAAATTAAATCCTCATTTTGCCCTCTATACTCACAGCAAGGCTCTTTAAGTCCCCTCTGCTCCATCAGTAGGAAAAGTGAAGAACCTTCACACTCAGCAAATTCAAGTCAATGAGAGCAGCTGGAGGGACATAAACCTCAAATTAAAAGAAACTTTAAAAAGGAGAAATGTAAATGATACTATCACAAAATCTAAACCTTAATAAACGAAAAAGAAAATCTGAAAAGAATTCTCCATTTGTAAAAAAAAAAAGCAAACAAAACACAAACCCGTATGGAAATAGTCAATAAAAATCAAGGTGTTTAGAGGGAAAATGTGGAAATGTATTTAAAAAGCTGAGCGATATCTGCATTCACAAATTATACAGAGATGGCTTAATGGAAGGAGGCAAATATTTGATATTAATGGATATTTGAGCTTAAGAAAAATTAATACTTAAAGGCAAGTGAAACATTCATGTGATGTATGTTTGCTATTAGAAGAGAAGAATATTCATTAAATATAAAGTAGTTTAATCTACAATAAAGCTGGTCAGCTTTAAGTGAGATTCAAATTTCCATTCAGCTTTACCCTCCACAGCACAGCAATAACTGTGAGGTAGGGAATGGCTCCAGGGAATGGCTCCTTAAAACCAGTACAAAATAATTTCATCTCTTAGTAGTTTTAAAAATAACCACCAACTTGTTTCCATGTGATTCCTGACAATGCTGTAATTGATATGTGTGTACACACCTATCTGTTAAGATAAATAATGCTATTCTGCAGCCATTTCAGAAGTAAGGAATGGAAGGTAGATGGTGAAAAATTATGTATCAGATGCAGCAATCAGTATCTCGCCAGGTTTCTACATGCATTTCATCACTATAGTAACAAGGGCACAACAGCAAACACAGTGGCAGCTTTAATTGGGAGAAAGCAAATGAGTTGCAGGAGTGCAATAAATTTTAAATATACTTCTGGAATCTCACAACATCACCAGATCTAGTAAATATTAGTTTCTGATCTTTTCTGGTAAGTTAGATATGATTTGTGAATCTTAACTGTAAGTTCTTTTCATATTTAACTATCACCTTGTTTTAAGGACACAGTGATGGGTTTCATGTCATGAAGATGCATCAATCAGAACCATTTCAGCTGCATGACTGGGAGAAAGGAGATGAAAACCAAATGGGAAGTGTTAATGTCTAGTGTGTAAAACAGATCTGAATCTTCGTCTGGGAATGGAAACATGTCAGTGTTGTGGTGTCTTTACTTCTCCGTGGTCTATTGCATGTTAAAATTCTGTGACAGATTTCAGATATGCAATGCAGATTTATGTAGCCATTAATCAAAAGAAACCTTACACATTCTGAGCAGCACACCTATAACTAAAATAATAAATGACAGCTTTTCAATTGCAACCATCATGATTTCTAATGCCAACCAGCACAGACTGAACAAGTTAATTTTGCAACTTCGGTACATGCAATATTTCAGTATAGAGATTACAGTTAATTTGGAATTGCTGAACTGACCTGGTTTTAAACAAATAAGTTAAAGGCCATTTCACCCATCTTACTCTTTTTCTTTCCCAAAAAGAAGTCACCAGAATGAGATTTATATTATACAATTTCTATTTTTTTGAGATGTAATGTTGATTGGTTTTTTGGTCAGTGAAGTTATAGTATGAAAACAAAGCTCCCGAATGCTGTTTTTCAGCTCAGAAATTACCTGTACAATGTTCCTTACAGAGCTAAGAAGCTTTTCAATGTTTCAAGGAGGGTTTTTTGTAATACTTATATAGCACGAAGGAAACTGAAACCTTCTGGTCAAGAGGGGAAACCCTCATAAAATGCTGTTTATGGAATCAGTATTAACATACGTGGGATTTGAAGCCCAGCCTGAAAGTGAGAGAATGAGGCTGCAGAGGCTTCCAGTGAGTTATGAAGGCCATTCACTGCACAGAGATTAGAATAGCTTTTATAATACATTACATTGCTGCTTTATTTTAAAAGAATAGCTGAAGCCATTTTCTGATCCACATAATAGTGAAGTCTTAAACGGTATAAAGTAGCTAATTGGCATTTTTGTCAAAATAAAGACCTAGTATAAAGGAATCTCATTTCCTTTTATCGGAGAATGAAATTATACTTAAGAAAAAATCATGGCGATGCAAAATTCAGACTCTTTCGAATGGATAATTGGTATTACAGAGTAACAGGAAATTGCTTTCTTTCTAAGTATGTATTAAAATTATTCTGTTACATACAGTAATCTTCAGCTTTCTAAATGGTCCGATGCACATTTCAATCAGGCAAATTTGCTTATCATCTACTCAAATGGAAAAATATGGATTGCTCTTTTCTCTCTCCTCAGCGGCCTATCAAAATAATGCCAAGAGAATTAGAGTAGTGAAGGAAATCACGTTAGAAAATTAATATTCCTAATACTATTTCATCAGGGAGCATTAAGCATATCTAGAGATTTTTCTCACTATTTCAGACACTGGATATTTACCTGTTGAGAAGCCTTTTTTATCCATTATGTCTCTATTTTTATGAAGAAGCAAAGCATAAAAATCTGATTATCTGATGTAAATCAGAGGTAGTTTTAGTGAGTGGAAGATATGACACTCTGGAATTAAGGTCCAGAAGGATCAGAATAAACTACAGCCTTCACAAGCAGCTGATTTTAAGGACCTAAATGCAGAGAACAGTGGATAAGCTATTTAATACATAATAACATGATTGACTAAAGCATCTGTTTGGCAGAGTATGATGATTGAGAAACCTGTATTATTTATCAGACTGGAACAGTTGAAAAAAAAAAATTACTGTCAGATACTGTCTAGAAAATGGGGCCCTCTTCTACAACTACAAAATAGTTGTGAGGGAAGATCTAAGCTGAACAATCCCCAGCAGCTCCACATGCCAGATGGTGTTCTTGGGACTATGTCCTTTATTCTTTCCACCTCATCTGGAGCAGGGGAGCTCGTCACTGCCTGCTGCCTTCAACAGTTTTCTGAAAGAATTCTCACTGTTTCCTTTATCATCTTAATAACATAATTCTTCATCTATGACATGTTACTGTGAGGTCTTTGTTCAGCACTTCCACCTCCAATTTTGTGGCTTCGTATTCAATGATGACCTCACTGGGTCTTGTAGCCTGTGGTGGAAGAGAATTACCACTACTAGAATATCATATAGAACTTTTTATAGTATTTCTTTTTATTTTTTGTGCATTTTCAGTTGATCTTTAAACTTCTTGTGTAACAGGAGTGTGAAAAGAGGCCAACTTCATAGCCAAGTCATCAGTTTATTACAAGACTTTCTAACCTAGTATCTCAAGTCAGCTGAAGAGCCCCAGTCCTGCTAACTTGAACTGAGCAGGTTCATTGCAAGTGGGATGCCCAAGTCCTTTAAATGAGGACCCAAATACCTGCTCTTTTACATGTTCTACCATTAAGTCTGGGGACAGCAGCATAAATTATTTGTAGAAGGAAATTTTGTGTATAAGGAGCTACATTAATCATAGGATAACTATATGGGTATTTCCAAATTAAGAAATTGTTGTCTCCTTTGAGCCAAAAAGCAATTTAATTTATTGATATTAGAAAATAATTAATTACCTTTTTAAATATATGAGAATGCTTGCTTTCTTCTTTTTTTTTTTCCTCCAAAGTTATGCTCATGTGGAAATCAAGACCTTTTAAATATCAGTTATCAAGAACTTTCTTGAAAGAACAACAGGAAATGACTAATACAAATATACAGTGAAACCATTTGGTCATTTACACAAAGGAATCTTCCTCCAGCTCTTTAATGGACTAATGCAGGCTGGATTGTAATGGGGCTAATTTGCTCAACACCTACTTAAGGAGAAGACGCTGGGGTGCCTGATTTTTCCCCTCTCTTGGGTCTGAAGAAGCAATATATTGCCTACATGAAAGCATCTGTGACACTTTGATAGATACAGGGAGCTGCAGCCAAAGCATAATTGGACAATGCTAAGAGAAGTGTCTGAAATTGCCTCTCAGAAGCCAGGCTTTAAAAGTCTATCAAACTGAACAAACAGGATGGAAAAAGAATCCGGGATTTGTTTCATCACTCATCCCACCCTCATCTTTTAAAGCTAAAACTAGAGCTTTGAATCCATGACAAAGGGAACACACAACAGGAAGGTCAAAGGGATCCTCTCCTGGTACTGAAATGTGTAATGTTCTGAGCATCTGTGCTTTGTCAGCCACAAGTATTTTGGTGTCAAAATAATATAAAGGCCAGGAGAAGTAATAATCTGAAACTACATCAGTTTGTCACCCCTGTTAGTCGTCCTAATATTTCTTTGGACCATGTGAGCTTCATTCTCCTTGAAAAGAGAAAGTTCAAGCAATCTGCCTCCTGTAGTTGGCACCTGATATGGTATATAATGAACACAAAGCATATTTACACATAAAAATGCATAAATACAGTGCTTTTTTCCAAGCAAATCAAATATCCTGTGGCTGGGGCCACACATGTATTTTATAGGCACTTTCATTCTTATTTGTTTACAAGAATACAAATGCTTTCTAAGTACATGAAACACATACTAGACAAGATTTTTTAGAGGTTGGTTTATTTCTCATATCTTATCCATCAGGTTTTCGGGATGCAATTTCTTGCAGCACTTGAAATATAAAATTAAAGTTGAAAAGAAGAAAAGATGGAAAACAAAAGGCAAGTCAGGAAAGAAAGAAAGTGCTTGTATTTATGCACAAATTTCATAAAACATCCTACTCAGTTACTGACCTTATTCAATTCTATTGATACTGGATTCAGATGGGAAGTTTTTTTCAGTGAGGGAGGTTGACTTTTGACATAAGGGATCTTTGTCTTCACAAGCAAATTCATCACTTTAAAAAAGGCTTTATAGGAGCCTTTATAGAAACACTGGTGTGTTAAAAACTTCTATTTGTGAGGTGTTTGACCTATCAACACTCTTTGGCTGAAAATTCAAGCAAAAGCTAAAGGGATGGTGTTAATAACTAGGTTTGATTACATCCCCAAATCATAAAATCACTGGAATTTATGGGGGCAAGCTTGCTCTTCACTTACAGCACTGGGCAACTGTAGGACTGTCTCTGTTCATTATTTGGAGTACATGTACATGGGGTACATCATATATAATCATGCAATTCCAAAGTGTTTGGGAAGGGCAGAGTTTACAAGATTTCTGGGGATTTATTTCACTTCCTGGAATCTGAGGCCAAAGCCTTTCCTGTCTGCTGTGGTAAAGGACTTGAGAATTCCACTTTGAATTTAGCAGAACTGCCACCAGCAAAAGGCCATCAGCATTATAACCCCAGTAAATGCTGCTGGGCTCTCCCACACCATAGAAAGATGGAATAAGACAAAAGCCTCTCAAGAAGGACGGAATGATGTTTGGTTCTGCAGAGAAGCATTTACTGAATTACTTTCAGAAAGCCAGGAAGTGTCTCATGAGAGAAGAGTATCCTAGTCCACAGACTTTTGCAGTGATCCTCTTTGTTAAACCTGTGGGAGATGGGCACTGTGTCAGCAGGGACCACAAAGCCAGATTTGAACCACTCCATTTTCCAGTGGGAAATGGCTCATTGGGAAGTGTTCCCTGGCATAACATGAGTGGGGCAAAGAGGTGACCCTTGGAAATAAAAATCTTTGCCAACCAAACCCATTGTTTTCTCTTTATTACATCTGAGTATAGTAGTATAGTATTCAAATCCATTAATCTGCATCTCAAACCTGGAAATATAGAGATAGATTTCACTGTACTTCTTATATTTTATTCATGGCATGCCATGAAACATTATGAAGTTTATTTAATTGCACTGCAATTAAAATACCTGTTTCTGTGTACATAGATAAATATACAAAATTTTAAACCTGAAATGAAGATGGCTGTTTTCACTGTCTCTGTAATCATTAAGATGAAGGCATAGGTTCTAAAATAATATTATTTTCTTTTACCATTGCCCCATCTTTTAAAAGCAGAAAAGGCTTTCTCTAAATGTTTGCTCATTTGTATTCTTAACTCTGGATAATTTCAGAAAGAAGAACAGCCAGGTTTGGTTCACAGAATCTGACCAGATTCTTTTATATATATATTCCATGTATGGAGAGTGTGATGTTTAATGTCAAACTTATTCATTTCAATATATTTGATTTTACATGGGATTTTTAATTCAGCAGAACGATACATAATATGCTGAAATCTGTGGTGGTGCCACTGCTCCCCCCACAGCTCCACTCCCTCAGGCTCCACTGTGACCTCAGAAACACTCTCAGATCTTGGCCTTGATGAGCAGCTCCTGGGCTCAGCTCCTCTTGAGCTTACCAAAAACACTGTCTGCTCCCAGGATCTTATGCTGTCTAATGAGCTCCTTTTTCTTAAAAAACAGACTTGGAAACTTATTTTTCTTGCCTGAATGACAACCCAAGTGGAACAATATTTTTGCTATTGAACCTTCAAGGAAAGCTACCAACCCAAATTGTGGCCAGGATAAAAATTATTATGACTAAAGCCAACTCTCCTGCTTCCCTCTAAACAGCAGTCCTAAGTGAGACCCTCTGAGCTCTCCTGTACCCTGCAGGCTGCAACCAGCATCTCCCTCTGAGTGGGACACCTCTTGAGGTTGTGAACTCCCAGGTTTGCCATACTCAGAGTGCTTCACTGAACTGGAGCACAGTTTTCCACAGGTATACCTTGTGCATATTTTTTAGTTCTGTGTGAGTGCCACTGTAAATATGCTACAGCAAATGTATTATGAACTCTGCTCTCTTAGATTTTGAAGTATATTAGATTCCTAAGTACATTGGGCCTGGAATTGAATTACTGTTGTGATTATAGTAAATTCTAAATAATCTTTTCTTAGATTGTTTAAATTAGATTATCACTTAAGAGCTGTTAAGTTCAAGTGCTGTTAAATCCTTTAGGCCTAAACCACTGGTCAAGGCTGGGGCCACATTTGGCAAGATGGTCCATTCTAAACCTTGTGACTCAATGGGAAGATCTCCCTTATTCTTTTTTACCCTTAGGTTTCCCAGTCTTACCCTTTTTCTGCCCTCAGACTCTACATTTTACATTGATTTTAGTTTGAGACTGATTGGTTTTAGATTTTAGTCTGATTTTTCTCTTGTGTGCTTTAATCATCTAGTAAATAATAGAGTGAATCTTGCCAATGAACTTTGTCATGCTTTCACATCTATATTAAACCTGCTTTTGCCAGTACCTTTGCTGGTGACTATTTGAGTGGCCTAAACAACTCATTCACAACAAAATCACAATACAAATGTAATGTCACTCTTAGCAAAATAGAGCAACTACAACATAGATTTCAACCACAATACCCATGTGAGCTCCATTGCCCTCTCTATAATGTGATGCCTGCCATGATGCTGGATATCCCCAGCCACTGGGAAGAAGTAGGTGGGTTGAAGCAGCTCAAGTCCATCACCCTGGCTGAAATTCTTTTGTTATTCAGTTTTTATTGTTGCTGTTGGGCTGAGCCATGTATACACCCCCTCAGCCCTATTTTCCCTAACTCAAGGGAACTTTCTAACTTTCAATGAGCTCAGGGAGAAATATTTACATAACCAACTGTCAATAAAGTCTGTGGAGAAACACAAATGTTGATAGCTGGTTGTTTGAAACTAAGGCCATCCTCCAGTCTCCGTTGTTCTGAGATACATTGGCTTTATTTGCAACAGCTCGTGATCAGTCATATCCTACAATTCTTCCTGACCTTCATGGGCGCATCACCTTTGCCCATCTCCTCTGAGCCCTTCAGCTTTGTGGGGTTTTATTAGTCAGTCATACAGGAACACCATACCTTTGCCTCAGAATGAAAATGGGGTAAATGGAGGAAAATGAGTCGGGGAATATCAGTTCAACAAGCAAAAATTTCTCTTTTGGCAGCCAGGTGTATCTATGCACGTCACCATGAGCATGATGAAACAATATGACATAATTACACTACACTGAGATTACAGTCACACTGAGATGATTTTTTTTCACTTTAAAAAGAGCTTTTTATTTCATATGGTATTTAGCTGAAGGAGCTAAGTATTTACCAGTTTAAGCACATTTCAGGCTGAAACTGCAGGCTGTAGACTGATCAGAATACACAATGCAGACAAACTTCTAGAGAGAGTACTCTCAAATAAATACCAGCTAAGGCCATGAGCAGCAGAATTAACAGAAACCTAATTTTTCTTATGCCTCTCTATCTTGTTGGCGGTTTCCGAGGTCTATAAGAAAGTGTGGCTTGCACTGACTTTACTTGTGCTTGTACCTTAATACTCTCTCATTCCTATCAGATTTTTTGGGGTCTTAGCCACGAGGTTTATTGGCTGTTTGTTAAAGGGGTGAGCCCCTCACTCAGGGGAAATAGGAGGCATTAGCTGTTACCCATCATACTTGATGTTCTTACAGCCATCAGGTAATCCCTCTTGTGCAGAGCTGGCAGACAAAACAACTTACAGGAGGAAGCTGAAGATAAGTGGAGTGGACATAATGGACATAAGCAAAGTGTTATATTGAATGGGATGTCAGAGAGCCTGAGAAATGAGTGATGGGCACTATGTATGCTTAGGGAGGAAGTGTCATTCTCCACAGGTGTTGTCGGAGTCTTGTTGCTGCTGGTTTTATTAAAACTTACTGTCATGTAATTGAAATGGGGAGGAATTTTCTATACATGCTGTTCAGGAGTGAGGGAAGCAACAGCTTGAAGTATTTTGGTGAATTTCTGTGCACAGATATTGAAGAATCTGTCTTGTCATACAAACACAGATTTCTGGCTGCAGCAGTCACAGGCTTCACTAGTGGCAGCAGCAAACAACCTGTCAGGTGAAGAACACAAGGATAATTTTTTTATTTGTCTGATTATGTCTGTGCTATTACTTCAGCCATAGGCACAAAAATAGATAATTGAAGTAAGAGTATGAAATTTCTGCTGGCAAATTCTGCTAAGAATTCTAAGACTGGTAGCACTACTAAAATACTATCTCTGTTTTTACTCTTTTTGCTTCAAGAAAGGTATGAGCCTATAGAAGACAATTTACAGAAGAGCTGATCTTTCCAGTGACTATTTTAAATAATCTCTGCGGATGAATTCTGCTTTGGGCAGCAAGGTAGGGTGACTGTTGTCTGAAGTCCAGCCTATGAATCTCTAACTTCTGAATTCTCCTGCATAAACCCAACTTCCCTGAAAACTAGAGTGGAAACTGCATTTCCTTCAGTCTGTCCAGAACTCCAACAGCTCTGCAGAAATGGAATGGCTATTACCACAGTCAGCTTGGCCTGTCTTACCTGAACTCTGTGGAACCGTGAGGCAGACAACTGCAACAGATTTGCCCAAACAGCCATATTTCCCTGAGGGGTTGCCAAAACATCTCTATTGCTCTTTCAAAAGTCTCTGAAGATCAATAAAACCACTTACTAAGTTGATGCCTTCACACATTTTCCCTGGAACTGGCAGGGCAAAGGGTCTAAACTTGTGGCACCACTTTCAGGTCTGACACCACTCAGTATCTTTATCCACATATTTCTAGTGGATGAAGGTATTGAAAAAACTTGCAGAAAGAAACCTGATGTGATGTTGTAGAAGCCACAGAGGACTCATTTTTGGTTTCCAGGGGTGGACAGGTAAGAAATCCCTTTTTAATTTGCACTGATTTGTCACCCTATTGTGCACAGAGGGTAGAGCTGCATGCCCAAAGTAGTATCAGACTCCCAGATAATAGGCAGGTTTTTGATTAATGTGGCTTTTTAGCCATAATATTTAAGTTTGAAAAGCTGTGGCTGCTGTCATGGAATCACAGAATAATTTAAGTCAGAAGGAATCTAGAAGTTCACCTAAGCCACCTCAAGGCAGACACACCTTCAAAAGTACATTCCAGTTTGGAACCAGATCAGGCTGGTCAGTGTCCTGTCCAGTCAAGTTCTAAATTTCTCCAGGGACAGAGATGTCACAACATCTCTTAGTGGTTGAATTAATGACACATAAGAGAAACTGGGACAATATGTGGCAGTTTAAAGCAAAACTTAGACCTTTTTTATTCCAGATTGAGGATGAAATAGGATTTTTCCTTCTGTTCAAAGTATGAGAAATATTGAATGTTTTGCCTTCCAGTGTAAAACAATCAACAGTTTTCTAGAAGCTGCTTATGTATTTCTTGGAAATATAGAACTCTAGGACACTGGTGGTGTGATTTTTTTTTTATTACATAGTTTTCACTACTTGAACAAAGATCTTCTATTTGCTATGTGGGCAGAAAAACTATAATGGAAGCTCTATTCAACTTTCCTAGTTTTACTAGGAAATATGCAATTACCAGTGATTCCTGAAGTGTATATTCAACATATCAAATAGCTCCTTCTCAACCAAAGCTCATCTCTTCTCCCCATCCCTTTCCATTCCCCTTTCCTGAATGACTAGATCCTGTTCAAGTTTTCTTTTGTACCAGCTGCTTCTAAACAATCAGTTTGACCTTAGAGTTCTTTTTGTTCTTCTGACTTCTCATTTCAGGGTATCCTCTTCTTGCTACAAATTCAGGATGGTCAGGGATACCAAAGAGGAAGGATCATTACATGGTTATTTGATTAGTACTTAAAATCTATGGCATTTTTTTTACCTTTATCTTCCATCTATGAAGAAATACTGTGAAGTCATTAATGGGATTGCTGATACTTCATTCTTAATTCACTCTTCTATTTCTGTGTCATTCTTGGTGTTGATGAAATGCAAGATAGACAATGACTCTTCTATAATGCTACTAAAAATTATTAATAATTATGAATTCATGAATTCAGCAACTGTTAAGTGGCTGAAACTGAATAGAGCTATGAAAACCTAGAAATAACTGAAGAAACCACTGGTTCATGTATGAAAAGAAAGGAGAAGGGAGAGAAAGTCAAATAGTTCTTTTTTCCACAGCATTGTCTGCATGTAAAAGCCAAGTTAGTTAAGAAGCACAGAAGTTTAGGATCTCACCATAGAGCTGATAGCAGTCACAGTATTTAAACACAGTTCCTTCCTCTTTGTAATGTTTAGTGTAAACAGTAAATAGTTTGTTCCACTTGTTTCAACGTAATATGACAGACCTCAATCATTTTGAGCCCTCAGACCTCTGGCTAAAGCTGCTCCAGTTGCTGGGAGTTCTGTTCTTATGGGAATGTTCACTCTAAATATGAGTTAGAAAACCATATTTTGGGATGTCTTCCTGCATGATGTAAATCATGAGGATTTCTCATGTGAGACAGAATGTTCACCTCCCTGATGGCTTTGGAAAGTGACATTCCAGATGACACACTTGTCAATCACAATAATCTCTGGTATGTTCATGGAAAAGGAGCCATGATGAGATTCTCTTCCTGGTACCTTTCACAGAATCACAGAATGGTTTGGGTTGGAAGGGACCTTAAAGATCATCCATGGGCAGGGAATCTTCCCCATCACAGGTTATTTCTTTTCAAATAACTTAACTACATACTCTCTTTGAGGCCTGAAGAAACACTGGCTAATTGCAAGGTTAGCAGTAACCAAGGAACTTCAGAAAGGAAAAAGACAGTTTCCCCAGTGCCTTTATGGAGCCTGTTTTCAGGGATACGGGGCTACAAAAAAGTAGGAAAAAACTCTTACTTACAGTGGTCAGTTGCATGCTATTTCTACACAAGAAAAATGATACATGGAAATGTAAAACCGGGGTCTGCACCACCACTAAGGAGGTAATGTTAGTTTGTACTACACTGCTGGGCCCCAGGAATTCCCTGGGAGCTTTACATTCACAGTGTTTCCTAACTGGAGTGATCCAACATTCCTTTGTTTCTGCTGCTCTCTGGTTTAAGTTCACAAACAGAAAGCAATATT
>JAWWLZ010000082.1:4305966-4322843 GCA_035041345.1 Poliocrania exsul | reverse complement strand
CACTTAAGATGGTGATGTGGAAACAAAAATTATTTTTAAAAATATATCCAGTCTTCATTTGAATTTTTTCTAAGAGAGAAAATTAAATGAAAATATTAAAAAAAATTTTCAATAATTTCACTGTTCATGATTTGTCTCTTCTCTTCAAGTTGAAATTCTTTTGTCATTGTCCAGGCATTGGATCTTTTCACGCCTTTCCATTTTGGACAGCACTGCTATTAAGATTAGAAAACTGCAATTGCTGAAGTCATGCTACATGTTCTTTATAAATAGCCATAATAGGTGATATTTAATAAAATTTTCTTAAGCAACTTCTGATTATTGCTGACAATTTCCATTTAAATTAGTCCTAAGGTTGCTTTTGATTGCAGGATTTTCAGCTTTTGGAAACTGTCTTTCACACTTGTAGTTATTCAAAATCAGAATTTGCATGTGGTTCCCTAGATATAAAATGTCAAAAATCAAAATGTATGAAAAGCTGAATATAATACTTACACATACAATGACGAAGTCAAGCAAACACCAGGAATTTGTGAAGTAATGGTGCAAACCATAAGCTACCCATTTCAGAAGCATCTCCATAAAAAAGATGTAGGTAAATATTTTATCAGCATAATTTAGGATCATTTTCAATCTTGCTTTGCCCTGCAGGTGAATATCTTCAAGTGTCTGGAATTTCAGAACTCAGTTTTAAAATAGGTCAGTAGTTTTATGGAAAATTATTTTTAAATTACACAAGAATACTCAGTTTGTCTTATAATAGACATTTCTTATTAAATTATGGGCAATCACCACTTAATTTACAGTTCTATTTTTGACTTCTAAGTAGAAAAGTATAATCTCATTTTCAGGATGGTTGAAAAATCACATACTTTCAGTATTTTATGCTCCCTTTTTACAGGAGGACAACGGTATCTTAGAAATGTGAAAGGTCTCACTGTAAAACATCTTTGATAACAAGAAATTGTTGTTTTATTTTGCACCTGGGTATCAAATAGTTCTGTGTTTAACATAATTGGATCCTATAGTACATTAAATAATTACTCAGTTTCTTTCCTTACTTCTGTTTGGTTCCACATGAATACAGAGGAGCCCTCACAGGAATCCCAGGGAGCTCCCTTGGAGATTTTGCCACAGGAATTTTAAAGCAGACAGTTCAAATCGATGGTTCATTGAGCAACCTGATCTTCCTGTACCCACAACAGATATAATTTGGAAAATTCTGACTTCTACCACGTAGATGACTTTCAGGCTATTTGTTTATGTTCCTGCTGCACTCTCAAACATTTTATTTAACAAATTACTTTCAGTGGATAATGAATATGCTTTCAAATCAAAAAGTTCCCTTATTCAGTGGAAATGGATCTGATCAGAGTAGCAATGAAACATTTCCTCACCTACCAGTTTACAGCCAACTTCACTTTTAGATTCCAATCATAATGTTTGGATGATTTTGAACCCACATTTTTACTAAACAGTTAGCTTGTTTTAAAAATTTGGAAGTCCTATTGTTTTATTTAGAAGTGTTAAGTGATTTCAGACTCTCTTGTGAACTCAAGGTTTAGCCTTGTAATTAACACAGAAGACTATGTTCCTTGAAAAACTAAAATTCCATATATATAAATCCATATATTTAAATATCTTAACCGAGTGGGGGAAAGCCTTATAACTTTGAAGGGATAGTCTTATCTCTCCTTGTGGGAGGGAATGTCAGAGTAGAAGAAATCAATTAAATACTATTATTTCTGTTTATTGACAACAATTAATTCAAAATCATAGAAGTTAAACGCAATTTACCAGTGCTGCGCTGCTCAATACTATCATAAAAACCATAAAATATTCAAACCCGCTATGTTTAACAATTCTGTAGCAGGTTTTCCTAAAGTTCCACCAGGTTCTGCCTGGAAGCTTAGTGATATCCATTACACAACACGGGAAATGTTTAACACAACCTGAAAAGAGAAGGAACAGCATGTTGGTTCCATGGAGAACGTTGAGAAATGGAATCAAAGAAGTACAAAACATCTAAAAGAACTTCTAGAGACTATAGAAAGAATGTGCCATTTTACCTGTGACTTAATGCTGTCGTTGAAATTATCTAAAGCAAAAGAAATCCATATGCCAAAATAATCTCTTTTAATAGAGCAATGGAAAAAAAATAAGCTTTTGTGCCCTTCTGCAGAAAAGCGTGTGAGCACAAAAAAGTGACTTTATTTCTTTCAATAAAATGTTTATTTTCTGCATTTCTTTTTGTTTTGAAAAGACAGATTACCTTACTGGTAGGTTATTCAGATTCTATTATTACTGATTATTTCACTTTATTGCACTTCAGAGACATTACAACTACACTCTCTGTACACTGCTCTGCACCAGGAACTCTCCTCATTAATCTGTAAAGGCAGCAGGATTGAACCATGAAAGTCAACAGAGTCTAAGCTGATGTTCAGGTAATCAAAGGTAGATGTCAACACTGGGGTGAGCAGGAAAACAGTAACTTGGACATGCTCTAAGTGGAGATTTTCTAACAGTGGTTTATTTGGTGTTAGCACAATAAATAAAAGATTCCTACTTTCTCCAAAACAGTCCTTAGGGAGGTGTGAGTTTTTAGTCTGGGAAAACATCTCCAGAACAACAACTGGATCCACAGTGCTGCCTTGAGAAAAGCTACGAGCAACAGCACATTTCTGCACAGAAGGAGAAAGAAGATAATTTATTTGCTTTTCATTAATCAGGTTAACAATAAAAACAATAAATGAAATTTATCAAACCCCCACCCTGCTTCCCAAAAGAATTCTGCAGTGTATAAATTATCTAATTGTTGCTGAACTACCAAAATAAAATTATAAATATTAGGACAGAAAAAGCCAATCTCTACTTTTTGCTTTCATGGTTTTAATTAATTGTTTTTTTCTAGTCATCTAAACAGGACATGCAGGAAGGAAAAGACCGTACTATGCTACAACTTCGAAGAAAAGTCTGATTTCTTCAGGACAATCCAATTCTCTTTTCATTTTCAGAGATACAAACTGTGTCTTAAAAGGCTTGAAGATGGGAAGGACTAGCAGGATAGAAATGTATGTGTGGTCTACACACCTCGAAGAATTTTAATTACTGGTAGGTAACCTACACACTTATAAAACTAAAGATGATAAGGAAAGCAAGTATAAAGAAACCTATCAGCCATAAAGTGTAAGTGCCCTGTATGGCATGGAAAGGGAAGGAAGGCATGAGGATAAGATTAAGAATGGAAAGCTGGAAGAAGGGAGAATTTCCTCTGTTGACAACCATGTTGGTCTACACTAATCTAAGGTCCCAGGGAATCTTCATCGTACACAATAATGCAATTATTTAAATTAGTGGGCATTGTAATATTTCAATATTATTGTTAATATAGATATGTTTAAATCATATATGCCAAAATAAACCTCTGGCAACTGTATCTAAACTCAGAAAATGCTAACGTGGTTGGACTTTTGGGGGTAGTTATGCAGTAAGATGCTGAACTTCCACCTTATTTTCTGGGTAATTGGAGGCAAGCCATGATTTGATGTGGAATTGTACTATATTAGAATGAGCTAATTTTCTGTATCAGAAGGAGCAAAGTTGTTTTGGGAACCATTTCTAGAGAGCACATTTTTGCATCCAAGACTGACAGTACACTGAATAGAACCACAAAGAATGTATCAGATATGCTTAAAGTAAGTGTGTTTTTTGGTTAATTTCTGTTTACTTATTTTGTACAAAATAATACCTTAAGCTACACCCTTAGCCATGGCTGTTTATGAAACACAAACCTCCATGCTATTATTGCCTCTAGAGAGATGTGCCATCTCCACAGGGATTATACTTGCTACTCTTCAGAAAATCCCAGCCTGTCCTGTCGTTCCTGAATGTGAGAACAGCTGTGACAATTTCAATCTCTAGCATTTCCCACAAGATGATAAAAGTTAGAATTACCTCTTTTTGCTCTTGCTTTTGGTGTGTTACTTTGAAAACATCTATAGTTTCAGGAGTCCCAGAACTCTGATTGAAGCTGACTGAATTCCGCCATTGTTCTCTGAGTCTCAGTTTGCCTCCCTGCATGAAATAATGCAAAACAGTTGATTTTCCACGTTTTTTCATCTAGGCAGTCATTCTTACATTCAGAATTCTTTAACAGAATCTAAAACACCCATAAAATCTAGAATCAGAGAATGACAATGACAGAATTGTTTGGGTTGGAAGAGACCTTAAAGACCATCTAGTTCCAACCCTCCTGCCGGGGGCAGAGAACCTTTCACTAGCAAGTTTGCCTTTTATAGATAATCAAGCAAAATCCTTGTAAAAGAATGGTTTCTTCCTCAATTTCAAATACTGTGGACATATGTGATTCCTCAAGAAATACATTTGACCCACTGATGGATTCCTGCATCCAATTAACCTTTGCAGCTGGACCCCAACAGCCTCACGCTTCCAGTTACAGACAGAAGACTTAAGTGATCCCAATCAGTTCTCAGTCTTTTTGCCACTACAAATTCCAAGGAATACCAGATTCCACTGTAGCAGTTTTTGTCATGAAATGCTTATGGCCAACATATTAGAAATAGTCACAGATGATTCTAAGGTGATCAGCAATTTTTGCTTCTCAGAGAACTTATCCAAAGATATTCCATTGACAATGCTTCCTAATATGATCAAAACCATAGGAAATGGATCCTAGCAGTACACCTAGACAGTGACCACTGGAGACATTCCAAACCCACCTGGACATGTTCCTGCTTTAGGTGACCCTGCTTTGGCAGGGGGTTGGACTAGATCATCTCCAGAGGTCCCTTCCAACCCTATGAACTCTGTGATTCTGTGAAAAGAGTTCCTGTAGCTCCTGTGTCTTATTTGACAGTTCTGTGTGGGTGGGACAGACACTTGAAACATCTCAAATATCCCTAAATGCCTATGTACTATCATGGCAGTATAAATATCTAACTCACAAGCAGAAAGACTTGAGCTTTATCCTGCCCAATGCAAGAAAATCACAAGATATAAAGGGGAGTCCACAGTATGATAGAGATGAATAGATGATCAAAAAAAAATTATTTTTAAGGTGCAGCTTTTATTTGCATTCCCTTTGGATTTCATGCAACGAGAAGCAACATATAAGCAGCATAAGAGGCCTGTCTTCCAAAAAACCCAGACATAAGGCAAAGGAGACAGAAGGAAGGTCTCTATTGGCCAAACTTCATTTATCAGTTGACAGCAATAGATGGAAACAAAACAGACAAAAGCAGAATTATGGCTATCCATGAAGAGAATGGTGAAAAAGTGAATATTCAAAATCTCATTGAATAACTAGGACTATTTGGTAGCCTTTATACTACAAAGAAAGTAAAATGGCAGAAATGACAGAAGGGATAACATTTACTGTTGAGTCTTTGAAACTGAAATTAACAGATGTAAGTTACAATTTTTTTTCAAATATTAATATTTCTTACCTGTTTTCTGTATTCTGTTTCTGTGAATACAATGTGCTCATCATCACCTTTTTCAGGGTAAGTGTCTGCTGCTGCAATGGGAACGCAGGTACTGGGACTGCCTAAAACATCTTCATATTTCCTTGTTATTGAGGAACTCAGTTCATTATGGTAACATTCTATATCAAAGCAATTGTTGTCTACATATTTTCTGACACTTGTCATGGCATAATTATTATCCTCTATATTTTTGCTGGCAATTCCTACCAAAGTCTTCTTTTTGCCAGTTTTTTTGCGGCTTCCTCTCATTTTCCTGCCACAATGACCCAGAATTCTGTCTTTCACAGACCTGAGGCCCTGGTGAATCTGTGCAAGGGCAATCTGACATTTAGTCCTTTCTTCAGGTTCCTCTTGTCCCCCTGAGGCGTCAGTATTGAACGAACTCAGCAGCAAAGCAATGAATAAGTTGAGCACCTTAAAATAATTAAAGTAAGTTGGAGACACTACTACTAACAGAAAAGACACTTCAGAAACCCTCAATCTTTCTTTCATCAACCACTGCAATGAAATTATTCACTATTATACTGCAATATTGCTATAGTATGATATGGCTCCTTCTGGAAGGAATGACAGGAGAAAAAAAGGAAGGGAGAGTTTGGATATATCAAATATATTTTCACCTCCTCTGATGTCCATAATGTGTGGGGAGGCAGATATGCTGAAAACAGCAAAGATGAATTTTAGTAATACCACTATCAAAAAGGACAGACCAACAAACCAAGCAGATGAAAAGGACTTTGTCTTCCATTATATGTACATTAGATCTAGTATATGCCACCCAAACCAGAAAGTCTGGGTATGGTAAACTCTTGATAATGTAAGAACAAGTTGATAAACGTTAAAAGCACTGAACAGTTTGGTTATTTGATCCTATCAACACAAAAGATGAAGACATCAAAAACCAAATTATCAGAAGCACTACACTTCTATACTATGGGAAGAGGGAATAATTTTATATTGCTTCTACCTCTAGGGTAAGAAAGTCAGGGGGAAAGTGAAAAAAAACAAAAAAGACAGAAGAAAAACATGTCAAGTGACATCCAGAAAAGAGAATAGTGTGAATACTCTTCAAATTATAAAGTTTGCATCTGAAAAAAACAGTCACCAGCGTAACTGGGTGTATTCAGTAGGGACTGAAAATTGGCTTAAAACTCACCACAAGGTTTCCTATCACCAGAACTAGCAAGAAAATGGTAAGACATTTCCTTTTTCCAGCCACTTCCATACATTCCCACATCATTTCAATCCATTCTCCACATAATATTCGGAATATAATCAGGACTGAATGACTAAAATCCTTCATATGCCAGCGTAAATCCCCACTGGTGCTTATTTTATGGTAATTTTTGACATAATCACTGCCCAAAAACTGCATTCCTACTACAGCAAAAATAAATACAGTGATAGCCAAAACCAGAGTGAGGTTACTCAAAGCACCAAATGAGTTTAGAATTATTTTCATAAGAGTATTTAAGGCTGGCCAGGACTTTGCCAATTTGAAGATCCTGATCTGTAAATAAAACACAGGAGAAAAAAGTAAATGTCAAACATAGTCTAGATAGCACAGCACACATAAAAACCAGACCATGCATTTATCATGTTGCCTTTATTGCAGTAACATTATTTTTTCCCCAAAGAAAGACTTTTAATTGTTTTGATGCAAGACTGCTGGGCTTAAGCTCCAACAGTTAATGTTACTGAGAGCAGAGAAATATCAAAGGAAAGTTTTAAGTTGTTTGTGCTAAGTTAGATACCAGAATATGTCAATCTAATAATATTAATAGTAATAAAAGTAACAGGAATATAATTAAGTAGGTCATGGGTACTTGGAAAAAGGTTATAAAATTACTTGAGTTTTTGACTAGATCAAATGTAATAGGACAAACACTTTTAAATATCTCTCACCAAACAGACTTAAAATATGATCTGAAATGTTAGATGGGACCTACTCTAAGCACCCTCATGAGCAAAAATGACATAGTCAAATTAGCATTCAGGGCTGTGAAAATCTTTCAGTCATGATACACAAGGTGAAACAGAATTCAGCTGCATTTCTAAGTGTGAGGACTCTGAAATGTTACGAAGAATTTTGAAGTAATTAGTAAATGCAGCATTAAAAATTTTCAGGAAAGACATAAGCACAAAAGTAACATTGTACATGGATGGCTCAGAACTACTCCTCTTTCTCCCTGAAATGGAGGAAAGCCTTGAAGGGCCCTCAAGGCCAAGATTAAGCCTTAAGGAAAGCTCTGTTATTTCACAAATCTCATCTTAAAAGTAAAAGCTGTGAAGGAAACTATCCTTAAGCTCATGAAAAAACCCAGATAATATCTGCTCCTGATTATAGGTCTGAAATGTAATTGAGCCACTGCACAGACCTAACAGAGAACCAGTGAACTCTCCCTGGGAGCACAGAGTGCCAGTGGATTTGTAGTATCTGAAATACACAGTATAATAAACACGTTGAAAGTATTCTTAAATATTAATTTAATATTCACCTTAATGAAATGTTCATGTTGGCTTACTATTTATCTACAAAGAGAACTGATTAATGGATTCATCAGTAAAATAATGAGATGGTATTTCATTGTAATCTTTTACAAATCTATACAATACATGAGCTTTTAAAAAAATAATAAAGAAATAGTTACCAGCCTGAAAGGTGACAGATTTGTTCCAAAGCTCAGGAGGCCAATCAAAACAACCAAGCTATCAAAAACATTCCACTTTTGCTGAAAATAGTAGTAAGGATCTAGAGCAATGATTTTCAAGATCATTTCTAATGTAAAAATCAGAGTGAAGACCTGGAAAGACAGAAAAGAAATTAAAAAAAAATGTCACTGAAGAAGTCTCTTTCGTTATGGACTGTTGCAGTATAAATACAGGGTGGTAACTACATATTCACCCTAATATAGACCTTACTTACCTGGTCACTTGTAGTAATCATTCTTTTGGTATGTGGTGACATACCAGGGTGCTCCATTGCCATGAATAAGGTATTCAAGATAATGCAAACTGTGATAAAGAGATCAACAAATGGATTCAAAATCACCAACTTCACCTTCCCTTTGACTCCTCTCCAGAATGGACAACAATTCCAAATTAGATACTTTACAACAAAACGTTTCCAAAATGCAGGACATTTCACTTTTGACCCTAGCAGAGAAAGAGGGAAAGGAACATATGAATAATCCTATGTAGAGTATCATAATACAAAAAAAAAAAAAAAAAAAAAAGACCATCAGAGAAAAGATTAAAAGATTGAAAAGAAAAATCAATCTCATGTGAGAAGAATGGCATCATTAAAAACAATTTCTTCATTCATATTACACAAACTAATCACAGGCTATTGCCCATCTCTTCATATGTTAATTACTCTTTACTGTGAGGGTGGTGAGGCAGTGGGACAGGATGTCCAGAGAAGCTGTGGCTGTCCCATCCCTGGAAATGTTCCAGGTCAGACTGGACAGGGCTTGGAGCAACTTGGTCTAGTGGAAGGTGTCCCTGCCCACAGCAAGGGGCTGGTGAATGACCTTTAAGGTCCCTTCCAACCCAAACCATCCATGATTCTGTGATTACACTTCTTTCAATCAAGTTGATCAGTCATGATTTACCCTCTGAAACTGCGAGTTACAGTTACAATTACGTGAGATACGAGAATATTTTACTAAAATTTACTAAATTTACTAAAATTTACATGTACAGCATAATTTCCCCTAATGTCTTTTACAAATAATGTTGCCTGTTTGTGACAGTTTGATCTCTCAGGTCAAGTTACACAATCACCATAGGAAAAACAGGAAAGAATGGCTTACGTGTATTGTCTGTAAGAATGGTGGCTGCACTCATTAACCTCTGTCTTCGGAAAGGATCATTAATAGCCTCCACTGACACATCATAGGACAGCAGGATCTGCCTCTTTGGTTGGAAAGACAACAGAAGATAATACAATGAGGGAAGAAAATACAACAAGGGAATATGAAGAACTGGCAATACAAAAATGATATCCAGCATGAGATAAATATGCCTTTTAAAATACTCATTGCAGTGAAGCTTTACTTTGCTAAAAAAAACATAAAATTAGAAAAAATATAAAAATATTAGGTATTTGCCTTTGAAGGCAAAGGGCATTTTATCAAACCAGGAAAATTTTTAAGAAGTTGTTTCCTTCTGAAAATATTTAATAACAAAAATATTGCCATTATATATGTATAGAAACATTAACAGGGGGACAAAGGAAAAGAATTGTTCCATCTTTCCAGTGACTCACAGGAAAAGACAAAAAGAACACTGAGTAAGTTTGAATAAATTATTGGGTATTTAACCATTAATTTTTATTATTAATAAATAATAAACATTTATTAATATGAAAAATAATCATGTAGTTAATAATAATTACCTTTTTTTTCCAGTCCTATTAAGCCTATCAAGATCTATAATAATATTGAACTGCCTAAAACTAAGAATGGCACCCCTCTTGTTTTGAATGCGCAACTCAGTGTTCCTAATGTGAGCTGAAGGACAAACAGGCCAACACCTGTATCTTATGGGACACACTGAGTTATTTCATGGCACACTAACACTTTAAAGACTAGGTATGCAAAGAATAGGTGAGACCCTGAGGTAAAGAATATCAGAAAGAATTAAAGATTCCAGTACCAGGAAGGAAATAATTAGAAGCATCAGCTGACAGAGACACTGACAGACTGGGAGTGGACAGATTGACCACATCATAATGCCCAGTACTTCAGTATTCCCTCTCAGCTCAACTTGATTTCCTTCATTTTCCTTTTGTGGGAAGGGTTTATAAGTAAGGATCTATCATATCACTTCAAACTTTTACGATATTACTACTTTTATTAACATGTTCTATAAAATTATTAATTGGAGAATGAAACTGATATCTTTGGCCTCAAGAGTTTAATAATAATTATTTCTCTTTGTCACTCTGATATTTTAATGAAAATCTAACCAAAACTTAGCTGATACAACTGTCATAGAATGGACATATAAAATGACTTTACAATATTGTGCTAAAATGTTCATTTTTCTCCCTGTATTTTTTTCTGCATCTAAAAGGCTCTACTAGACTATTCAAATCACAACCTAGTTACCAACTTTCTCTTTTTTTTCCTTTATTAATTTGAAATTAATTTAGTATTAAATAATAACATGTATTATTGTCAGTCACTTCCATCTTCCCTTTCAAGTTCATATCTCGGGTACCCAATACAATTTTCAGATTGCTTTAAAAACCAAGTTATTCCAATGAAGAAGGACAAAAAAATTTAGAAGAGGGGGGAAATTGCAAACAAAGAAAGCTTTTCTGCTCATTGAATTGTCATATCACACACAAGTCCAATGAACATATTTCCTGTTTCAAGTACTTACAAGCTTCTTGTGGCAGTGATCAGGCTGGGAATGAAAAATTTGCTCCTCTTTCTCCTGATCAACTACATTTAAATTTTGTCTTAAAATAGGTGTTGCTTTATTACTCTCTTCTCCTTTCAAGTCAGTAACTGGCATTTCAGATCCAACCTGCAAGGCTTTACTGCTTTCTCCTGCAGCCAACTGCTGTAGAAGAAAAAGCAAAAGGCCTGTCTATTAACACAAGGCAAATGCCAAAGCATGAACAAGAATAATACTCAATTTAGGTTTTAATCATTAAATTATGATGCTGTCTCAATGCTTTACAGTAACAATTCCTAGATTTCAAACATTAAACTGCTATAAAAAGACAGGAGTACAAAATGCTACTCACAATACTAAAAGACAAATCAGTGTTAATTGTCAGTTGCTGTAATTGAAGTTTGCCCTTGTCACTTTAGGTATTGTATTTTGTACCTGAATTACAGAATATTATGGTGCATCCTTTTACTTTCGTTTTCTTGCTTTGAAAAGGACCTTGAGTCCAAGGAGAGCAGAAGATTAAGGGCATAAATTAAATCCTGGGGTTGTTCAGTCTTGGAAAGGGAAGGCTCCAGGGAGACCTCAGAGACCTTTTTAGTACCTAAAGGAGCTACAAGAGAGCTGGAGAGGGACCTTTGACAAGGGCATGTAGTGATGGGATAAGGAGGAATGGCTTCAAAGTGAAAAGATTTAGATTAGATATTAGGAAGAAATTCTTTCCTATGAGGTTGGGGAGGCACTGGAACAGGCTGATCTGAGAAGCTGTGGATGCCCCACCCCTGGAAATGTTCAAGGCCAGGCTGGAAGGGTTTGGAGGAACCTGGTCTAGTGGAAGGTGTCCCTGCCCATCCTGGACTGGATGATCTTTAAGATCTCTTTCAACCCAAACAATTATGTGATTCTATGATTTGATGATTATCAGAAATGCAAAGAGGTGACCTCTGGTCCCTTACAGACCAAGGAATGAATGGTTGGAGCAATACTGTGCCAAGAGGGAACACTGTGGAAATCTGATGTCTGTGTCCTCGCTCTCCAAAGCAACTCCAAAGAAATTAATGCTGCTTGTGGATATCCTTCTATGTTAATGTAGAACTTGGTATGGAACTAACAGCATTAGCCTGCCCAAAGGCTGTCCCTGCTCTTGTCCTCCTGCATGCAGTCACTCAGCAAGAGACATGACACCCCTTAAACAGCTGAGCACAGAACTTCTTAGCAATTAATCCTGAGATCTATTAGCACCAGAACTTCCAACCCCAGGGAACAACAGAACTAACAATTTCTCTTACAGATGCAAATTTATCTGCTCATTCCTTCATCAGACTACACAGTAATAGCAAGAAGGAATACCCAGAAAAGGAATGTTTGGACACAGCAAGGATGGAAGTGTTCAAGAAAAGAGCAAACTGTGGAGTGTAACACCATAAAAGATATAAACTTGCCAGCAAGCCATTCCTATAGAATGTCAGGTCAGCAAATCCTAAAACTTAATATGATTTAACTTAGACTCATGATGGGTTTTTATATCACAGAAATTTTTATATATTTAAATATCTATCTACCTATACACATGCATTTATAAAGGCACAAAGGGAAATGAAGTGTGAGAAGGTATTGGAAAAAGCACATTTCATTCAAAACATTATTTCCCTAATTCACAAACAGAAGAAAACAAAAGGAACCACACATTATATATAATAATTTACAAACCTGTTCTTTCTCTATGATTTTTTGGGCATCCTGAAGTAGTTTTTCCTTTGCCTCTGTTTCAGCACGAGTAGCTCTATTTTGCTCTTCATATGCCATAGTTACTACAGCCAAGATCAGATTGAAGAGATAAAATGAGCAGAAAAAGATGACTGCCATAAAAAATAAAATGCAGGTCACTCCAGATGAACGGATAGTCTGTGAGGAAAAGGTAAAGGCTATGATATATTCTTAACAAGCTAACTTTTACAATACAGTTTCAAACTAACTTTAAACAATTTATTTTCCTATGCAATACAAAAGGTTAACATACTGCACTATTGTCATTAAACAGCAGTAGGACTTGCCTCTGGTCTAAGTTAGAGAGGAAGTCTGGAAATACATCCAGTCAAGAGTTCCCTTGGCCTTGAAGTAAAGGCATTTTAGCACTTAAAATCTTCTCTGTGATCACACAATGTTCTCTTTCTATGTAACAAACCATTTCAAACAATCACAGCAATACCATATACAGCAGAGAAGAATTAACAAAACCCATTCTTAAAATTAAATTAAACATCTCCCAGCAAATCGAGCAAATGAACATCAGAGATCAAGTTATGAGAAGACAATTTCAGTTGTAAAGAGGTATACAGGAGACTACAGAAGAAATTAATGAAACTCAGTAATAAAGATGAAAGTTAGGATTATCTAAATAACCATGAAAGATGTTATAATTACAGAATCAGAATCAATATTGAGACTGATAACCTTACTGTCAAATTTTTTTAAATGGCTGCAGAGGACATGGTTCAAAATTAAGGTCCAAGATATTCAAATAGCAAAAAGATATTATATCCATTTTTTTTAAGTTTTAAATTAATAAAGGTTGATGGAAAAAAGTTAAAGTGGCAAATATGAAAGTTACAAAATAAAGCAAATTCCTGTCTAGCAAAGGCACTGCACAGACATAAGTGATCCAGAGAGTTGCCTACATGCGTTTTTATATTATTTTTTTGAAAAATCTTCATCAGAATTGAAAAGTTACATTCAACTCTCTGAATCAAAACATAAAGCCTCCAAATTTTTAGTATAAGTTGTCAAAAATTATCTGAAAGAGAAGTGTTGATCCAAAAGGTTTGGTGAGGAGTTGTGACTTAAAAGGAAGAGGAACAGGTAATGGAACAAGTCCTTGCATTCCCTGCAGCAGCAATGAGCTCACTGGCTGGATGTGCTGTATATCCCAGTCCTTTAGTGGTTAAAAACTGATGTTTAACTCTTAACCACTGACCCAAATGTGCTCTCCTCCAAAACTGTGAGCATTTCCAGCAGGATTGCTCCTATTTGATGTCATCCACAGAAGGTGTTACAACTTAGTCACTTGAACCTACTTCCTTAATATTGACATTGATTTTGAAAGAAATGTGGTGTCAGTAACGTTAAAACCAGCACAGATTTTTCTAGTGGACATAAAGCTCTGAATTGCACATCTAAAGCCATTCTAGCAGGTCATAAAAGTACCCACTTGTCTGTAGAGACGCTCCCAGGAATCCTGTGTCATCAGACGGAACACAGAGAGGAAGGCCCAGCCAAAATGATCAAAACTTGTATAACCAAAGTCAGGATTCTGCCCAATCTTCATGCAGGTATAGTTTTCTGGGCACCCTTTGCTAAACACAAAATAAAATAAAAACAGTAATTACTTTGAGATTTAATGGTACTTGAAAATGCCCAATACACAACATCAGATTTGTTCAGTCCATCTGAAAGTCCGTTTCATTACTCCCCAATATAATTCTGCCAGAAGGGCTGATTTAAATTAGACCATCCTAGAAAGCCATTTGTCTAATCAAAGAAAACTAGAGAGAAACCCTAGTTAAGGACTAGACAAAAACTCTCCCCTGATGTTGGATACATGCAAACAAATACACAGAGGGGAAAAATGGAATTATCTTTACTTTTAAATAATTCACCAAGACGAGGAGAGTTTATTAACATCTAACAGGTAGATCTTTATTGATCTGTTCCTCTCCTCACTTATATCATTCTACCTTACCATTACATTCCCAGTGGTTAACAACAAAGTACACATATAGTTGGTTGCATCCTTGTACTTCATTTCATTCTTTTTCTGATATGAAGTATCTGGCTTTTAATTTAATGACACACACACACACCCTCCTGAAAATATATCACCATTCCTTTAGATCAGAAATAAAACCACAGGAGGAACAAATTAGGAAAGCACTAAAACTCATTTGTTCACATACCCGTGACCTGGACCAAACTCACAAAGCAGTATTTCAGAAGAGCTATTCATTCTGTGGCAGATATCTAAAAAAAATCAAATCAAATCAAATCAAATCAAGGAATCATAAAATCAAAAGTTCTCAGTTTCCACAGCCTTCTGACAGTAAACCATACATTTACTGTACTTTATAGACACTCTGATGGATCAAACCTCTGTGAAGAACAACAAAGGACATACAGGGCTGATTCTCAGCAGATCTATCTCTATGACAGTTCATATTTACTGCACAACTCACAATGTAAGATTTTATTTGGTCTCTCATAAAAATAAGAATGTTTGTTGAAGTAGGCAAAATCTCTGAAACACAGAATAAAGGATGGGGAAAAAAATTCTTTGTGCAGTACCCCTAAAATTAGGAACCCTGTGCAATGCACAGTTAAAAAAGAAAATTCATATAGAAAACTGAGTCCCTTCTATCCCACAGACTGCTAATCTTTCTCCAAATCCAAGATTCACTAATCTCACATTCAGTTGTCCCAGACACTTCATATGAATACTTGTGCAAATGGAAGGGCAAACCTTCTTGGGAGAAATACATGCAACTATAACATTTCTATGAAAAATCAAGACATACACAGGAAGATCCATACATTATGTAAAGGGATAAAATAATAACATTACCTTCATCATTTGGTACATATATCTTGGGATCCTTACATAATGAGTCATTGTACTTAGTATTATTGAGGACACACTTGGATTTTAAATTGCCCATAAAAAGCTGGAGGCCTATTAGAGCAAATATACTCAAGCAAAACACAGTCAAGATCAACACGTCAGCAAGTTTCTTAACAGATTCAACAAGTGAATTTACGATGACTTTCAGACCTAGAAAAATAAGATCCAATAATATGCAAAATGAGAAGAGGGATGCAGTGATGGTTCCATATGACAAGAGAAAACAGCTGTAAGTATGTCAAAACCAATCAGTGTAAATGAGTTTGTAACTTCAGAGTATTTAATGAGGTAAAACAAAGTATAGGAGTGAGTTAAGCATTTTTACTTAAATTTCCTAATCATAAATTCTTTGGCTTCTGCTTAGTACTAACACTAATTTTGCTAATTTGCAAATTCTAAATTAAGGTGGTATCAAAGCAAAGCATTACAAACTTCAGTGAATATGGACAGATTTCTGTGCTTGATTAACAGTAAACAAGTACTTCACACTGTGCCAAATACACATTACATTAAAGGACAGCTTCTGTTGGCCTCAGGGAACTCTGCCTTAGAAGGTAATCCCTTACAGATGCCAGCAGTTTAAAAGCAAAAGAACATTTATGACATCGGGAAGGAAGCAAATAAATGTTGGGGACCACCCAGCAGAAAAACAGCTTGGGGATTCTAGGGGAACCAAACTGAACATGATTCAGCATTAGTGCCTTGTGACAAAGAGGGTGAATATTATCCTGGGCTGCATTAGGCAAAGCAAGGCCAGCAGGTCAAGGGAGGTGATTGTTCCCCTACACTCAGCACTAGTGGGGGGGTACTGGGTCCGGTTCTGGCACATGGACATGTTGGAGAGTCCAGCAAATGGCCACAAACATGACAAAGGGACTGGAGCAACTCTCCCACAAAGAAAGCTGAGCTGGGACTGGTCAGCCAGGAGGAGAAGACTCAGGGGGCATCTCATCAATGTATGCACATATCTGAAGGGAGATGCAAAGAGGATGGATCCGGGTGCTTTTCAGTGGTGCCCAGTGCCAGGACCAGAGGCCACGGGCACAAAGTGACACACGGGATGTTCCATCTCAACATCAGGAAACACTTTTCTTTTGTGAGGGTGACTGAACATTGGCATAGGTTACCCAGGAAGGTGGCGGAGTCTCAGTCCCTGGAGATACACAAAAGCTGCCTGGACTTGGCCCTGGGCAACCAGCTCTCAATGGCCCTACTTGAGTAGGGAGGCTGGACCACATGATCTCCAGATGTCCCTTTCAAACTCAACCATTCCCTGATTCTGAGAAAAAGGG
>JAWWLZ010000082.1:4279458-4296124 GCA_035041345.1 Poliocrania exsul | reverse complement strand
AAGTGTGTGCAAGGAAATTGTAACAACACACTCCCTAAAGTGTGCTGCTGAGGCAGACACAGTGCTAGAGTCCAGATCTGTTATTTCCAGTACGAGGTATGAAAGAAATTCCTATTTAAATTAAATTAATAATTGAAAATCCTACAACTTTTTGATATCTCTGGTCCTGTAGTAGACATTGGTCCACCAGTAACAGACACAAATGCACTGATGGGACCGTTAGTTACTAAACTACTGCCCTTGATAGGATCAAGGATATGAAAACACATCTTCAAATTGAACTTTTTCTTTTAAATTAAAGTAGAAGTTTCTTATTTTTTCCCTCTTGAGAGGAAGTGAATTCTGAGTATACAGCTCGCCCTGGTTTGACATTAGTCCAACATGCTTTGAGTACTGCAAAAATGACACAGAATTTTTTAAAGTCAAACCCCAAGCAATTCCATTGCTGAGTAAATTTACTGAACAAGTGATCTACAAAGTACTAGAAAGGGATGAAAACCAAGTCATTAAATGAAACAGACACTGGGCACTACTATAGTACAATTTGCTATTAAAATTTCATAAGAGAAAAGCTGGACAATTTTCTAGAATAGCAAAGTACTGCCAAAAATGATTCTATTAATACAAGGTTTCACAGACGCAAATTACAAAATGCTTCCTGGGGTAATGATTACTTTCAGAGTTACACTTTTAGATTGAAAAAACAAAATATAAATTCAATCCTTATACAAAACCCCTAGAATTGGTTCCATAAGCATAAAATTGTCCTTATCTGTGTTTCAATCTACTTTTATTATGTATTACAACCACTTCTGAGTCCCAAGTTACTCCTACCCACTCACTTGTCAAGACCCACCCACCAAATATATCCTGTGAGCACCTGGATCTGGAAAAAAAAAAAAAAAAGGCAAGTAAACTAGCTGCTTAGTCTGGATTTAGGATGCATTCATCTGAAATGAAAAAAGGAGAAAGCAGCTCAGAGCAACACCTTACAAAACAGGACAGGAATGCTCTTTTCTGTGCTGTACAATACTTTGCCAAGAGCTGCTATCAGTTTTCATAAAGAGTAAATAATTCTGCTCTCTGATCACAATTTTCTTTATTAACGTCTCAATAATTATAAAAAGATCTAGCAGATTTTAGTCCCTTATAAAATCAAACTTAGACATTTTAGAGGACTACTGCTGTTTCAAAAATGCCTGGCCATTTCTTCCACCTCACACCTTGTTTCCCATTCTCCATTTCTCACTCACCTCCCCCACCTCAAGAAAAAATTGTGTTTGTTTGGATAAATATCTACCACTGGGTTGGTTTGGGGGGAGTTGGGGTGGCAGGGGGGAGGCTGTTGTTCAATTTGTTTTGGGTTTTTTTAACAAATGTAATGTACAAAGTAATGTACAAAATAATATAACATGATATAGCATTATAATATAATAATATATAATATAATATAATATAATATAATATAATATAATATAATATAATATAATATATATAATAATTAAATAGTTCCAAAATCAGAAATGTATGCAATAGGCTGGACTGTGCATTACTTAAACATCCTGGAAAAAAAAAAAAAACCACCAGAATTTTTGTGAGAAAAGCATTCCAGACTTTGGCATGTGAAGAAAATTCACTATGTTGAGTATAATTCAGATTAGATAGTACTACAGTCAGTTTGAGGAATGCTGTGCATAAGCTGATATAACAACACAAGACAAAGAGCAGTCAGTAATTAATATGAGAAACATATCAATGTTTAATAAAATGGTTTACTGACACAGGGATGTTATAGGAGGAGCTACATATTTAGAGCAATATAGTGATTCTACATTAAAGGCACATTTTCTTATATAGATGTTCCCAGTACTTTAAATAAAACTACATCTGAGACTTAAAAACATATGTGTACATATTTTAATATGTATAGACACACACTTGTATACATACATCCCTGAATATTTTGATCAAATATACTATATTATCTAAACTAACAAAATAAACAATTGAGATTTCTCATAGTATCCAAATGTTTAGCCAAACCAAAATACTTACAACATCCCCTTCAAAACAAAACCCCTTCACACTGATTTCTGAAGCTGATGTTGGCTGTCTTTCATATCCAAAGAGATGGAAAGTCTTCGTTCTCTCACCTTCGCCATTCCATTCCCAAGAACATCCTTTCTCCCTGGCCAGCTCCCATGCAGAAAGTTTTCTTTTTTTATTGGGATGCCTGGGGGAGGGATGGAGGGAGGAGCTTGGTTGTGTTTCTGACAACAGTAAATTAAATGTTGTGATCTCACTGACAACACTGTACAAAAGCGAAAAGTGCTTGGGTGATACTTTAGAAGAATAATCACTTAAATATTAACCAATTATTCTCTTTCTGCTGAAATCATAGTTACATTTATTAAGAGCAAAGAGGGTTTTTTGTTCAATTGGGAATATATGTGTAAAATGGTAAGAAAGAAGAAGTTTCCTGTTTCACATTTCATTCTGAGGTTTTAACCAGCTGAACTTTCAGGCATACATTAAATAGTGGCACAAAATTTACCTTTCAGTAAAAGCTTTTGGTTAGAAAGTAGAGTTATATATTATTGGGTTTCATTCCTTAATTTCTATTTTTTCTTATTCCCAATCTGTGGTGTATGTTCATTATACCTTTTACAGACAAAATCTGAAGGTCAAATCTACTATTTTATATACAAGATCAGAGCCCAAAATACATTCAGTATCACTCTATGCCATAATTTCCACGAAAAAATACAAACTTTGTTTGAGAAAAATAAAACCCACAACATTTGTCATTAGATCTAAAATCGCTTCTATTTATTTAAATTAATGTATAAAGCCTGCTAGCAGCAGGTATTGGACAGTAACACACACACATTAATGGCAAGCCCTGATGGTAAGTACATTCATTTCTCTTAGTTACAGCAACAGAATCCATTACTGCGTAATTTTTTTCTTCTTTATTAAGTAGGTTATAAATCTTTCCTGACAATAAGAGAGTTAGTCTGGGTTCTGCTGGAAGAGTTCTACTGAGGGAACCATGCTGTCCTTAAAAGCCAGGCAGCTCTAATGCAGGCAAACAGACAACAGAGATCAAACACTTTGCTTGATAGGTACCATCAGTGAAGGAAACAGCTGAAGGGGGTTTTAAAAGAAATAAACCCCTAAGCGTTCTGTGGGGCAAGCAATAATAAAACATTTTAAGTTGCAGTGTAACTTATTTTTCCAGAAAGTGAGAGCATGTTGTTGAGACAAGTTCAATTAAGAGAGCAGAATTCTAAAGCTCACCAAAGTATCACTATAATGGCACTGTAACTGCTATGGTCAGAAGCAGCCACATTTATAATGCTGTACCAGCTGATACCACAAAAGGCAAAAAAGATCCCTACCTGCATGTATTTATTCTGCTGCATCTTCTCCATCCATCTGTCCCTGTGACAAATGGGGCTCAGGTAGTAAAGACAGATCTCAACAGAGCCCTCTTTGCACACTGCAATATCTGCAATCTGAAAAGAGAGAGAATGGAGAACAAGATTTTTATCTCCAGCAGTTTAGGACTTGCAGCTAACAGCAAAACATTTAGATAAGTAACTTTTCTTGTGCTGCCATGGAAAATCTACTTTCTCCTATTAGGAAGGCAGTTTCTGAAAAAGCAGGGAGAGGGCAGAAAACCAACCTCATAGCAACCCATGTTGTTTTCTTCCCAATTTCATTCATTATTCCTCAGAATATTGAGGGAAAAAAGACTAAGTTTAACAACAAAAAGATAATGATCATTATAGAAATTACTAAAATTAATTTCATTATAGAAATTACTGTTTATTTAGTCACCATGTTCTTGACATGGATCTGTGTCTTCCATTAACCACAAAGTACAGCACTCCTTTTTCCTTTTTATTGCTGGAGCACAAGACAAATTTTTGTTGGCAGCATTAGTACACCACCATTAGTTTAATGACTAAGAGTGTACAGATGTCAAGAGCTGAAAAAAACACAGATTTTTTGCATATTTAAATGTATTTTGTAACCATGCCATGAGTCTAAACATTAGTTGTTGCTTTAAATTACAGATCAGATGAATGCAGTCATTAAAGATACCAAGGCATTCGGCAGTTTATGCACACTGCATGACCCCCTTATCCTCAAATTCTACCCAGCTGCCTCATCCACCAGCTTCCACCTACTGAGAAATGCCCTGTGGATAATCCTGGAAATCTGTGTCTCCTGTTCAGTGGGATAACAGACACACCACACATTCCTCTGTCTTAGAGGGGGAAGGGTTCATACAGGGTTTCTCTTTCTATTTTTCCCTTTTATAGAAATGAGACAGCTATTCAAGTTCTTAACAAATCCAGCATGATTTACCTCCTTTTCCAACCTGATTGACACTGTTCCCCTACAGCTCATGGACCCCAGAACTGTGATACAAGTGAGACATCTGAAATTCAGAACACTGAAAAGCTCCTTCTCCCTTCAGGATACATTTGTATTATTGAGACACTATGTCTGAAATTGGCTAAAATTACATGTTGGACACAAGATCCCACATGGATACAAGGGGAAATGGAACATAAATTTCCAACACTAACATCCAGTCACTATCATCAACTGATATATCTATAAACCTAATCCTTAAATTTGCATATTCAATAGCCTATCTCTGTATTCTTCACACGAGCACAGGAATATTGAGTAAAAAGTGTTTTACAGAGAGAAAACACACACATTTATCAAGAATTCAATGGAAAAATAAAACTCATTTTACTTACAGGCTAAAAACATCCAGTAACTTTAACCATAACATTGAAAGGAAAATAACTCAAGCCTGAGAAAGATATTTCATATTTTCAAGAAACGGATGCTGCAAAACAAAATCGTCCTATCCATAAGTACATTGTGTCATCCACTGATGAAGAACATTATTGCATTTCATTTAAAGTGTCTTTTTAAGTGTTTTAATTTAGGTCAAGATTCTCACAGAGACAGATCACAATTTTTAATTACAGAGTTTATTGCACTTTCTGGTTACAGTTCTCTGCCCATTAGCCAGCAATGACACAAGTGAGTCAGACAAACACAGCAATGAGAATGATCCTCCATTAGAAACAGCAAATGCAAACCAGCACTCACACAGAAAACCCCACAAAACACATAAAATTCAGCTGTGCACATAATAACAAACAGGAGTGCACACAGACATCAAAATACTCTCCTGAAAGAAAAATCTCAAACTCTGGAGAGGAGGAAATGGAAATCACGTCAGGTATGGTAGATTTTTTAGTTTGCTTAAAGATATCTACCACACAGGAACAGAGGATGTATCTTTTGGGCATAATAAAAATAGACACAAATCATAATCATAGCAAAACGCATTTATTAACAGAAATCAGCTGTTATTTTTGCCTCCCTACCACATGCAATGAAAAAAGTTTTTCAAGTAACTCTAGAGTTAAAAATCAGAAAATTACACGAATGAGGAGGAACTGTTTAAATGTTGTGATTGGCATGATGGATGGCATGACAGACAGATTTTCTCAAAAGAAAATCATAAAGGCTTACAGATGAATGAAAGCTTTCATACTGGGTGGCTCTTCAAGTTAAAATTAAAACCTGTCAAATGTGGACCAAAAAAATGGAACAAGTATTTTAACAGGATGGACAAGTAAGTACCAAAACAACTTGTGAATACTTGTGGCCTTCTTAAAAACTCAAAAACATTAGTGTTTCATCACATTAGACTTTTATTTTTGCATTCAAACTTAGCTCTATATAAATACATGTAATCTGTGTGTATATATATATACACGCCTATATACATATGGACATAGGAAATTCATAGCAGATTTGCACAGGGCAATAATTCTTTATAACACAGATCAGGAGCAGTGTAACAGTTGTTAACTCTGATGCTTACAGCTCATAAATGACAATTCTTACAGATTTATGTAATGAAGGAACTTCACTGCTCAGCAATAAAATTTCCTACTCCATGGTAATTCACGCATTTGCATCAGATACACCTGCAGTGAAAATTATTTCTGTTTAGTGCAGCTGCAGCTTCAGAGAATTTGCAATCTTCCTTCCTGTCTGTAATCTAAACTGGCATACAGGGAATGCCATGCCCACTATTTGGGAAACACTATAACCTTTTGACATATCCCATTAAGAGTGATCTCTAAGTAATGCACACACATTTATTCCAATACAACTTCAAATGCATTCTTCATGGGCTGAACTAATTCAATTGCTGGCCAGAACCTTCAGGATTCTCCTTAATTTCAAGGCTGACTAATTTCAAGACCTAGATGAGATTCCAGAAACATCTTATAAAATATCATAACACTGGAACAAGAATAATAAGGGACACCGTCTGCGGGGAGGGGGGGGGCAGGGGGGGAAGTGTGGAAATCCATCTTTGTTGTTTGGAACAGAGAATAACTAAATATTATACATACAATAAAACCAAAAACAACACACAGAAAAAATGAGGGACTCTGGAAAATTAATATCAGTAAGACAAACAAAAGGTGTGCCCCAATCTCTCTTAGGAAAGAATCTAATAAAGTGAAGTACATTGTGTATTTGTCCAGACATTAATTTGCATGATTGTCACTTCCAATGAAATAAGAAATCACACAGACATGAAATTTAATATTTGGTAAATAGCTAATTGACTTTACAGAACAACAGGAAATAGCTTTTATGGTAAGTACACATTAAACACATTGTTACACAAAGTAGCTTTCTGCCTAATGACCTAATGTACACTGAAGAAATTTAAAAATTATCTCAGAGTCTGAAGTTCAAGTTACTCCCTCTGTTTCTTCTTAGTGCTCTGAAAAACAGTATTAGTATTCCTGAAGCATTTTTCATTTCTCAAGAGTAAGATGCTAAAAGCAAAATATTGCTGCTCAATCTCTGAAAGATTTTCAGCATTTCTTGAAGTCTTGCTAATACAACTTATGAAGTTTCACCTTTTATTGCACGGCTCCAAACACAACACAACAACAAAATGACAAATGCAAGAGCACTAGTAAGGATTGAGCCACTTGGTTTCAAACCTATTTGTTACTGTAGTTCCTTTTAAGATTAAAGTCTAAACTGCAACATGACAAGAATGCAACGAGTAAAAACTATGTAATATCAAATAGTTCCACAAATTAAAAACCAACAAAGAAAATACAAAATCACAGAATGGTTTGGGGTTGGAAGAGACTTCAAAGATTATCTAGTGCCAAACACCCTGACATGGACAGGGACACCTTCCTCTAGTCCAGGTTGCTCCAAGCCCCATCCAACCTGGCCTTGAGCACTTCCAGGGATGGGGCAGCCGCAGCTTCTCTGAGTAACCTGTGCCAGAGTCTCACCATCGTCACAGGCAAGAACTTCTTCCCAACATCCAATCTATCCCTGCCCTCCCTCAGTTTGAAGCCATGCCCCCTTGTCATTGCTTGTCCTGTCACTGCATGGCCTTGCAATTAGTCTCTCTCCATCCTTCCTGTTGGCTCCCTTCCTGTACTGGAAGGCCACAATTAGGTCTGGGCTGTGAGTGCACATTGATGGGTCATGTCCTGCTTCTCACCCACCAGCACCCTCAGGTCCTTCTCCAGAAAGCTGTTCTCGATCTGTCCATCCCCCAACCCAGACTGATACCAGGCATTGCCCCCACCCAGGTGCAACACCTTGCCCTTGGTTTTGTTAAACCTCACGCGGTTCCCATGGCCTCACTTCTGAGCTTATTCAGGTCACTCTGGATGACATTCCATCCTTTCCCTGTGTCAGCTGCACCACTCAGCCTGGTGCCATCTTCAAGTCTACTGAGGGTGCACTTGATTCCTTTGTCTCTATCATTAATGAAGATATTAAATAACACCGGTGCTAATATGGACCCCTGAGGGACACATCACTGATGTTCATTGGGACTCTGAGCCATGGACCACTACCCTCTGGATGCAACTGTCCAAGCAATTTCTTATTGGTCTACCAGTCCACCCATTGAATCCATCTCTCTCCAATTTACAGAGAAGGATGTTGTGTGGGACCATGTCAAAGGCTTTACAGAAGAGCAGATAAATGATACCTGTAACCCTTTCTTTGTCTACTTATGTATTGACTCCATCACAGAGGGCCTCTGAGGTGGTGAGGGAGGACATTCCCTTGCTGGCTGTCCCAAATCACCTCCCTGTCCTCCCTGTGCCTTAGCATAGCTTCTAGAATGATCTCTTCCATGATCTTCCCAGGCACAGAGGTGGGATTAGTAGTTCCCAGAGGCCCTTTTTTTAAAGATGAGTGCAATGCTTCCCTTTTTCCAGTCCCAAGACTTCACTTGACTGGCATGATTTTTTGGATGTGATGGAGAGGGGCCTGGCAACAACATCGGCCAATTCCCCCAGGACTCTGGGATGGATGCATCTCATCAGGTCCCACAGAGTTATGTACATTCTTGTTCCTCAGAACCTGATCCTCACTTACAGTGGGAAGCACTTTGTTACTGCAGTGGGAATCATATGATTTAAGGTACTTTCTAGGACAAATGTGAAATGCATTATTTTTTTAATAAACTTTTTTCAGTTTAGTTGTGTGCTGGATTCAGGCTAATGACAATTGTCAAAGTATTTCAGATGCTGTCATGCATAAAGTATGTAGTTTTATTGGATTCTGGGCTGGGGAAGAATGAGGCAATGTGAACTTTTCTCTGTAAGCAAATACTGAGCAAAGTGCCTTACTACATTTTAGTATGCATTAGTCCATTAGGATGTTGATGACTTCTTTTCATAACACAATCATTTTTATGCATAATCTAAAGTGATTTCTTGCCTTCTCTTAAAAGTATTAAAATTCTGGTAGTTTCGTGTTATTCTTTGGTGAAAGGAAACAATAATTTCATTCATAAACCCTAAACATCACTTCATTATCCATAATCACCAATGGATTATTTATTTAGTAAAAAGATAACATTGTGTCTTCAAGCACAGTCATCATCTGTTGTACAGTTGATTTGAAATTAAATTTTGTTTACATAGATAGAACCTTTTCATTTACAATTTAAAAATTTGGGGGTTTTTTTAATCATCAAAGACGTTTTATTGGATTGTCACTGCTGTTTATGTATACAAGGCAGTGTTTGTTCAACTTCTCAGATCAACAATTCATTACTTTAAGCTGAAAAAAGTACAGTGATCCCTTTGTATCAGAGAAACATTGTGATGGGAAGAGATCGTTGGAGATTGCCTAGTCTAATAAAGATCATATTTACTGAGGGCTGTTAAAACTATGAGTAACATAGGAGAGATAATTTTCTGTTTTCTGTGTAGGTTTATCAAGCTTGAACAGAAAAAATATGCTAGGCAAGGTTTTCTTTGGTTTGTAGTAAATCTTTCAGCCTTTCATCATGTTTGTGTCATTTGTTAGTAGGAAAGGGATAAGATGATCTAGTCTATAACATTACCTGTTTGCTTTAGGTTTTGGAAGAAAAGTGGTATGATGTGTATGAGTCGGGATTTTTTCAATTTCCATGAAAATCTGATCTTTGGCTAAACTGTGAACTTCTGAGAACACTGCAGTGAGCAAACAGCTGTTGAGCCAAAAAGGAAGTGGTGGAGAACCCAACAGGTCTCAGGAGTGAATCCAGGATGTTGAGATAAGGAGGGAAAAAAAGAATGGAAATGCCTAGAATGTAAGCATTGAGTGAATAATCATTGTAATATGGAAGAGTATAAAGATTAGATTTCCTTAACACTAGCAGCTTCAAAGATGCTGTGGAATTTCCCAGCTTATTCTGTGTGCTGCTGCATTCTCTCTTGTGAGGCTTGACAGTCACAGCATTCAAAGGAAATGTTAATAGATTTTAGAAAATCATTGTAAGAGTGATTTGGAGCCTGAGAAGTAAGAACTATGATGTAAAGTTCAGATGGATCTTGTCCACAGGAGAGAAGTTGGAAGGAAACATGACAGCAGCTTTCAAATAGTTAAGAAGAAATGTGGAATAAACTCATCATCATGTCCATGAAGAGTGAAACAAGAAGTAACAGGCTGAGATTGCAGCTCAGGAAATTCAGATGAAGCACAAGAAAAACCTTTCTTTGGCAGTAAGAACAGTGGAGCAGTAGAATACCTTGCATATGAAAGTTTTGAAATCACCATCTGTTGCAACTAAACAGATATCTACAGGAATTGCCTCAGTGGAGTTGATGCTGTTTTGGGCTAAAATGGGAACTAACTGTCTTTAGGACATCACTTCCGATCCCATTTAAAAAAAAATAATTATACAACTAGTATGCATGTACTACAACTATATACAGAAAGCAGAAAATGTTTTGCATAAACAAAGACCTCTCTAATCCTCCAGGAAAAGCTTTAATGGGTTCTACAGGTGCGATAAGAGCTACACAAATTCAATATATGAAGAAGACATCCATTTTAAGAGCTGCTAACCACTGTAAAAATTCCCAAAGGACATGGTAGATTCTACATAGCTGAAAACCAAAAGTGTTGCAGCCTATATATAATTTATGGGCATGACTCAGATGTAACTGACATTTCTGTATTTAGGCTGTACTTTACGGGATGTGAAACTTGGTGATCTGAAATCCTGTTTAATCTTTTTGTGTGACTAACATATCCTGAGACATCATATTCCATGTCTGCATACACAAGGCATTCAAGTAAAACAACTCACTGTTTCAGACTCCATTATGTCCAAAATCTGCTGTAAGAGCCACAAAAATACATTCACAGAACAATGTCTGTGGGTCTCTGGAAGTGAGTGGTGTGTCTGTAATTGCAGCTCTTGCTGTTGGACTAAGGGAGACAAATTCTTATTGCAGCATTGTCTTAAATTTCCTTAATCTAACCTCTAAATACTGGGGTTTAGTTCAGTTATTAGGAAGAAATTTTTCACTATGAGGGTGGTGAGGGACTGGCACAGGTTGCAGAGAGAAGCTGTGGCTGCTCCATCTCTGGAAGTGTTCAAGGCCAGGTTGGACAGAGCTTGGAGCAACCTGGGATAGTGAGAGGTGTCCCTGCCCATGGCTGGGGGGTGGAACTGAGTGATCTTTAAGGTCTTTCCCAACTCAAACCTTTCTGTGATTCCACAAAAAACTGCAGTTAAGGAAGGACTTTGGCCAAGGTAGATCTCATTTCAGAATCAGACCCTCCACTTGGAGCTATGAGGAGGACACTGTACCTTTTGCAAGGCTAGAAAAAGTGATCTGTATCAAAATAAGCAAAATATAAATTAGCGCAAGTAATTAAGTAAAGTAATCATTATGTCTTCTTCCTCTTATTCTTCTTATGGTTGCAGTCAGCAAAAATGGAAATACCTGAGTGCACCTTTTTTTTCCTTATCCCTTTACATTTTATCTCTCACAGTGTTGTTTTGTTTTTTTTTTCACTGATTAACCCCTTTATCATTCTACTACAAAGAAGTACAACAAGAAGACAAGCCAAGCACAGAGTCCTGTCACAACTTCACACAGATCCTCACCCAGCACACGGTCACTGCTGCAGCAGAGCTGTTTTTGTGGTTAAAGTGCCAGGGTGATATCCACTTGTCATTGCATATCATTGTGCTGATGAATCCATTTGTGCTGATGGAAGCACGAAGTGTTGGTATTGTCCAGACAGAATATTCACAAGGACCCACATGGATCAAGTCCCACTCAGGCGAACAGGGATCGAACCCACAACCCTGGTGTTATCAGCACTGTGCTCTAATCAGCATCCCACTCCCTTTATTCAGCAACGCAACCAGACTGCCCAGCCCCCACGGAGCACCCTCTGGTCATTGCAGGCACTGCTGATAAAACACCACCTGACCCACACAAAAAACCTGCTGACTTTGTTTATTCGCGAGGGCCCTTTTAACACAGGCCTTTGGAGGTCAATTGGGACAGCACAAAACGGGACAAAGACACCAAAATACAGAAGGACAGAGAGTGGTTCCAGCCGCGGTGAGAGGCCGCTCCGCAGGAATATGGCGGGAACAGCGGCAGCGCGGGAAAGTGGCCACGCCCCTTTGACCACACCCCATCGGTGGCCACGCCCTCATTGACCACGCCCATCGCTCCCCTATAAAAGCCCCGGGCGGGTGGGGTGAGCGGGGGTGGCATTTCCGGTCGGACATGACGTCACAGTGTCAACATGCAAGATGGCGGCGCATCACCGGCAGAACACGGCGGGGCGGCGGAAAGTGCAGGTGAGGGTGCGGCGCGGCCGCGGCGGCTCGGAGGGGAGTGCAGCGCCTCGGGGGCTGCGGCAGCGGCCGTGGGGTGCCGGGGCATGGGGGTTTCCGTGGCGGCGCGGGCGCCCCCTCTGTGGGAGGCACCGCCACACGCCCCCGATGTCGCTCCACTGGGCGCCCTGGAGGGGCCGAGCGGGGTCAGGAGCAGCTCTGAGCCAAAGCTGGAGGTAAAGTTGAGGCGGAAAGAACTGTGCCCCGCCCTGTAGTTTGGGTTCCCAGCAGCGACAGAGATGCGGGTTCCTGCCGCGCTCTCGGTTGTGTGCGGGGCCGGGGCTTTCCCCCCAGGCCAGGATGGAATCAGCCCCTGGGATGTGTATTCCTGTCCGGGGCTCAGACAGGAGTGCTCGAGCTGGCAGGTCTGAAGGGAATTTACAGGAAAGGTGGGCAAGATCATTTATGAGGCTTGGTAGTGACAGGTTAAGGGGGAGTGGGTTCAAATGGAAAGAGAGTAGGCTTAGGTTAGATATTAGAAAGAAATTCGTCCCTGTGAGGGTGGGGAGGCCCTGGTACAAGTCGCCCAGAGAAGCTGTGGCTGCCCCATCCCTGGAAGAGTTCCAGGCCAGATTGGACAGGGCTTGGAGCAGCCTGGGATAGTGGAAGGTGTCCCTACCCATGGCAGGATGTTGGAATGAGATGATCTTCAAGGTCCCTTCCAACCCAAAGCATTTTATGATCTGCTTTGAATCTTACCTGTGCTTTGACTTAGTGCCTTGTCTGTGTTTAACTCTGTCCTTTTCCACACACAGACAAGGAACGGGACTTTTACACTTCAGAATTCAAAGTTATTCCCTTCCCAGCTCCAGGCAGCATTTGCAGAAGGAATCCTGTGGCACAGGCAGGCAGGAGGGTGCAGAGCACACCTGAGAGAGAATCAGACTTACAGGTGTGGGCTCATATATAGATATGGCTACAGGGTTGTAGCCTTGGTGGAGACTGAATTACCAAAGTCTGTATAAAAAGACTCTTTAAACTTAAAATCACAAAAACGGTTTTATTTTATGGTCCTCAAAGCTTTTCTTCTTCTTTGTGATACTGCCAGCCCTTTAGGCATTTTTACAGCTTTCACTATGCAGAAGATTTAATGCTTCATCAATGTGCAAAGCTGCCCAGTGGCAAGTGCAAGTTTCAGTTGTATCTATCCACTGTGATCAAATAAAATATTTATTAAGCTTGAAATAGCATTAAGATCCTTCCCAACAGAGGTGAGTTTGGTTTTTGGACACATCTTTTGAGTTTTATTGCACATAGGAAATGTGCACCCCCTTAGAGCCTTTAGTGTTTTCTGTGGTTAAGGGAAGCACTCAGTTTGTACAAAGAATTCCCTTACTCTACCAGAAAAACCCTTGGACATTCTTTAAACTACAAAATATCCTTTTATTGCCTTTGTCACCTGTGCCATAAACAAGTCTTTGCATGTTGCAGTCCTAAGGAGGGGGATTTTATTATACTTTGATATTTCTTTGATGTAGTCCTGTTTATGGAGCAGTATTTCCCTGACAGCAACATGCATCAAAGAGCACATTGTTTCCTTTTTTACTACTACATTTGTTTTCTAAGCATTACTTAGCTCAAAAGCTTGTTTTTACAGGTGGTTTTCTGCTGGTTTATGATGTCTTCTTTTCTCATTATGTTGTGTGGTTTATTTTTTTTCTTTATTTTTTCCCCCACTTCATTTACTGCTACAGTGATCTGTGTCTCAGGCAGTGCACTCAAAGTCTAGATCTGAAGGGTTTTGATTATATGTTTTCCAGAGAAGCTGTGGCTGCCCCAACTCTGGAAGTGTTCAAGGCCAGGTTGGATGGAGCCCTGAGCAACCTGGGCTAGTGGAAAGTGTCCCTGCCCATGACAGGGGGATCAGAAAAACGTGATCTCTAAGGCCCTTTTCAATCCAAACCATTTCATGATAAACATTTATAACCATTTTTTTTCCTGCACTTTTGTTATTTCACCTGTTTGGACAGAGTCAGGATTTTGTTCATGTAGTTGAATTCTAAGTGGCTGTTTTTATCCATCAGCTGCTACTGGAAATATAAAACCACTCACAATTTATTTTGCCTCCCAGTGGCTGAGTGTTTAGGATGCTGCTACATGAAACTTTCCAGAGAGCTACAGAGACAGGGAGAAATTTATCCCAAATGTATGAGACTGAGAAAAGCTTTTTCAAAAAACACCTCTTGGGCACAGAGGTACTTGATTCTTTACATGGTTGAAGTTTATGGAAATCAGAGCTATTATTATCTTGGATTCACCAGTTTTACTGGTAAGCAAAACCATCCAAAATAGCCAGTTTAGGGTGTTTTTTGTAATTGTATATTTCTGAGGGTTTAATCAGAATAGAGGCCTTAGGCCTCAAAATAAATTCCATAGAAAAAAGAAAGAAGTTTAATTATTTAAATGGAATTCAGGCGTTTGAAATGTCCAGTGGCAGGTGTTGCTTAGGCTTGGCCTTGCCTGTCTGAAGGCTGCAGGAGTGAGGGGTCTGATTTGGGAAGGGAAGGAGGATGCAGAGGTGTGTCAGCCACTGCTGTTGGCGCTGCTGTGGCCTTCAGATCTGTTCTGGGAATTAAATCAAGATGAAGCCACTTTTCTGCAGGTGGCTTGAAGTAGCTGCCCTTAAGGGGTTGTATTATAACTGCTCTCCCAGACGTGCTCCCTGGCTGGAAAAGTTTGCCCCACAATCAAAATGTGTTGAGAATATGTGGGAATTTTGCAATAATTGTTTGGGATCAGCCTCCTTATTAAGTTATTGAATTAATTTTAAGTACTTTTTAAGTCTTGTACAGAATAAGAAGATCTCATGCCCCACCCCTTGGAAGTGCTCAAGGCCAGGCTGGAAGGGGCCCTGAGCAACCTGATCTAGGGGAAGGTGTCCCTGCCCAGGGCAGGGGTTGGAACAAGATGAGCTTTGAGGGCCTTTCCAACCAAACCATTCCAGAATCCTCTGATCTTTTTGCACTGAATTGGTCACCTTTATCCACTACTACTGCAACTTATTAGATACAATATCTATGTTATTTTTTTATATTTTATATATAATAAATATGCAAGTTAAATTTATAAATTGTATTGATTTCCTATAAAATACAAGGCAAACAAATAGCTAGTGAGTTGATTCCATTGTAGAAGGAAAAAATTTGTTTCTTAATGCCTTCCATTACTTTCATCCTAGAGCCTGCACACCCTGATAAAAATTTTAAATATGTTCTTAATTGAAAACCATATTTTTAGGGATACATATGCTACCAAGATCCTAAGGCAATATATTTGTTTTTTTCCTTGGTGCTTGACTGCTGCTTCTCTCATTTTGGATCCAATTCATGTCACATCTCAAGTGATTTTGAGACGCATTTTTTTTTTTAGTTGCTTACAATAATAATTGTGTTGTTGATTTTTTTTTCCATTTACAAACAAGGAACGAGTGTCCTCAGAGCTCAGCCTGTCACTGTTTTCTCCATGGGATGGTATTTTAAAAAGCAGATTTTACCATCTATGAAGATAAAATCTTTTATAAGACGTGTACTGTAACAAGGGTAACAAGATCCCAGGTCAGCTGATTCTCATCCATGCAGGAAACACATCATAGGTCCAGCAAGAAATTCATGTGGCTTTGTGTTCTGAAATGCATCTGTTGACAGAAGCTTTATCTCTGGAGCTCTGAGGTAGTCATTAAAATGATTAATCCTGATCCATTTAGAGTCCTGAATCCCATAAACTCTTTATAGAGAGCCCATCCCCTTGTGATGTTTGTGCTGCTGTGAAAGGTTGTTGTTCATTGGGCAGTTTATAAAAGCTGCAGCAGAGTCCGTGTCACTTCCTGGTGATTCCACAGCCCTTTCCAAGCAGGACTCAGGACCTTTATCCACAGTGATGAAATGAGTGTGCCCCAGGGCAGAGGTGAATTTTAGCACAGCAGTTTCTCCTCAGCCAAAACCTTACTGCTTTTATGTTGTTTACATATCTTTGTGTAACTTTACATTTTTGTATTTGTTTGTATATTTATTTAATATCTATTATTTCTCTACTCAGAGACACTGAAATAAAAACAAACAAACAAACTCCCTTGCTGACCTTTTTTGCCCCCAAATAAGAACATAATAGAGAGCCACACGTGGATTACCAGCAATTTTCCTCTGTTCTTCTTAGTGAATTTTTTAGTTTACTGGATTGGCTGCTGCATCCACCACTCTTACATGTGTGTAAGCTCTTTTAAATCACACTGATGTCGCTTTTATTGATCCATTTTAAGTTCCCTGTGCATTTCAACAGATTTTGTGAAGCCCTTAACTTTTCCCCTCTATGTTAATATAAAATTAATACATTTGAGTACAAGCCTGGTTGTTTCTGGTGTTAAACCTCCCTTTCCAAGGGGTTCTGTGAGGTGTATGGCAAATGTCTCCTGAGATTATTTTTAGT
>JAWWLZ010000082.1:4246641-4279358 GCA_035041345.1 Poliocrania exsul | reverse complement strand
AAAAAAAAAAAAAGGAAAAAGTTTTAAGGAGCACGTGTATCATTTGTATTAGAATCACTTTTATCATTGAAAAATGGCCCTTGCAGTTTCTTCCCATGACATTCAGAAAATGATCATTACTGATTCTTTATACAGTAGGGATTTTTTGTTTTTCCTTTTTGCCCTTATTCCTTAAGCTTCTAAGACAGTTTGTCAGGAAAAGTAAACCACTCCTTCTGTGGATAATAAATAAAACTTTGTAGAATTGTAAGTCTGAAGAGAGACAAAAGTAACTGAATTCTGTGAATAGAAGCAGTTGCTAATGGGGAATTTTATGTCAAACTTCTTTGTTGTTTTGCCATATTTTTTCCCATCAAAATTGTCTTGTATTTACAGAAAAAATGGAACAGTAAGTAATAAGATTTTAATCTTGTTTAATTCAGTTGTTACAGCAGAGCTACTTTCTCAAGTTTCTCACAAGAAGAAGGATGATATTCAGATCTAAACCAATATAACTCCTCTCTTTGTCCTAGTTCTTTTAAAATAAAATAATACTTACCAAAGATGTCTGACTAAATTTGTGTGTGAAATTTATAAAAAGAATAAAGGGCAAACTACACTTGAACTTTGTTGAATATTTTAGTATTGATGATTGTGGGAAATGGTTGTCAGTCTTCCCTGCTCGTGTCTTTGGCTGATGGAAAAACAGCACTCAGTGGACCTGACTTTAATTCTGTCAAGATTAATGTAGAAATAAGACTCAATTTCTAAAGCCCTGCAAAAGTATTAATCACATATGAAAAGTACTTTATTTATTAAAGTAAACCATCATTTGCAGTTTTTTATTTTTTAGATATTTGTGTCTCTGTTTTGCTTGAACTCCTCTAAGTTTAAAAGGTAACATTATTATGTGCAAAAGGCTCCTTAAAATGCATGGATGACTAACATTATGTGACAGTCTATTTATGAGTGGAATCAAGCTCTGTATTACACCTGAAAATACAACAAATGTGGGAGGTGACTGACAAAAGAGGAACAAATCCAAAAACTGAAGATCTCAAAGTATCCCACTAGCAGTCGAGAGAAGCAAGAGCTGAAGGGTCCTGCTGACTACTTTGAGTCTGACATTGTATTTCTGCAGAAGGTTGTTCTTCCTATCAACTGATTTCATCTAACTATTAACTTTATCTACTTTAGGGTTTGAATTCCTTTGTCTTATCTGCTCATGCACAGTATTTTTAACTGAATATTTTCATTAGTTTGACTCCATGAGTGTGAAAGCAGCATGAATTTGATGGTCATTCCTTTGCCTTGTGTTTTGTATCATCTTAAACCTTGACTTTGTAATATTCTTTTACTCCAGCAGTCTGTGCCTTCCAGCAGTATGGACATGATATCATCAAGCCCAGTTGAAGAGTTGCACATACATCTTGCTCTCTTAAAAAATACTTCAAAACTTAAAAGTATTGGAAGTGTTTTAACATAACACTCATGTGTGGTTGATAGTCTTCTCTCAGTGATGTCTCCAAAGCTGTGTGTAGGTGGAGACTTGAGCATGGATAGCAAGAATGTTATGGATGAGTCAGGAATGGGTGAGAGAAGCTGAAAGTGTTGGAAATTAGGACACAATCTAAAATTGTGAGGAAGAGCTGTGACTCTGCAAGGGCTCTGAGTGGCTGACAGAATGAGCAAGAAGTGTCTTAAGAGCATTAGGACATAACATTAATAACTGTAGTGAAGGACTTGTGGAATGGTAATGGAGATGTTCAGGCAGAAGGATCCAGGAGGCTCTTAATTTTGTTCCTGCATTGTTGGTCCACAGAGCTGCAGCTGTTTCTCAGAGAATAGCACTGGGTATTGTGCTTTCTGGAAACATCAGTTCTCTTGCTGTGCTGGACAGGGATGGGATAATTCAGTTGAGGTGTTTCTTGCATTCACCAAATGAACCTGTCAGTTCTCCTGGTACAGAATCTGAGATGCTGGGAAATATCTCCTCAATTATAAGGACCACGAACATTTTAATTTCTTGGTTTTATTTTTGTGTAACTGAGGTCTGATCTGGAAAACATTTCCTTTATACTACTGTAACACAGTTATTGGAGTGAAAAATTGCTTTCAAATCTCTAGCCCAAGACTACTTGTAATCATTTTCAAAACACTGATACTCATGTATCCAAATGATTCCTGCCTTGAGCAGATGTGATTATACCAAGCATGAAATTTTACCTTGTTCTGATTATAGTTTACAGAATCTGGGAAGAGGCAGAACTGACAGCTTCCCTTCCTTTTCCCTAAGTGTGAGGGCTTTCCCCAGAGTAAACACTGTGTAAACCCAGGGATCAGGACAGCAGCACAGTGTGAGGGGAGTAGCTCTGAACAAACTGCAGTGCCTTAGAACTGTGTTTACTGAACAGTATTAATGGAGAGTGCTGTGGCCTTTGTAAGGTCTCCTGAAATTTCCTTTTAGTGTTACTGAGCAAATCCACAAAATCACCTTTACACACAGGACTGGCAAACACTGAAGGAAAGGAACTAAAGGAATCATTTATTTGAAAGAGCAGTAAGAGTTTGAGCTTCTTATGATATTGGCAGGTAGGCAGTTTTGTTAAAAATGGTTTAAAAATAGTAGCAACACCTGAAATAGCTTGAATTTGTATCTACAGTCTTTTGATGCTTTGATTCTTAGTCTCCCTCTTGAGACTGGGAGAAATTGTCATCCCAGAAGTTGTGGAACCTCCTTGGGAAGTGAGACACAAACTCATTGTGTTGTCTTAAGATCACACAGAGCAGGGAATTGAACTAAGGATTCCCTGGGTCTAACTAAGCTTGAGTTGGAATGATTAAACAATCCTTTGGACTCCAGCTCTAGCACTGCTGAGACTTTCTCTGTGACTTCCTCATTTTCAAGGGGAAATGACTGAGGTGATGTTGGTAACTCTCAAACTGACAGAGTTGATATTTTCTACCCAAGACCCTCACAGAGACCAAATTAGGTGTTTGGATTTTGTGGTCAAGTCAGTGTCTTAATGCCATAATTGAATTTTTGTGGATGTGTTTTAGGTCTCCTATGTGATTAGAGATGAGGTGGAGAAGTACAACCGGAATGGGGTAAATGCACTTCAACTGGATCCAGCACTGAACAGACTCTTCACAGCAGGCCGGGACTCCATCATAAGGATATGGAGTGTCAATCAGCACAAGGTCAGTCAGGAGAGGCTTCCTATCTTTAAACCTACTGTTTTCCCAGTTATCTTGCTTGTAAGCTGTCTGCAGGTCTACATCTGATGCTGGGTTTTAGCAGCTGCCAATTATTATGGTAGCAAAATCATCCTGATATTGCTCATACCTTACACAGCTGTTCAGTTCTGTCACAAAAGGTTCTGGAATAGTGATCTCAAGCAACTCTGCATTAGGGAACTTTGGATCCATTTGAAGGTTGAAGAAAATACCACAACAGAATCTGATAGTCACAATCTTTTCCATTTGTGATGAGATTTTGTAAACTTTTTTTTCTCTTAATTTGTAGCAAGACCCTTATATAGCATCTATGGAACACCACACAGATTGGGTAAATGACATTGTGCTCTGCTGCAATGGTAAAACATGTAAGTACTTTAAAGTTTGAGAACTACACATTCAGAAACTATACAAGTAAATTATCTGCTGCTTAAATTATTTTCCATCTTTCCTTAGCATGTAAAATGAATGTGTGATGTATATTGTAAATTTGGTAAATAGTGTAAGCAGATGTTTTAACGAAAATTGAAATGTGCATATAAATGATTGGTTTAATCTTTTTTGAAAAAAGGAGTAGTATGAATGTGCTCCAAAGTTATATATAAGCCATTAAAATTTAGTCTTTTTTTCTTTCCAATTTAGTGATATCTGCCTCTTCAGATACTACTGTTAAAGTGTGGAATGCACACAAGGGGTTTTGCATGTCAACACTAAGGACGCATAAGGTGAAAAACATTATCTCTAAATAATGTGTGTGATCACTGCCATTCTTTTAATCATTAAGATATAGACTTCACGTGGATAATGTTGTCAATTCATGTTATTATTTATTTTATTGTAGGATTACGTGAAAGCATTGGCATATGCAAAGGACAAGGAGCTGGTGGCATCTGCCGGGCTGGACAGACAGATATTCCTCTGGGATGTAAATACACTAACAGCACTGACTGCCTCAAATAACACTGTAACAAGTAGGTACCTGGGAGGGGAGGCAAATGCAACGCACTTTATTGAGCAGCAGTATCTGTGAGATCAGTTGAAAACTAGAGATGCTCGCTCTTTCGGAACATAAAAAAGGTCCAAGAAATTTTTAGGTGGTTTTAGCACATAATCAGTGCATTTGTTGTGTTACATAATAGCTGGAAATCTGGAGCAGCAGCAGTCATGGAGTTTAGAATAGAGGACAAGTCTCTCTGAACTCTTTCTCCTGGCATGTGATGTGCTGGTTTCTCTGAACCTTCATAGAACTTCATCCTGAGAAGCTTTTTGCATCTCGACAAAATTGTTAACAGAAATTTTCTCCTAGATTATTTGTCCATATGTTTTTTTTGTCTATTATAATTTGGGATTGGATTTTTTGTTTGTATAGATGCTGAAAAAACATGCAGTACGGCTCCTAAAGCAGGACTTGCACGTTTATCAAATATCTCTGTCAGAAGAATGAAGTTACTGGTTAAATTAGATAAAAAATCATACAGAGTAGTACAAAGCACTGATTACATGTAAGGTTAACAGAGTGGTGAGACCTAACACAGTAGATACTGTAAGGCAAGGGGAAACTGTACTCTACCACCATCATCTTTTAGGAAGTGATCTGTTCTGGTTCTTTCTCCCTATGAAGGCATTATAATAAATTGAGATCTTTCCTGATACAGCAATTCCAACACTGCTTGCTTAGAATAGTCTGGGTAGAGCTGGATAAGTTTCTCTTCTGGGAAGTGTCACACCAGTCTTCATGTTCAGCTTCATAGAAACATAGAATATCCTGAATTGGAAGGGACCCTCAAGGGCCATTGGGCTCTACTGTTGGGTCTGCACAGGACAACCCCAAAAATCATACTGTGTGTCTGACAGTGTTCTCCAAATGATTCTTGAGCTCTGTCAGGCTCAGTGCCATGACCAGTATCCTGGGGAGCCTGTTCAGTGCCCAACCACCCTCTGGGTAAAGAACCCCTTCATAATATCTAGCCTAAACCTCCCCTGACACAGGTTCCTCCACTGTGACAAAATGCAATATTGTATTATGCTATTACATTAAAATACTGTGTTAGAAACTTAGCTCCATGTTATACATAAATCACTACGTGAAGTTTCAGATTTTTGCTGGCCATGCAGTTGGCTGCTATTCTCAGCCTTCTTGGCATACTGATCATATGGATTTTGAGGTTTGATTAAATGCTTGATTGTGCTCTCTAAATAGATGACTTTCATTTGCTGTGTCTGTGCTTTTCCCAGTTGAGGCACTGGTACTTTACTCTGTCCAGAAATGGGTTAGCCTGGATGGCACAGAATTCCTCAACTCCGATGGCAGGTGTGATGCTAAAGGGCTGCCATATGGTTTGCACAAACTCAGAGGCAGCATCCATGCTCAAGTAACACATTTCAGCACTGCAGTGTAACTTCTCTGCATCTCTGCTGAACTAAGAAAAGAGCTTTTAATATAAAAGGTAGAATTTTACTGCTACTTAGCTTGGAAAAACATCTATGCACTTAAATCCAAATGCTTTGTGTTAAAAGATCACATAGAAGAATCATACTCCAATAAAGTAGTTGAGCAAGAACAGCTTGATGGTCCTGGCACTGAATTTGATGCCAAAAGTTCAACAATGACCATAAATCTGAGGGATTTTATGCACCACTAAATTAAGAATTGGGCTGGGGGTTTCCTAGCAGTCTTCAGAGTGTAGTCTTTCTTTTTTTTAGAGCAACTCAATATATGGACCAGGGTGGAACTATTTTTGTGGATCAAAGGGTATTAAAATACCAGTTTTGAGTGAAAAAGTATATTTTTTTCAAATGACAGGATTAAAACTGAATATGTAAATTTTATTTTGAAATAGCTTCTTCCCTGAGTGGGAACAAAGACTCAATCTACAGCCTTGCAATGAATCAAATGGGAACAGTTATTGTATCAGGGTCCACTGAAAAGGTAAGCAAAATTTGTTAAGGCTCATTCCATTTCAGTTCCAATTTAGTATAAAGTAACAATTTTATTGATTTTCAGTCTCATGTCTGTAGCAGCTTTTGTGGTTTTAATAATGAGTATAGACACTTACTGTGAGAATGCAAGTGTAGGGTACAACTCCTGCCTCAGTCTGAAGGTGACTGACTGTGGGGTTTTCATACATAGGGGAGAAAATCAGGTCATCTTGTGTAACCCTCTCTTTGTCAGAGATCCTTACATTTCACCACAAGAGCTCTGATTTTGAGAGCACATGACTCAGATGATTATAAAAACTGAAGCAGTTGCTGCAGGTAAGAAAAAAACTGTTCCAGCAATTTGTGAGATCCCCAGAGGAAGTGAGAAATGAAGTGAGGTAATGAAGCTCAAGTGTTCCCAAGAAACAGCCCTTCCTCTTTGTTACAAAAGAAGGTGAAAGATGCTTAAGTTTGTGAGTTGTTTTTTTACCTGATCTAACCTTGAGAGAATTTTATTTCCAAGACAATATAAAAATGAAAATAGGATACACCAGTGAATTATCTGAGAAGTTTCTCAGAATCTTTTACCCTCATGACACAATCCTGTTTCCAGTAATTTCCATTCCTTAATTTCTTAAGAAGACAGAAAAAGCCAGATCAAATTTAAATTAAAATCAAGAGAAGATCACATCTGATTATTAGAGCTGCATAATGTCTGTCTTTTTCTAATGTGTGGTTACAGTTTTTGGATATCTGTGTGCTCAGAGTAAGGGTTGATTCTATTGGAAAGGATTAATTTCTGAAAGGGAAATGCACTGGTGGGAAGAATGGTATTAATTCCAGTTATCCAATGTCTATTTCTCTAGGTTCTAAGGGTGTGGGATCCAAGAACTTGTGCAAAACTAATGAAACTCAAAGGGCACACAGACAATGTGAAAGCTTTGTTGTTGAACAGAGATGGCACCCAGGTATGTGCTTTAACTGAGGCAAAAGCGTTTTACAGAATGCAGAAATGTCATTAGTCTGTTTCAATATAGTTGTTTTATGTCATAGACTACAGAAGGTAACCTGACAAATATTACAGATATTTAGTGATTAAGGGGAGAGTCTTATGGATGAAAACAGTGTATTATTATGGGTTCATCTGGGTATGGAGGAGGTTGTTTGCATTAATTTGTGGCTAGAGTTGTTACTTGCCAATCTTTGTTTAGCACCATCTTAATGTCAAGATGTAACCATAAGAATTATCAGAACCTTTCATGGAAAAAGAGTATTTTAAAAGACTTAAATACCTGCTTGATTTAAGTGTGATGGTTGTTGCTCAGTGTCTTTCAGGCAGCTCTGATGGGACCATCCGCCTGTGGTCCCTTGGGCAGCAGAGGTGCATTGCCACATATCGAGTCCATGATGAAGGTGTTTGGGCTCTGCAGGTCAATGAAGCCTTCACTCATGTTTATTCAGGAGGAAGAGACAGGAAGATTTATTGTACAGATTTACGAAATCCTGATATCCGTGTGCTTATCTGTGAAGAAAAAGCACCAGTTCTTAAGGTAATTGAGTTGAATACAGAGAATCACAGAGTGGGTGAGGTTGGAAGTGTCCTCTGGAGGTCCATCCCCCCCAACTCAAGAGCTGATTGTCCAGGACCATGTCCAGATGGCTTTTGAGTATTTTCAAGGATGGAGAATTCACAACCTCTCTGGGCAACCTGTGCCAGTGCTCCATCATCCTCACAGTATGAAAGGGTAGTTTCTTGTCTAATGAAATAGTGGCTTGAGTGGTGTAAGTCAATATAAGGAATTCTTTCCAGAGAGAGTAATCAGACATTGGAATGGGCTACCCAGAGAGGGGGTGGATTCACCTTCCCTGGAGGTTTTTAAACTGAGATTGGACATGGCACTGAGTGCCATGATCTGTTAAAGGGACTGGAGTTGGACCAAGGGTTGGACTTGATGATCTCGGAGGTCTTTTCCAACCCAATCAATTTTATGATTCTATTCTATGAATGTGCATTGGGTAACAAGTGTTTACTGTACTACATCTTAGTAGATTGGTTTTGTCTCCTAAATTGCATCTGAAGCTTAATTGAAAAAGATAGATGCCTGGCAGCTACTTAAAATGTGCAAATTCAAATATGGCTGAAATTGAATATGCTTTGGAAATGAAAAGTTGGGTTTACCAGGCTCTAGCGCAGTTTTAAGAAACTGAATCATAAAATCAGCTGGGTTGGAAAAGACCTCTGAAATCATCAAGTCCAACCATTAATCCAACCCCACTTTGATTACCAGATCATGGCACTCAGTGCCACGTCCAGTCTCACCTTAAAAACCTCCAAGGTCAGAGAATCCACCATCTCCCTGGGCAGGCCATTCCAATGCCTGACCACTCTTTCTGTAAAGAATTTCTTCCTAATATCCATTGCCAAAACTTTGTATAAAAATGGATTTTTCTTAGCAGCAACATATGTGCACAGGACTGTGTTAGAATCCATTGCATACTCAGGGGAGCCAGGAGTAAAGTTGATCGCGGGTTTTTTGAACACCTAAACATGATGTGTTCTTGGAGAAAAGTGCATGCACAAGAATGAGTCATTGAAGAGACTGCCTTTTGGATTTTTTTTGCTGTCTGTAACTTTAGATGACGTGACCCTGGAACCTGTAGGTGTCTAAGGAGTGTGCAATTGAAACAGATACCTACAGATAAAAGCAGTGTGGCTTTCCTTGTGAGTGAACTCTCCCTGTGTTCAAATAAAATCTCGGATATATTAATTTAGTTCTGAAAAAGTCAGAATCTGAGAAATTTCATCTCAAAATGGGAAATGAAAGCTACAGTCAACTGTACAGAGATCAGAAGGGATCTCTAATAACTTGGCTACAGTGAGTCATTAATGTCTAAGAAGTGTAATGGCAGATCCAAACGTATAAAGTTAATTAGTACAGAACTTCATGCTCTCATTTTTAACCACATGAACTGTCTGAATGCAAAGTAATTCAGCAAATATTGTGCTTGTCAAACTGTTCATTAGACAAGATTGCATCTTGATAGAAACAACTTTAAATACTAGGCATTTAGACTTATTACATCTACTATTCTCCATGTCCAAAATTTATTTCTTCAATGTTTGAAACAATTTCTCTGCATTTTCCGATATTTCAGCTTAATTTCCTTTTATTTAAAACTTTGTATTTCTGTAGTAGACTGAAAGTAGTGCTGTTCCTGAGATACTTCCAAGTATGGGAACAGTTCTAACAGAGCAATATTAATTATCAAAGGAAAAACAATTTAAGCATGACTGAAAGTTTCTGTGTTTCATTATTTAGATGGAACTTGATAGATCAGCTGATCCTCCTCCCGCACTTTGGGTTGCAACAACTAAATCCTCTGTGAATAAATGGGTAAGTGATATATTTCACAATCTGTAAATTCAGTTAAATAGTTGTGGGATTTGCAGTCTTGGTTTGGGAACTATTGGGTTGTTGCTTGCAATTTGACTGTGACTTGCTGTGATCTGTAAGGTTCTTTAAAAAAAAATCATAAAATGTTAATATTGAAATTGCTCACAAGGCATTAAGCTTTGAATTACTTCCTTTGCTCTCTGTGCTGCTTTCAGAAATAAATTATCTTTCTTGGAACTGGACAGTTAACATCTGAATAGCAGCATGAACTGGCAGTTGTTACTCACAGATAAAAGCAAAGTTTAATAGATTATTATGAATGTGTCATTATTTTGTTTCTTTCTTTAGACTTTGAAGGGAATTCATAATTTTCGAGCATCAGGAGATTATGATAATGATTGTACTAATCCCATACCACCCCTGTGTACACAGCCTGATCAAGTTATAAAAGGTAAACAGCTGTTTTCCAGAGGACCTTATAACATCTGTTATCATTAGCAGAAATTATGGAAGGTTAAGATGACTCAGATTTTTAGATACCTGATACTATGATTTCAAACAAAACAGAGACATTGTGGTTATTGTCTATCCAGTGTTAGTTATAGTTAAAATAGTGTTTACACCTTGGTGGCATCCAAGTCTTGCATAAAAAAGTGCAACCAAAGAACAGTACATGTTACACAATTTAATTTAATGTGATACTAGAAAAAAATAGTGGCTGTAGTGACCTTAATTCTTGTTTGTTTGCCAGGGGGTGCCAGTATTATTCAGTGCCACATTCTTAATGACAAGAGACACATATTAACCAAAGACACAAACAATAATGTGGCATACTGGGATGTCTTGAAGGTAAGTAGATAATTTCAGATTAAGTTTCTACTGCTGGATGATTAATTATGTTTTGCCTTTACATATATATATATATATATATTTTTCTTTTTTTAATGTGTGAGATTCCTTTGGTGGAAAGTAAGTCCTCTTTCTGTCCCAAGACATCATGCAAAGTTTGCCTTTTGAAAGGGAGGACACATTTCTGAGCTTTTCTGCATCTTTGCCTGATGTGAGGCAGACACCTACATTCATCTGAATTAGGTCAAGTACTGGCACCTGCATTCACCTGAAATTCAGCCGCTTGAATTCTTTCATGAAAATAGTAATGTCTGGTTTGGTTGGGTTTTGTTTCAAAGAGGGCTCCTGGAGGCCCAGTGGAGTCTGGAATAGCATAAGGATGCTTAGCCTGCAAAAGGGAAACCTCTTCTGCTTCAGGCCCTGCTGCACACCCACAGATCCCAAGCAAATGTGCTGTCTGTGGATTACTCTGGGAGTGTCACCTCACTGCATCCCCTGTTAGCTGGTAAGTCAGGAAGGCAGGACTGGAAGGAAAGGGAACCGAAGGAAATGTGGCTCCTTCCTGGTGTTCATTGCTCCTGTGAGGAGAGGGAGACTTGGTGTGACAGTTCTTTATCTTGCTTTACACAGGAGAGGGAAAAGAGTGCAGAGAAAGAGGACTGGAATCCCAGATCAGTGAAAGAGTCAACAATTTCTTCTCTTACAAAATCCTGTTCAGACTGTAAATATTTTTTTCATCTTGAATTACGCAGTGTACCAGCCAAGATTCAGCCATGAAGTAAAGCATGCTCAGCCAACTCACTGAGTTTCTGACTGAAGTGAGAAAGAAGGGAATTAAGTTGAAAAATGTAGATTTTTACTGAAAATTATTTACATCACTTTTGGAAAAGTGAATATCTTTTCATTTTTTTTCAGGTTACAGTTGGTTCATATTTAAGTACAGTGTTAGATCTTGGGACCAAAGTCAAATGCCAATATGAATTTATAGCTTCATTCAGTTCTTTTTTGTTAATAAGGTTGTCAGAAGCATCTCTTGTATGTGTTGAAATATATATTTATTTTAGAGATGGGATTAGTTGCCAGGTCAAAGTGTCATCCTCAGAAGCAGAATCACTGCACTCTAAAGCTGAGACTCTTTATTGAGGGTGCTAGAAGAACAGAGGGAGGTTTTCCTACCTGTGGTTGCACCCTTCAGTCTTTACTTCCTGTAACTTTTCCTGGATTTGGGGAAAATAAATTGCAAGATTGCCATCCTTAATGTTTGCTTAAAACACATGTTTCAGGATGACTCTGAAAGTGGATTATAGTAATTTGGATGTTAACAAAATTACTTGAGGAACTTTGAAAATAAAAGTAAAAACTAAAACAGAAATGAAGAATCTGAACACAAATTCACTCACTGCTGTTCCCCAGGCAGTAGTTGAGCTGAATTCCCTGGATTTGAAATAAATAAGGAATGAAAGTTACCACTCAAACTATTGTTCAATTTTTTGAGGAAAAATTTGAACTTTCGACTTTTATGTTTCTGGTTTGCAGTACTCAGAGACCACAAGTCATAATCATTCCACATGTATATGAAAGTCAGGTTAGAGACTGAGACGTTGATGTGGCTCAAACCTTATACATTTCTTTTGGTGTACAGGCATGTAAAGTTGAAGACCTTGGAAAAGTAGATTTTGAAGAAGAAATTAAGAAGAGATTTAAAATGGTGTATGTGCCAAACTGGTTCTCAGTGGACTTGAAAACTGGGGTGAGATACAACTCCTAAATCTGTTGTTCTAATGTCATATTTCATGTACTGTTTGTTAATAAAGGTTTTAGTTTGTTGTAACTTTAGAAGAATGTTAATTGTTTATCTGATGAGTTAGATTTATTTTCAAGTAAAATGGCAAATTTTACGGTGTTCTTCATCTGAATAATAGATTTTTTTTCCCCCCTTCATGGTAGGGTCCACAAGTACCAATTATGAATTAATACAGTTTGGTAAACTAAGTGTGCTGTCATACATTTAGAAATTCTTTGATTTGTAATCCCAGCTAAGTATGCACAAAATTATACCTTTATAGACTTGCTTAACCCAAAACAACTATTACATTCCTCTTCGTGATGGTCTTTTGCCAACAGATGTTGACCATTACTTTGGATGAAAGTGACTGCTTTGCAGCCTGGGTTTCAGCAAAGGATGCTGGATTTAGCAGTCCAGATGGTGCTGATCCAAAATGTAAGTTTTAAATAATATTAGTGATTTTACTTTAACAAAAAATCAGAAAAGTTCCAGTATAGGTGTTTTGAAGTATTGCAGTGCCACATATGTCAGGAGCTGGTTGGATTTTAGGGCTTATTTTCGTAGCACTAAATTCTGCAGTGAATTCTCCAGTGACAGTGTTTGCTTTCAAGTTTTCTCTTTAGCTTGGTTTTAAACCTTCAAGAAGCAAAAAAGAAAAAGTAACTCTGGTCTAATCTAGTGAATTTTACAACATGTGAGTGATCCAACAGCAGGGATTCTAAAATCAGCTTTTCCTAAAAGATGGTAACAGAGCTCTGAGATTGTGATAAGCAGATTTCTGTGCCCATAGATAGCTTGCTTTGGGAATAGAACTGCTCAGAGTCCTGGGAAATTTTCAGGTCTGGATCAAATGCAGAATATTATGTTGCCAACATTTTTTGTGTTACTGAAGTTCCACCTCACTGTGTCTTGACAGTAAATCTCGGGGGGCTTCTGCTACAAGCACTTCTGGAGTATTGGCCTAGAACACATATCAATCCAATGGATGAAGAAGAAAATGAGATGAACCATGGTTAGTGTTTTATTATTTTCCTTTTTTTAGCATTTATCCATCCATTCTATTTATTTATAACTATTTCTTGACCAGATACAACATTTTCTGTCTTACCCCTGACTCTCTATGCATTATATACTAATGTTTTTAGCACTTTTAAATTAGCTTTACATAGCAAGTGTGTTGTGCTTCTGAAAGCATCAGCAAAAATCTTAACTAGTCTGTAAAAGAAGGTGCATAGGTGATTCTGAAGTTACAGAAACAATGTTTTGAGAAAAAACAATTACTGGCACACTAAGGCTTGGAGAAGAAACAGCCTAGATAATGACAGCAAAGAGCAATAGTTCAGTTATTCAACATTAGCCAGTATTCTGTTGACATAATTCCCATTTTCTTCTAGGTATTAGGAACAAAATAAAGGAAAAGAAAGATTTATTGTAAAAAATATCTTTGATGTAATAAAAGATAAGACTTTGGAGTAAGTCTATAGAAAACAACCTTAGAATGGTGTTTTAAGGTAATAATGCTAATTCTAATCAGGCATGAGATGAAAAGCACAGCTATGTGAAATACAAGGTAGTGGCTGAATTTGGCAGAGTAAAGAGAGACTGTAACTCCTAAATTTGAAATCAATTCAGCCCAGGTCAGAGTTGACTGAAAAGTCTTGTCTTTTGTAATTAAGAAATTTCTTTCTATAGATAAGTAATGCAATTAAGAAAACTGTACATTCAGCAATATCTTGCCATTTTATGACAAAGATTGTGCCAAGAGTTAGTTACTTTCTCCTTTGAAAAACGATCTCCATGGAGAGTTACAGCCTTTGGCAAACTCTTCTGGATCAAGTCACTGGTTTTCATACTGATGTGTATTGACAGTCTGTAGCTTAGAGCCAGACAAGGTATGAGAAATCAGTCTTCATGTCATTTCAAAAGAAAAAATTAAGACACTGACACTGTGCAGTGACTTAAGGAGATGAAGTGTACCTGTTGGACACTGAAATTTTTGTAGAGGAACAAGTAATTTAAATAAACACACATGAATGTGTGTTTATGTGCAGGGTGGTTCCTCTCACTTGTCTAGAGAAGTATTATGAAGAATCTTTCGAACTCCAGGATTTTTCACTTGCTGTAACTTCAGTATCATGTTTTCCCTTCTGGTAGAGATTTTCTTTTTTAGGTTTCTTTGCTTAATACAGTTTCTGACCTTTGACTACCTGTGTTTCAGGTTAGAAAGATAAGAAATCATTCATGTCATGAGACTGTGCCGTTTAAATTTCTTAGTTGCTTGAATTCAACATCATGTTCAAATACAGTACTCAGATGCTGCAGTATAATGGAGATTACTTTTCCCAAGTGCAAGTCAGGCATCTAAATTCTTGTATGTTGTGTTTCAAGATACTTAACTGACTGGAAGCTGCACTGTTCCAGAGCTGCACAAGTAATGTTGATTTTTTTCTTTATCCTGTCCACCTGAAACAGAATCAGGCTCTGTAGTGTTTGGAGACCATCCTACTGTAACTAGCCATAATAAATTGAATTTATAATGCAAGAACTTCAAGGAACTGTGAGTCACAGCTTTCCTAGTACACTGTTTTGACATCTGGCAAATCCAGGTAGAAGAGCAAAGCAAACTATTCAAAGTTCTGTACTGTCAGTGCAGAGAGGAAGAATAGTCTTGTCTCAGCAGAGTCTCTTTAGTTGATTTCTAATATCAGTATTGTTCAGTTTGACAAATCCTGAGAATTCTGTTAAGGAAATGGAAAAAAACCTAGTAATTGGTGTTTGGCTCCTGAGCTCTATTTTTCTTTTCTCAAAGACTTTTGAAATAGGCCTTCTACAAACTTGTTTTGATCTTTTTGCTCTCTACTGTTCCTTTTTATGTACTTGCTGCATGTTGGAAATGGGAATTTTCTTGTTTTTCATGGAGCTTATGATTTCATTAGTTTATGAAATAAGATAGCTATGGGTGGAAAAGACACATTTTGGTCTATGTATGCCCAATTTTAAGGTCTCACTGCTGTTTTTTTTTCCTAACAGTGAATGGTGAGCAGGAGAACAGAGTCCAGAAAGGAAATGGATACTTCCAAGTGCCACCACATACACCAGTTATTTTTGGTGAGGCTGGAGGACGCACTTTGTTCAGGTATAAAAACTCAAGAGTGTAAGTTTAGTGACTAAACAATCACTTCCTTTGTGCAAGCAGGAACATTATTGGTATGTAATACTTTCATTCTATACTGTACATTCAAGACATGCCCATGACAGGCAAAATAAGCAGCTGTTGCTGAAAATTTGGCATCATCCCACTGAGTATGACAGTTTGAATGTCAACAAGGTGTGAGGCTTTACATCAGTAAGAGTTTTGTTTTGTTCAGTTTTTGGCTGTGTCATTTTGGGTGCCCTCTCTGCAAACTCATTAACTGAACTTTGGTTCAGAATGAAATTCGAGATTGACATTCTTGTAGAACTTCTCTTGGGATCATCTTAGAGCAATAATGGCTCATCCCAGGAGGTCCTGCTTACTAGATTTGGTTTCTGCTCCCAGAATTGTAGCCAATGACCCATTAGAGGGTCCTAAGCTTTGGCAGGTAGGAGCACAGATTCTGTATTGTTTATATTCTAATTACCTTTCTAGTTCTTCTCATTTTACATTGAAAAAGCCTAATTATGATTTGTGATACGTAAGAGAGAGTTTAATAGTGCTGCAAAACAGATGCTGAGCTTTGAAACACTGTGAAGCATTTGGTGTTTACTGACACAGCGGATTTTAAATTTAAGGGGTGGGGAAAGTTTGATTTTACTTTGTTGTTGTTGTTGTTATTGGGTAGGGTTGGTTTTGGGCGGGTTGGGGTGTGGGTTTTTTGTTTGTTTTTGTTTTGGGATGTTTGTTTGTTTGTTTTGTTTCCCAGACTGAATAGGCCCCAAAATTATATTAACTTTCAGTCTGTGAACTGATCAATAGGACAGAGAAACCATTTCCAGCTTTGAAAACTGACTTTTTTGTGCAGTATCAATGTATTTACATTGTACCTGGGGCTTAATCTTTGTCTCCATTCTGTACTGGTGGATCTTGGCTCTTACACAGCTGCTTCTCAGGAGAGTACTGGGAAGACCCTGTTGGAGGGAACAAGCCATGTTTATGGGACCTAAAAGGTGGCGTGCAGGGCTCTGACAATATACTTCATGGGAATTTATAAAATTTTATCTGGCTTTGTTTCATCATTGTTTATGCACACTTCTTTACATTGGTTTTATCTCTCTAGTTGGTGAGGGCTTATCAGATGCTTTAAATCAAAGCCTTTTTCCAAAGCAGGAAACAATTGCTTTATGCCAGGTGCCTTTCCCCTTCTCCTGGCATTTTAGTTCTTCAATACAGAAACATACACAGAGTAGGTTTTTAATTTTTTATGTGTCATGGCCGTGGTCTCCTGAGATATTACTCCATGTTTCTGCTCTGGAAACTTCTGGTCTTTACGGAAAATAAGTGATTACTTCCCCAGTAAGTTGTTTGCTGATAAAGTTCAAGCTCCCTGCCCATTAAAATGGCAGATCCTCTTCTGAAAGCCTTTTAATGCAAGTTACAATAATTGTTTTCATTCACAAAGGCTATTTCTGTGTGTCTTAGGTTATTATGTCGGGATTCAGGTGGGGAAACAGAGTCTATGCTTCTTAATGAAACTGTGCCCCAATGGGTAATTGACATCACTGTGGATGTAAGTATTGTGTGCATGTCTTGCTTTTGTGTTGTGGCTTTTGTAATATTTACAATTTTTTTAACTGTGCAGTGTCTAAAATGACATTTTAAATTTTTGCTCTGTTTGTATTTAAAAAAAATGGCCTCAAGGTCTATATTCAAGACACCTTTGAGATTCATGATCTTTTCATGTGTCCAGTTAGGGTATTTTTGTTCACTTTCTTCTGACATAAAGTCTTAGAAAAAGAACTCAAAGCCCTGTGTGTAATTGGTATCCTTTTTAAGTGAGGAGCTCAGGAACAGAGAATACATTTCATATTGCTGCTGTCTTTTGATACTATCTAATTGCCTTTGAAGTAACTGATAATTTATATTCAAAAGCTCAATGATCTGTGCATCATCTAAATTGAAGTGTCTCAGGAGTATGAGTAATTTGGAAGTTGGCTATGGTGGGGATGTTGATTAAGAATCTCTCATGGGTTTTGATAATTAGGAGCTGAATATACTTCACATACCAGCTGGTGGAAATAGGAGCTTCTAACAGCTCATCCTAAATTAACACTTTCCAAATGTGTTTCCTTCTAGAAAAATATGCCCAAGTTCAATAAGATTCCCTTCTACCTCCAACCTCATTCATCATCAGGGGCAAAAACTCTAAAAAAGTAAGTAATGCATGCTTGACTTTGAAAAACTGCAGAAAGAGAACTGCATGCTCAAAAAACCTCCAAACCAACAACAAATAAACAAAACCCAAACAAATAAACAAAGCAAAACAAAAAGCACATCACCAAACTGATTCTCTGCCAGAGAACTGTATTGTGCTTGATGAATTTCTAGAAGTTTCTAGTCACTTAAGCAGCATTGCTCTGAAGCATTGAATCATATCAGAATATTTGAAAGAACTAGAGGTTTCTTTTGGGTTTAGTGGGCAGTTGTTCAAGTTTATGCTAAAAATGTCTGAGAGCTACCTACTGAAGTAGACTTTGGGTTTTGTGATATTTAATCAGAAAACAGAGGAACTTAACAGATTTTTACTCTGTTCAGACCCACAGTTTTATGTTTCCTGTTGCCAACAGTGATGAATAATAGCTTTTTAAAAGGAAAAAGTACAAAACCTGACAGGAGGGAATGCAAGACAGTGTGCCAGTCACATGAGCTGTAACTGGGAGCTGTGTAGAGCAGAAATCAGTGCAGGCCCTCTGCTGTGGCCTCAGTGTCATGGACAGTGTGCCTGCCATTTATATCTGATGATTTTCAGTATTTTCCACAAATCCCTTGTTTCTCTTTATGTTTTACTGAGTTTTTCACATCAGAGACAGTTTGTGAAATAAGAGTTTCATGGGCTTTTTGGGTACCTTGTGGAAAAACTGCTGCTGCTTTTTACAGGAGAATGTCCTTCTATTAATATAGTGGGGTGAACAGCATTTTCTTGTTTAGCTCTATAATTCCATATCCTCTGACCTTCTACTAATGCCTTTCTATGGAAAGAATTAAGGTAGTGTGCAATACTCTTCATCTAAGTTTTGATTTTAATCAGATCCATTGAATATCTTACCACTTTTCTAAGTCCCTTTTGCTGTGTGACTCTCTGGATAAAAAGCTGTTATGACCATGGTATTCTGGATGATCCTGATAATTTACTGTTAAACTTTATATAAATAGTTTATCTGTGTACTTGCATAGTTTGCTACAGACAAGGTATTGTGAGGGCAAGAGATAGAATTTCTCAAGTTTTTTTCCTGACAAAACTCTTTCAAAATTTCTAGAGACCGACTGTCAGCAAGTGACATGCTTCAGGTGAGAAAAGTGATGGAACACGTGTATGAGAAAATCATAAACTTGGATAATGAGTCTCAGACAACGAGCTCTTCCAACAATGAGAAAGCAGGAGAACAAGAAAAAGAGGAGGACATTGCTGTGTTAGCAGAGGAGAAGATTGAACTTCTGTGCCAGGACCAGGTAAGTTCCTTGGATGTTTTAGCCTGTGATCAAAGCCTGTGTCTAGCAATGAATTGGTTGTGACTTTCTAACTACTGAGCTTGAAATATGCTACAGATTTTTTGTTTGCTTTAAAACTGAAGAAATGTTTTGATATCCTTTTAACTTAGAGGTGACAGAGGTTCAGATGTCTGCAGACAACCAGATCAAAGAATTTCTGTACTAAGCCTGTTTAATTTGGTCTGGCTAGTGGCCTTTACAGGGTTACTTACTCATACTCAACACATGAACTTAATTCAATTGCATGGAGTTCTGCTTTTAGCATTTCTGTAATATTTGGAGCCCTAAATTTTTAGGAGTGGTCAAAATTTGTCCAAAATTGTGCATTGCCTATTTAAGTGCACAAAGATTAAATACTGGGGAGGTGATTGTGATGTGAAGTCACATGTTGCATTGCTAAAATCTTCCAGTAATGGATGGGGTTCACCTGCTGGTTGAAAAATCTGAGCTTTTGCATGGTTTATCTTGGTACCAGCTCACCCAACTAGAGTGTTTATCTGGGAATTTTTGGCATATGTAACAGATATGTGGAGTAAAAGATGAATTTTTGCTGTTTAGGTTTTGGATCCAAATATGGACCTTCGAACTGTAAAACATTTCATTTGGAAGAGTGGTGGGGACCTGACGCTTCACTATCGGCAGAAATCAACGTGAGGGGAGCACGGACCCAAATGGTTCACTATTTACTTGACCATTCTGTACTGGTTCCAAGAGTAGTACTATAGAAGCCCACTGAACCCCTAAGGTAGATGAGACTGCTAATGACTCAGTATGGACAGGAAGTATACATTTAATTGAAGTGACTAATAGATCTGTAATATAGAGGAAAAAAATCCATATGACTTAAACTAAAGTCTGTCCTAGTCTCAGTCAGTGAGATGGGAAGTCCCTGAGTGGTTCGTGTCATGTGAGGTGTACAGAGAGTGGATGATAACCCAGTGCAGACTTTTGCTTCCTCCTTTTTGCTTTTGTTTTTTTTTTCCAGAATATAATATACTCATCTGCTCATGCTCGATATCAAACTGGTTTGTCCATACTAGTTGCTGTGTTCACAGTGTAATTCAGAACTGCACACAAGATATTTTAAGTACATTCCATTCATAAAGTTCCAGCAGTGATTTCTCACAGGTTACTCAAGCATTTCTGCCTCTAAAAGAAATTTGGAAAAGAAAAAAAAAAAAAAACAACAGAAAATGTGTTTCATACTTGAATGAATCTGCCCATTTAATTGTAAACAAGGGGTTAACATTAGAATTGTTTTAATTGCTTTAGAGAGCTGTTGATGTGCAAGATAAGAACACTAGAAAAATATCAGAGCAGGGTGAGTTTAATGATGCTGTGCATCATTATAGAGTGAACATGCTTTGCAGCAACTCTAGATTTTTTTTTTAAATATGTATAACTACTTCCTGCACTGTGTCCTAGGTGTTCTAAAGACACACTAGTCTAATTTTTGGTAACTGTGCTCCAAAACTATGTGACATTTTGTTAAAACTTCAAACCATTCTGAATATAACTTAATATGTTTAATGTTAAACTTTAGAAACTTCTCTGCAGATTTCATATTCATGATATAAAAATACTGATTTTTCTTTTCTGAAGTTTTATATGCAGTTGTTCTTTTGTTATAGATTTATGCAGATCTTGTTTTCACTGCTATTTCTAAAAAATCTGTGACTGTCATAGGCTCATGGTAATCTTTTATAGAGGTTTAACTTATTGGGGGGGTGGGGGGTTAAGGCATTTCAGCTTTTTGTGAGAAAATGTGGGGATATCCCAGAAAACCATTTGTAGCCAGAACAAATTAGAAATCCTTGTAGAGCAATGGTGTAGAAATGACTCTTGTCTGAAGCAGAAGCACAAGTGCCTTCAAGGGGCAGTATTTTATCAGAGTTTCTTCAGGAGACATATGCTTTTGCCCTTCCTGTATCTTGCTATCAAGATTTAGGTTGAGGCCTTAAAAAAAAGTCCCAATAAATTATATTACTGGGATTGTATTGGTCAAACAAAAGGTAAAATATTTTTCATTGTGTTTTATTTGAAAAAAATAGTCTAATCCTTCCCTTCTGCACTCTTAACCCATCAAAACAAACTCATTGCTTAGAGATAAAACATGGGTCAGAGCTAGCATGTCTTTTCCCCTGTCTTTTGAGAGTCAGTTTCAGTTTTTAAATCCCCACTTCTGTGTGCTTAGTTTGACACAATTGTGCTATAACTGCACATTTTTAGTGCTACTTGTGAATTAAATGGTTAAACAGAACTGTAACTCCTATTGATAAATTGTCCTGACTTGTATTTATTAATAACAAGGGTCTATGCTTATTCCAGTAGGCACTGTTTAAGTTTGGGTTTGTTTCCTTGTTGTCTTCCTGTCCTATTGTATACATTGGAGTTGCTCCCACAAATTTTCTTTTAAATCAGCCAAGGTTGTAATTTTTCTTCTATTTTTTTTTTCTTTCTAACCATCTTGAAACACAGTAACAGGAAAGATGGACAGATGAGTCTGCAATGCCAGAAGGGTAAATGATGTTTCACAGTTGTATAGAATAAAAGGCTTTAGTTAAAATACTTTCAAGTTGTTTTGTGTACTAGATTAATTATGCAATTTTGGTGCTTTGATCATTGCTATTGAATGGCAGAAAGGGCTTCAGAGTCCTTTGAAGCCTCAAACAATGGAATGGCTGAAGAAATGACAGTACCTTAGCAAGATCCCATGAAAGTGATCTTACAGTAGGGTTGAGTGTAAGAATTTAGGTCTGTGCAGACCTTCAGGTGTGAGCTCTGAGGTCCTCTGGAGGTGGAGAATGTGCTCAAGTAAAGCTGTTCACATGGGAAGTGCTGCTTTTGTACCATGAAGGTATTTTGTGCTAACAAGTGACACTTGTGGCAGTTGCTGCTGAGTTGTCTGGATGTGGAAAGGTTGTATCCTTGTAAGAGGCACATGGGAACCAGGACAGTGTTTCCTGATGCTGGAAAAGCCAGGGCAGAATACTCAAAGCTTTTCCTGTGGGGGGCTGTCAGCTGGGCTGCTCTCAGAGGATGCAGTAATTCAGTGACCAAATGTCCTCCCAGAGACTCCCAGCATCTGATTTAGATGGAGTGTAAAGTGAGAGGAGGTTTTTTTGCTACTCCCTTTTAATTTTGTCACCTCTTCTGGAGTTGTGCTGTTTCTAAGAGTCTTGAAGGCAGGGCCAGGAAAGCTTTGAGTTAATGAGAGTCACAGCTCCTGGGGACATTGTGAACAGAGAGAGTTCCAGTTTGCCAGAATCATAGAAAGGCCACTGATTTGTAGGAATTATTTTAATTTCCAAGTTCATAATGGGAAGGAGTTGCAAATCTAGTACTTAGTAGTGTAACCTGTCTCCTAGAAAAGCATTTAATTTGTCTATGACAGACAATTTTTTATTCTCTTCAGGTGAGGGGGTGCTGAGAACAGCAGAGCTCAGCTCAGCACTTCAGCTGCAGGTATCATTTTAGGAAGAGAACTACTTGAAGGATTTGGAAGTAACCTTTAAAAAACATTAAAAATCCTCAGAATAAGCCTCAGGCAAACAGGTTGTGGACTCCCCATTCCTGGAAGTGTTCAAGGCCAGGTTGGATGGGGCTCTGAGCAGCCTGGTCTAATGGAAGACGTCCCTGCCCGTGGCAGTGGAATGGAACTGGGTGATCTCTAAGGCTCCTTCCAACCCAAACCAGTCTGTTTTTGTAATAATGCAGTTCTACCTCTTGGTCATGGGATTTCTTATTTGGATTGTCCATATTCCACAGGAGAGGGGCAACCAGGGACTGGCAGAGCAGTGTGGAGAGCAACTGTCCCGAGGTTTGGGTCACACGAGCTGAAATGTGGGTGCTGGTGTGTCGATCTGAAAGTGCCAAGTCAGGGGGTGCAAGAGGTGCTACAGAGGCCAATTTGCTGAGGTGAATTAGTGTGCCAGGGCAAAGGAGAGGGGGCATTTGCCAGGGGTGAAGGCACAGAGTGACTGGCATAGAGACCAGTATATTACATCAAGGTATTTTTCCTTTCACAGAGGTCCTGTTTGATTCAAACTTTGTCTGTAGAAATTTATTGACCTTTTCATTTAGCATCAGTCTTTAAAAGTGCATGATCTTACACTGCTGGTGGCTCCTGAACAGAGCTGGGTGAAGTCACCTCCCAGCTGGATAGCAGAGCTGTTGGGAGCACAGGCACACTTAAAAATCAGGAAAGTGGGTTGACTGAAAGTTTCCTGTGCTGTTGTGGAGGCTTTTCTGTAAGCTGCTGTGTGCAAACATCATGCAGGGCAGAGGTATTGATTAGAGACAAGATGGGCCCTCTGAGGATATTGTGACACTGTTCTAGCCATGTTTTCCAGGGCACTGTGAGTGCTTAATTACTTTTTGGAGCTTAGAAATGTAACTTAAAGCAAACAATTGCTTTGAAAATCTGTTACAGGAGAACCACTGCCAGTCAGTGTTTGCTTAAGGCAAAAGCCAAGTGGGAGGATGTGTGGGCATTAGTGGCAGTGCCCAGGAAATGGAACAGATTAACCCTGTCAAATCAATGCAGTGAGTAACCTGTAGCTGCTTTCACTTAACAGCCAGAGGCAGTGGTGCCTGTTCTTTTGTAACTTCTCAGAGGTGAAAATATTTGCCAGGTTTTGGGGAAAGATGGAAAATGCATCTGGAAGTGTGTGAGCCCACCAGTACCCATGTGAGTGCTGTGATCTCTGCTCAGCACTGCAGAGATCTATTTTCCTGCAGCATTTCTGAGTTACAGCTCAGAGAAATCCAGCCAGCTGTGGCAACTTGAATGAGCAGCCTCTGCACAGCAGAACAGCAGGAGGTTCAGTAGATTGTCAAGTCTGCTGTGAAAGTTTAATAGGGAAAACAAAGTCATCACTGCCTGAATTTGGTGTTTCAACAGTTCTTGCCTGTAGCTGTTCAACTTAGACAGTAAATACATCCCTTCACTCATTCAAGTTCAGCCAGAATTAATTAGTTCACAGTCCATTATTGCTGTTAACAGTGTGATTTGCATGTTTATCTCTGGGATGTTGATTTCCTTACCATGGCTCTTGGGGGCCACAATCATTCCCAGTACAGGGTTATGCTGTCCAAAGTTCCCATGGATCAAGGAATTACTTGGGGAGAGCTTGGTCCAGCCTGCTCAAGTTAACCTTACTTGTGGCATAGGTTGACCAAGTTTCTCCAGCCTTTGTAGAGCAGAGTTGTAGTATCCAGGTTTTTGGAGGTCCCACAGCCTTGGAATGCCCATCCAGGCTCAGCCCCCATCATTCTCTGCTGTCCTGGCTCCTCAGGACTGGCAGGGTCAGGGCTCAGTGGAGATGGGCTTTATCTAATCCCTGCTGTGTTACTTGAGCTCCTGGGAGCCTCTTTGGATTTAATGTCTGCCAGACTCGTGTCCTCAGACTCAACTACAGTATTAGGGAGCAGCTCAGGTCTGGAAGCTCATCCTGTTGTGTCTGGCCATACAAACCACGGAGTGCTCCAAGGTGACATCCTCTCTTTGTTTTGCCCTCCTTGTGATGCTGCCAAGATAATCCTTGTGTCTGCAAGAGAACTGCAGCTGTTGGGTTTAGAGATGCCCTCAAAGCTTACAGAGTGGGAGAAAGGTCATATCCAGTTCTTCTTTACTGGAAACGTATTTGGGAAAGCACAGTTGATTGGCTGTTTGGTTTTGGCCTTGAATCCACCCACTCTCAGGTGCTTCTCCCATTATTTTAAAGTTTTTATTTTGAAGACTAAGGAATTCCAACCATCTTTCTCACTTCTGTACCCATGACTAAGAGTACTTTCCATTTACCTTGGCTTCAGCAAATTTCATCCAAATTGTCAAGAGAAAAGGAATTTGATGAGGAGGTCGAATTCTTCACTTCATTTAGCATTTAAATGATCAAGTTTTGGGTTAGGAGAATCCAACATTCTGCTGCTTGAGGGTTAATGATTTGGTTTTCCAAACCCCTTCCAAGAACCAGTTAACACACAGAGGCTGGACACAGACTGAGGTAAGTTTAAGCCATTTATTACGGTGACATTTGAAATCTAGTATTGAGTTTTGACATTCCCTGCTCTTAAATTTCTGAAGGGTGTTAATGGTACAGCATCACTGAAATGAGCTACTACCAGCTTAAAACCAGTTTTGGGAAAGGTACAAGACTATCAACAGTTCTAAATAAACAATAAGAGATCACCTAGATGTCTTCAGGCATCAGGCTCTAAGATCAAACAAACTTAGCAATAGTTTAAATTACATTTATTTTTAGTGTTTGACTGTTCACCCTTTTAAGTGTCAGTTGGGGAAACTGGAAATTTATTTTAACAGTACAGGGAATAAAATCAGTTCACAATTAGCAAACCATTTAGCAGACTAGACTCCTAAAATCTCTCAGTTCTACTGCCTGCAGTTAGGGCTCAATACATTCTTTAAAACAACAGGTATTGTGACACTCCTGTTCAGAACAACAGGTATTTTGACACTCCTGTTCAGAACTACCATACTTACAGTATTTCAGACTTAAAACAGAGATGAAGGAGTATCAAGGACAGATTTTATGCCAGGATGGACTCCTCTGACAACCTCTTGTGCTGTGACTTCCCCTGCACTCTTTGGCTGAAGTTGAGCTTTCAGGCAAATCCACAGGACCCCGAGTACCCCCCTCCTGCATCAGTACCCAATTTCAGCCCAGTCAGTTGTCACTTGCTGATGTGCACAGGGCAGAAATAGAGCAGGAGACAGGGCAGGGTAATCAGGCAATATTGTGCTAAATAAGTGAACTTCAGTTTACAGATTCACACACCCCAGCCTCATACCCCATTCTCCTAATTTAGGAAGCAGTTTCACCACACTAACTGTATTACTCTCTATCAGCAGCTTTGACATTCCATGATAAATCACTGCCCCAAGAGTTATAAAACCACACACCTTCCATTGTTCATGTCATATTTGCTGTTACATTCAGAAGCAATTTGAAGACAATTGCAAACCAAATAGCTACAAAAAGCAGTTAATGTTGCTGCACAACAGCCCCATGTCTAAAACTTAGAAGGATTTGTATAAAAATAGAAATGAGTAAATAGAAAAGCACAACTAAAGAAAAGCTATTTCTCAGTCATTACAGAAGCCAAGACATTCAACTCCACTGAAAAAGTCCATCACCCCCACAGTAAAAGTCATCTCTACTTCCATTTTCTTTCAAATAACCATCATAATTCCCTCTCCCCTACCTCATTTAAGTGTGAAGCCACCACCTGATGAACAGAAGAGCAGAAGCAAATGACAGGACCCACCATGACCTTGTCCCATCTCTGTCCTACAACTTCAAACCACATTGTACTTCCTTTACTGAGAAAGGAGTTGTAGAGAAGGTACCTTACAGAGAAGGGGCTTTAAACAAGAAAAGTAACAGGCTGAAGAATGTTAAGTAGGAATAAAAGTATCCTGGGGTAAGAAATGCCTTGCAAGTCCCCAAAACTGTCTACCGAGGTGTACCATTAGAAAAGCTTTCTAACAAATAAAAACTATAAATATTTTTTTTTAATGCCATCAAAACCTACTGGTAAAATCATCACTAAGTATCACTGTTCAGGCACAGTGCTTTCATAAATACATTCAGGACCACTTGTAGGTAAATGTGAAGTCAGGAACTTGATATTTTGCCAGTGTCCAACTTGTTTCTGCATTAATTTCTCCAGTAATTTGTTGATTTTTGGAAAGCATTCAAAGTTTGAACACAGATCAATCCTTTAAACAGTGATTAGAAAATACAACAGGATATGTGTTTCATGTGATTTCTTTTCTAGTATTGTCTACACTAACAAAATAGAGTAATTGTAATTCTTTCAAGATCAGAAAAATATTCCTAGCCTGTAACAGCAGCATTTGACAGTCTGTAAACACGAGCAGGGGCCTTTTCACTTGAGATCTTGTGCAGCTGCTTCTGCTTTCTGTTCACTTCCTGCTTCATCCTCTGGTTCCTCTAGAGCAGTGGTCAGTGAGCTCTCAATGCTGTCCATGAGGAGCATTGATTCTTGGTTATCGGTATCAGTTCCTTGTGTTGTTTTTGAAGAAGTTTCATGAGGAAGAGCAAAAGAAGGTAAAGGTGGAATTGAAGGCAATAGGTCATCCAACTCAGGCTGCTTGGCTGATCCCTCGGAATGCAAGGTTACATCTTCAGGGTCCAAAGCTGAGGCATTTTCTGGGAAATGGAAATAATTTGTAAGAAAATAAAAACTGGCAAGGTACCAGGCAGCAGTCCTGGTCACCCTATGTCTAGAAAAATCAGTCTCATACAGGCACATAACCAGATTCACAACTGTCAAATACATGGGCTGTGTTTACTCATTCTCCCCAAATCCTGAAAACCTGATGGTACACAAAGGCTTTAAAAGGACCATGAACCATTTGGTCTGCTGTGTTCTTCTTGTTATTTTTGTGTTGCGATTCTTATAATCCTCCTACCTTTTAGAAGGGAAAGGTGTGCATCATGTGAAGGTATTTATTTATTTAATTAATTATTTAAACAGAAAATGTTTTGGTAGTAAGGGGTTATATGGGTGGCTTCTCTGAGAAGCTGCCAGAAGCTTCCCCTGTGTCCAGTGGAGCCAAGGCCAAGCCCATCAGTGTCAGTGGTAGCACCTCTGGCATAATGTATTTATGAAGGGGGGAAAAAAATCCCACTGCAAAACAGCAGCCAGAGAGAGAGGAGTGAGGATATGCAAGAGGAACAACTCTGCAGCCTCCTAGGTCTGTGCAGAAGGAGGGGCAGGAGGTACCCCAGGCATCAGAGCAGAGATGCCCCTGCAGCCCATGGAGGAGCCCACAACAGAGGATCCCCAACAGAGCCTGTGACTCCTGGAGGAGGCTCCTGGCAGGACCTGTGACCCACTGTGGGCTCCAGGCTGGAACAGTCTGTTCCTGAAGGACTGCACTCCATGGAAGGGACCGACACTGGAACAGTTCCTGAAGAACTGCAGCCTGTGGGATGGAGCCGTGTTAAAGAAGTTGGATCTTCACACCCAGCCAGGATCAAACCACCACAAAAAGTCACTGTTAAGATAACTATAACTTTGTTTTTCCTTTAAAATTCATTTACACTGCTTTTAGAAATACATACTTTTAAGGTCAATTTCATTTAAAGAAAAAAGGAAACTTCCTATAATCTTATAAAAAAACCCATTAGTTTTTGACCATTTCTACTTCTGATTTCTGCTGCTTTTTCCATCTCATTTTTGACACTCTGGTTTTTATTAAAATTTACTCATTTCCAAAAAGCATGATAATGTTGAACAGACATGAGTTGCTGCTATTGCAGAGATAAAAGAAATCTTGAATGCACTTACCAAAATAAGTAGAGCCTTCACTGTTTGACATTAATTTTTCAGGCCCTATAGCAGCACCTGCTGCTGGCATGTTGAGGGAGGCAGATGAGGACATGCTGGATACTTCTGTTAAGCTAGGGAGTTCAGAAAATGAAATACCAGACATGTCTAGAAATCCTGAAGGAGAAAGCAGATATTACATCACTGTTTTAGACACAACACAAAATTCTAGATTTAAAAAGACAAGTTAGATCTGGACTGAAGTCAGTAAAGTCCCCTCCCTTCTAAATGCAAATAAATTTAAGTTACATGGTATCTCAGTTCTATGGCTCTGAAATCCAGGGAAGTCAAAAATTTCAAGGAAAACAATCACCAATGCTCACAGTTCTGCATTTAAGTCTCAAGCTTCTTTAGAACCATATTAGTTTATCTATATGTCCTCTAAAGAACTGCTGAAAAAGCACCTAAGAAACTATACCTGGATCCATAACTCTCTGGAGAGGGGGAGGAGAAGAAAGTGAACTTTCTGGTGAATAACCACTCATTTCTTGATCTCTGGAATGATCCAAGTTCATAACTGTTTCAGAGCTGTCACTCTGAGAGGTAGGTGCCAATAATGGAGTCTGGAATAAGACAGAAGGAAAAAGATCTTTTTACATTGAGAGCTTCACCTGAAGCCAACCCTCCCATGAAAGCATCTTTCTTGCCTGTTTCCACATACACCAGTTCAGAGAGAACCTGTGATGCTGAAACTGAAACACCATTTAGGGCATGTTCCAATTCAGCCTTTCAAAGACAGCATGTTCTTAGAAGAACAACAATCCATGCTTAATTCTATTAAATGATTTTTTTATCTAGTGAGTTAAAGTGTTCTAATGTGATTCACACTGACTGGTACAGCTGTAGTGTAGAGCATGAAAGTCCTGAAAATAGGAAAAAAATAACTGGCAAAAAACTTGTATCAGCCAACACTGGTGATCTGACACCTGCTCAGCATCCTCACTTTCCCTTCACCTAATTCCATTTCATTGAAGCCAAATTGAGTGCTGTAGTCAAATATACTGTGTTACCAACATTCCAAAACAGAGAATTTTCAGACCCCAGAGAACGTGCCAGAGATTGGCATTTATTTCTCACCTACCTCTGTGTAACCGTTAGTGGATGGTACAGGAGTTCCAGCTTCTGGCGAGGGGGAAGGTGGTTTGCTTTCTGGCTTTTTCTTTGATGTTATGGACTGTGTTGGAATTCTGTGCAAGTAGCCATATCCAATACCACATCCTAAACTGTACAAGAGAAGTAAATCAAGACTTCAAAAAAGCTGTTCATAACAGAACTAGTAAGTGCCTTAAATTTTGACTCTCTAAAGCAAAAAGCCTTTCATCTCTAGCAGGCAATAGCTACCTGCAAAAACTGTCTCACCTGCAGAACTCAAGGAACACTGCAATTGCCTTTTAGACACACACAGCTTTTATTTGATTTTTTTTTTTATATCTTTACAGAATATATAATCTTACCTGATGTGGGTTTTGTTCTTGCTTTAGCTGAATGTTTGACTATAAGAATGCAGACAGTGAATCTGCTAATGGGGAGCTCAACACAGGGGTTTGCCATTTGATTCAACTCAAAAGGATCAGATCCAGAACGTGCCCAAGTCCTCCTTCTACGCTATAGTTTTTTTATGAAAATATTAACTGTTTTGTTTTACAAGTGTAAGGAAACAAGGCTTAACTTGCAAACAATGAGCTGCAATTGACAGTAATAATATTCTAACAGGATCTCATTTACAGCAAGTATATAACCTGTCATCAAGTGACTGTCCAGAGATCAGTACCTTCCTTCTCCACCCCAAGCTCCATTGGGAGTCACAACTACCTCTCGAATGGAATCTGCTTCAGTGTTATAAACCATCAGCTTCAGCGGCTTCCCCTCATGGGATTCAATCAGGGAAAAGAAATCCTCTGACTAGGAAACAAAAGAAAGCAGTAGTTAATAAACTCACATGTGCAAAACAAGGAGCTGGAAGCAAGTCACCATTCTATGTATTTATTTACTTCAACGTGAGATATTAAAAACCCAGAGCCAGAAAACTCACTAGTGCAGTTTGATCTTTAATGGTGACTTCTTTATATTGTCACATTAAAAAGAAAGATAATGTTTACCTCAACAAAAAAGCACCTGTCATAAACAGCAACCTCCACAAATCCCCAAACACATCCTCGTACATCTGATGTACACACAACAAACAAATCTTCCAACCTACACATGGCAGGCACAAAGACAATCAGACCCTGCTGGAATGCACCCTACCTCCTGGAGAATCTGATCAGATCCAACAACGTAGTCAGTGTATGGCTGGAGACCAGCCAGAGCTGCAGGAGATGCAGGTTCAACGTCCTGTGGAAGAAGGACAGCTGTCACCTGCACTGGCAGGAGGATAAACTACCCCAAGGTCAAAAAAGGAAAGCTAACTCCAAATACAGCAGAAGGAAAGAACATTTTGTTCACAGGATGCAACAGAAGTCCTTGAATAGTCTACATCTAGGTGTGACATCTTGTAAAACATGCTGAGTAAGAATGAGGAAGATGCTACCAATTTAAAAGAAGATATTCTGGAGATGTGGAGAAGTTGCATTTATTTAAACAATTAGACACAACAAACACTCTTTCCTTTTCAGTTCTACTCCTCCAGCTCTCCATCCTAATTTTAAAATAAATTTGTGATGTTGTTTTTGTAATGTTAATTTAATGAAGTTTAGCCAACACAGACATGAATCAGGCCAGAATGTTGTTGCTTTTGAAAGTGATTCTTCAACAAAAAAACTCTACTCCATCTACACCATTTGGTCTGGTTGGGATGGAGTTATTTTTGTCACAGTGACAGACAACACCGACAGCCACCTACTCCTTGTCCCTGCTGAAATAGCTCAGACAAACCTTCAAAACTGTGCTCCCTTCCTCTGTGTGATTTCAGCACTGCACTTTACCTAAATGTTGCTTGTAAATATTCCACTGTAGAACAAGGTTGTATGGACACTAAGGAGCCACCAAAGAATTCTGTCTCACCAAAACATGCCACACATGCTCATTGGCTCCCTGGAAGCTGCAGAACCTCACACTGGCTCCAAGAAGGCCTTGTCCTCCCCACATGTTACTGGGGATCACCTCCACCTCTCTTATCTTCATTGTCTTGATATTATACACCTCCAGCTTCACTGCTTTCTCAGCATTTGCCTTCAGCAGATCTTTCAACATATTGTTTTCCTTATTCTGTAGAGCAGAGAGAGAGACACAGGATTAACATCATTTCCAGTTGCACCTGTAACGTGTCAGATCTGTGGTGGAATTTGAATCCAAAGAACCAAACCCATCAAAGTTCAGGCTGGTTTTGGTTCACAGACAGTCCCAGCAGTTCAATTTCATTTCCTAGACCTCAGGCAGTACTGTCAGCACATGCCCCTTTGCATAAGTAATTGCTGTTACTCCATTTCATCCCTTGCATTCCTGCCCTTCACAACTGCTATTAAATGATACCAGCAACATGAGATGTCAGCTGTGTAGTCTACCAATAAGCAGCAACATTTCATTTCATGTCACTGAGCCCTGTCCTTATTCAAGAGCCCCTCAAAATCACTGCAAACTGGCTGTGAAAGGACAGACTATTTGTGAACAGTTTACAGAACCATCATGATTTCTGTCATGGTAAAAGATAAAATCATCTTCCACCAAAATCACCACTACAATGATCACTTCCAAAAAGACATCTCCACTCACAGAAGCAAAGCAAACAATGAGTTCAGTTTGTGTGTGGTGAGAGTGAAGCACAGGCAAAGCTCTGAGCCTTTTACATAAACAGAAGAAATCCAGCAAAAACCCCCAACAAACCCAAACTCAATTCTTCTCTCACAATTCAGCATTACAGTCAACTGTGTTCTTGGTCCCAAAAGTACAAGTAGAAAGGCTACAATTCTTTTTCAGGGTTTATCAAATGTTGAAACAAGTTTGTTTAAACAAATGCTGAGCTCTTGCTGTTGACTCACCAGTTCAATATTCACCTTGTGGCAGAAAACACGTACAAATGACTAACAACATAAACATTATGTTGGCCTGTTAAGGAGTTAAGGTGATAAAAGCAAGTTTTACACTATTTTTAATGCCACATACAATGTCAAATGTGAAAACCTTTCTGTACTGTGACAGTTTGGGTTTTTACTTTTCATCATTCCAACACCTGTATTTCATGTAGGGGAGAAAAAAACATTAAAATCATTTGAGACTTACAAGTCTCGTGTGTCCAATGGCAATGATGAAATCAAAGAAAGGTTCCAGTCCTCCTTGTTGAGCTGGGGAGTTTTCTTGAACCTGAAAAACAGACATTTTATTATTATTAAACACTGATCTGTAGTTACATAAGTGAAAACGTTAATCTTTACACAACTCCATATTTACTTTTGAGTTGAACCACAGATAAAACACCAAATGACAGATCTCAGGAAGCAATCCACAACTGTGAATTAATTTTTATAAAATTATGAGCAACAGGTGTCCAAAT
>JAWWLZ010000082.1:4198425-4233996 GCA_035041345.1 Poliocrania exsul | reverse complement strand
CAGAGATCTTTCAGCCAGTGTTTGCAGCACTGAATGAAAAAAACAGTAAAATGTTCATTATTTAGATGTACTTTTTTAAACTTCTAAGCATTGATGTTTAATTACAAATTTAAGCCCCTCAAGAACTTGCTGTGCTGAAATGGGAAGGTCATGCTCTGGCCCCTGTCTTGCTTCTTTCCACATGGTCTCGCCTGCCTCTTTGCACAGAGCCTGAAAATCATCCAATTCTCACCTGCCTGGCTCAGATTTCTGAACCAACAGAGAAACAACCAGCAAAAACAGGAGTATATTTTCCCCGGGTTAGTGAATCAAATCTTTTCACCATGTGAGAGTAAAAGTTCCAGAACTCAAGGCAAGTGAGGAATTTGGTGCCAGGAATAGAGTGATAACAAGTCACTTCTTTTTGTAGCAACAAGCTGTTAGAGCAGCCCAGCCGTGTCTGTAACATTACCCTTGGCACAGCTGATCATCACTTTGGAGCTATGCAAGGACCTGTAACTGGAGAGCCCACAAGCCAATGCCCTAATGCCGTGTGCTCCTCCAACAAATTATCCTTGCCAGCTGGTTGGCAGCACTCAAAGCTCTGGTTCCTTCTAGAGCACAGTTGTTAAAGGAAATGCTGTTCTTTATCAATATTGCTCTTATTTTATTTGCCATCATCACCATAGTGCAGGTGCCTCTTTGTGACTGGTGTTAAACAGCACAGTCAACATCTGGCATGACCCATCACTGCTCAACAAAGGGAGCTTTGTGCATTCAGTAGAGCTCAGGGATTTGCTACAATTTCAGGTGAGAGTGGGAGCATCAGTTTGGAGATTTAAGGGAGAAGTTTGGAGCAATGTAGGCATCTGTGTCCCAGAGAGAGATCTGAACTGGCAGCTCTCCAGCAACCCATACCATTGACAGAGTTTACATTCACTTAATGCCTAGCGAAAGTACTTCATTAATTGCAGAAACACTCCTTGCCTAACCATATAATCAGAAACAAGTTCTGTAAGCAGTCATGATTCAAAGTAAGAGTTGTGGTACTTGGGGAAAAGTAAACAAACTCATTCTCCTCTGAGACTGACTTCTTCCTTGGCATAGTTTATGTGATTGGTGCCTGATTTGTCTCTTTTTTAAATGGTTGATTTTGCATTAAACTGTGTATCAGAACTGACAAACACATGATCTGTTAAAAGTGTAAGAACTGTGAAGCTATAGATGGCATATGAAGGATGCCATATGTATGAGAAAACCTGTACATTCGTTGACATACTTTAAAAAGTTAAAAATCTACCAGAAGAAATCCATACACTTATAGTTTAGAAGTCTGTAAGATGTACACTTACTGCAAGTATTTCCAAATTTGCTTTTTCTAAAAAGAATCTTCTTTTTCATGGTGCTTTATATGGATAAATATGGAAACTTCCCTTTGAGAAGATTGGTCACCCTCTGCTCTTTCCAAATAGGCACATGGACAATCTGACCCAGCTCTGAGTTAATTTGGCAAAGCTGGAAAGGACAGTGACTGGGGCCAGAGAGCTATGAACAGTATGATTCAGATTCATCTAAATCCTCTTAGGCTTTGGCTCTTCATGTGCCACATAACCACAATTTTTTCTGACAGACAGTTTATAACTTATGGAAGTGATTTTTCTACTCTGGTGAACTTAGCCACTCCTCCCATTGTTTGGGATAAGACTACATTCCTGAGCAATGCTTTGTCTCTACCAAATCCAAGTCTTCTACTATAGGGCTGTCTATAATGTATGCTGGCTGCTGCCTTGAGGTTTTCCTGTGCATTTTCATTTAATTGTCAAGCACAGCACCTTTTCAGTGCTTAAACCAAGTTCTTACACTTTGAAAAGGATTCATTTGATTCACCACTTCCAGCAAGTTATCCCCTTGTTCTCCAGGGACTGTAGGTGTTGCAATGTTCTCTTACCTTCAGTCACCATGAGCTCTTCAAGAACAGCATGAATCTATTAGAAGTGGGCAGTACTGACAGCACCACTGTACTTTATGGTTGAGGACTTTGGTGTGGCCATTAGCACCAAAACAAGCATTTTGAGGTTTTGTTCAAGACATCAAAGCCATCTTCTCTTTCCTTTCCATTCCCATCTTTCTGCATCAGCACATGTTCAGTGAAAAGCTGTCAGGTCTGTTACTGCAGACCAGTAAGTGTTTAGCATCACACCCTGGAGCTACACAATTCAGTTCTCCTGCAGTCCTTTTCCTTGAATTTCTGAGGACAGGAAGGAAATTCCAATCAGAACCTGCCTCTGCTGCAGGTGAACATCTTACCTTAAAATATCAAAACCCATCTAAAAATATTTCAAGGGGAAGGTTCTTAAAGTTATTTGCTATTATTGGGGAACAGAGGAGGCTGGGAAAGCATTAAGGATTTGAGGAAGTTGAACACAGTAATTCAGAAACTGTTATTAAAGTTTGTCATTGGTGATCCTCATTAGGAGACTGGCTTACTATCTTCTAGTCTCAGTCAGGTTGAATTTTATTTGTTTACCACAAGGGAGAACCATAACCAGTAGAGAGCTCTGTTGCTCAGCTGCTTTGCAGCATCCAGACTTTTCTAAAAGGTGATATTGCACATATTGAGGGGGGAAAGATTAATTGTTTTGCTTTGCATCAACAGCAGGCTTACAAAAGAGGCATCTGGACAGAGTTTCAGATGATGAAAAAAATCATTCTGAGTGTATTAGTAAACCAAATGGGTGGTACCCATTATTTATTCTCAAGTCCTTCTGGAAAGACACATCTCACGTCCATGTGGTTAAACTCTTTCATCTCTAGACCCATTTGTGTGCAAACCAATGGTCTGTTTGAATTGTTTCTAGCCTATATATGCACTAAAACGTGACCAAGTATTGTCTGGTACTGTGGTGGCTGACATGGGGCAAAACCACACTGGGAATTGTGCAACAATTTCACAATATAAACAGCAGAAATAAATGCCAAGCCCTAACCTCTGGTGCAGTTTAATTCTTGGTGTAGAAGGAGCTCTGGATCTGAAGACACATGCAGAAAAGTTCCCTTTGAGCCAACTAAACCTCGAGACTTGGGATTGGTGATCTTGAAGATGCAGAGCATGGAGTTAGTGCTCTCCTGATCCCTTCATCAGTTATCACTTCTTTAGAAGTTCAAGGTTTTCTTTGTCAATGGCAAAGCATCTTTGTTACCCTGTTTTATATTCATTGTCACCTCCTTGCCTAGTTGGAAGGTTCATCCCAATGATCTGAAAGCTCAAAGTTTGTCATACCTGGGAATATCCCAAAGCCCTACACGGAGAAGATCCATCAGCCACACATAGTAACAGGTGTAATATCACTGCTACAGCAATGATAAGGTACTGTGAGGTTCCCATCTTCTTTACCAGCAAGCACTCAGCATCAAGTTTGTCAGCAAACTTGTCAAGACCTTCAAACATACCAATGAAAGTGCTAATTTAAAGCTCATGATCATGAAATGGGGAGTGAGGGAAGAAATGATGGGGAACTGAATCCTAAGCTGGACCAAGCACAAGGACCTGAGCAGCAGGTGCACTGGGTAGAGACCAACATGAGGCTTCTCAGGTGTGGTTTTTTTTTCATTCCTATTTAGCATTTCCTCCAGAGTTTCCAGAGTAGTTAGATCCAAGGTTGCAGCTCCACCATATCAGAGCTGACCCTGAACACAGGCAGCTGAGCACCCAGGGCTGTGAGGACAGGGTTGCAGCACTTGCTGGTGCACTCACAACCCTTGCCAAGTCGGGTTTGCCAGTAGGGATTCATCTGGATATAGTCTGGACAAGGACCTTTTTCTGGTTCGGGGGTTACCAGTGAATTCAAGACACTTTACATCCTTCCAGCTCATTTCAGGCCAGACTTGCCACTCCAGGCTCTGCTGTCCCTTTTTAATGTGCTGGTGTTGGTTGTCCTTCTGGATCAGAGCACACCTGCAAGAGAAATTCTGATCCTCAGTCAAAACCAGCTTCTCTGTGCACCCACGTACACGTGTTCTTCAGCTGCTGTCTTCCCAGGGGCTGTTGTTGGTTTGGGTGGAACATGAGGCCATGCAAACATAGTTAACTGCAGCTAAACTGGATGAGCACCTCCACCAAGCAGCTGAGAATATTTTAGCCACCACCTTGACATCCACAAGTGGAGACACTCAGCCTTTTTTCTGCCCTTTACGTTGAGTTTCCTGAAAATGGCTAAAATTCTCTTCTTTGAGATATATTTTTATATATATTCCTACATCCATTGCTTTGAGGCCACAAGCCTTTTTCCAGAAATTCTCATGTTGAGAGAAACAGGTATTATAGGGCATGTGCCTTTCTTTTTACATCAGCATGAATGACATGGGAAAGAAGAAAGGAGGAAAAATAGAGTTAATCCCTGCGCATTTATATCCCTGAGCTATGAATTTGTCAGTCTTGAGTGCATGAATACACATACAGGAAAAGCACAAATGTACATACTGACAGCCCACTTAGAAATAGACATAGATTATTAATATCTAACTTTTTTTTAATGTCTCATAATTTTTAAAAATAAACATAGCACTTCCAAAAGCCTCCATGCTTGCAAGGCCTGGAGAAGGATGGTATTAGCTATAGAAGTAAGCAAATGGTAGCAGTTTAAGGTGATAAATTTCTAGTCTGGGAAACAATGTGATTTATGAGATACTTAGAAAAACAAATGTATAAAGGCCCTGATTACACGTGGGGTAGTTAGAATTTATAGATAAAATTGCATGTTGCTTTACATTAGTCACTATTTGAGAAATAAGGAAATGCCACAGAGAATTGAATGTTACAGTAATTTAGATAAATAGAAGGAAGAGGTGCAATAGGGTGTAAGAGCAGCAGAAAAATTATTAAAGGAGTTCTGTCCTTGTTTGCAAGAGGGCCCAAATAAGCTAAAGACATTACAGAAATACTGTGTAGTGGCTACTACAGACAGGCATGATGTACAAAAAGCACTCAGTATACCTGTAGAAATTACAAAAAATATAAATTCCTTTAAATGCATTTCATTACATTGCACTGACCACAGAATGAAATGTCCTTAGCTTGATAAACAAAATGGTAGAGGGAAGAGAGTCTTTAGATCTTTTCACCCATTTCCTTTCCTGTTACAAACAGCAAATAGGTTCCTACTTTGCTTTTTTACCTGATTTTTTTTTCTGCACAATGAATAACATTTTCTTCTTAACTTCAAAGCAAAAACATTGAAATTAAGCTAATAAGCATATTAAAATATCATATAAGAATGTTTTTACGACTTTTTTACATGTTGAGTAAGGATTAAGTGACAGAATGTAGGTTGTTTATCTTGTACTTTTTCTTCTTTGCTTAAGGATAAAGTGAACTTTTCCAGTAAGACCAGTGGGTGAGATTTTGGTGTCATTCATACTAAACTTTTCCATTGATTTCAGTGAAGTTAGCAGTATCAGTGCTTATAAAGTTCCACAGACTAATGTTTCTAAAGCATGCACCTTATTTTCTTGTAAAAAAATCACACCTCTAACTCTCAAGAGTTACGAAAACTGTGGATTTCAGTAAACTGCTTTCTAGCACATTGTTTACTCAAAACACTGAAATAGGAGACTGAGTTATGGACTGACTGTCCTGCAGAATCTGGAGCAAGATCAAGCTACTCAGCTGTTAAAAATATATAAATAGGACATTATTTCTCAAGGCTTTTCTTTCAACTCTGTTGTGCTTAAATAATTTGAGTTATTGATGTTTTGCTCCTTTCTTAAGATTTTTCAATGCAGTCAAATCAATATTGGGAAATAATAGTATTAAATTACAACTGGCTGAGTACTCTGGTACTGATCCAGCAAAATATTTCATGACAAGTTTTCCCGGCATACCTGATGATTTTAAGGGAGCTTTATGAATGCTCAAAATTAATCATCAATCGTTAAACATATTAAAGCAGTAACGACCTCTGCTACTTAGAGGAGCCCTTTGACTTTGGTTTGATGAGCAACGTTTTGAATAATTAAGAGTCAAATGACCCGAATTCTTCTACTGCACTGAGGAAACATTATGACATTGACAACATCCATCTGTAACATGTTATTCCTGCGAATTGTATCATTGCTTGTACCACTGGAGATGGTTTCCTTATTGTATCTGCGGTGCTCAGACAAACTGAAAAGCTGTTACAGGGGATTTAATTATAAGAACTTTTGATTTGTCTTTTTGTGCTGGTTTAAAGGTAAACCAGCAGGAGAAATGAACGCAACTCAAAAAGTCATTACAAGTCAGAGTTACAACTTACTAAAAAGATTACAATAAATACAATGATACAGAGAAAGAATTGGTTTTAATCCAAAAACCCCAGATGTATAACCCAGCACCCTGGGGCATGAACAGAAGGGTGTTTGTTCACCCCTCTGCTGAGCCCCATAGGGTCCCTCTGAGTGCAAAATAAAAGGAAAGGAAAATCTGTTGATGAGGATGATGGTCACAGTCTGGTTGAGAGTGGCAGTTGCAGTCCTATAATGATCCTGGTCCTTCTCTGGATCTGATGAGTGGTACTAGAAGTCCCCAAACCCCAAGATTATCTATGCCCAGGTTCAGGTGGCAATGCCCAGTACCTCCCCCAGGGCAAGGAGTTTCACAATGAATGAGTGATTTACTCTGTGAGTTATGGGGTATTCCTGGAATCCTTGATGGCAGACATGACCTCCCAAGCTGGGTGTGAAGGTGCTAATGACTCCCCCCCACCCCGAGAGAAGTTATCACACACTGGTGAGTCATCACACACTCCCCTGTTTCTCAGCATTCTTTAACACCCAGCTTGTAGCCTGAGGCGTCAGGTGTGCCCTGGGCAGCTCCTGCAAATGATCCATTATTGCAGTTCATGGGAAGTGATGTAGAGGGTGTAGCACATACAGCTTTGTTTACACCCACACAGTGATAAACTGGTCCTGGCTGCTCTAACTAGGATACTGTTCTATCTAGTTTGTCAATAATATGTTGCCCTAATATAAATATTTAATGTACAAATTCATCTATATTATGAGATCCTGGGAACCTGTGTGTAGGAATTCAGGTGCAATATAAAAAGATAAAAGTGCAGGTATATGTGCAGTGTTTTTTAATGCTGTATTGGGTGTTTACTATAAAAGGCAGTACTGAGGGTTATTTCACAAACTCTTAACAACCTGTTTGGGCTTGCATTACCTTTTTGTAATACAACAGTGCAAGATACAATATGATCACTAACATAAGAAGGGAGATTGATGTAATTGTTGTGATTTATATTTTCATAGAATCCTATCATTTGGGTTGGAAGGGATCTTAAAGATCATCTAGTTCCAGACCCCCTCCCATGGGCAAGGACACCTTTCATTAATCAGCCTTTTCATTGCCATTAAACAAATCTCCCTGGTTTTTTTATTTCCTTCTGTTACAGTTAAAGTCCTAACCCGTAAATTCAAGTTTTTTCACCCTGGAAAATGCTTGACAATGAAACAGCTTCTCAGTGCCAATGCTTGCACTCTTCTTCTCCATTCACATATGTCCTGTAGGTCAACCTCTTACACAAACCACATACACAGGACCCAGAAGGAAACACAGACAACCCCTCAAGAGTCCTATACTAAAACAATGCCTGGAGTGGAGGAATTTGGAAACCAGCTGTAATTCTACATCCTCAGTGTAATTTATTTCTCCTCTGGGCATTACAACACCACACCACATCAGAGCCACTCAGCTGGACCATAAGTATGATACCATGTGCAGTGGCTGCAGAGGACAGATTATGGACAAACAATTGCTCAAGCCAAACATCACCATGTCCAAAAGGGGAATAAACAACTATGTTCTTAAACAACATTGTATGTAGGGAACACATGAAGTCTTTGGGAAAATAAATTGATGATAAAAAAATGAATGAGTTGCCCAAGTCTAACATTCAGGGCTGATGAATGCAGTGAAGGTGAGGAAGAGACTCCTCGGGTAGGAGACCACTTTCTGACCTTCTTAGCCAAAACTAATTGGAAGCTAAAACTGATCTATGTTGTAAAGGGTAAGATGTGTTCAATGACTTAAAGAAGGTCTGAGAGCTGAAATATCACACTGAAATTTTTATGGCTTCCAGTAAAATAAACAGGATTTGTTAAAGAGGACTTTTGGAATGCTAGGGGAAAGGCCCTGGTCCTACTGTATCCTTTCCATGGAAAGTGTATTCCATCTTCATACCTGGGTGGGTGACACATGCTGTCTTCTCCAGCAAAGGGCCACACAGATGATGAAGGAACTGAAGTAACTCTCCCACAAGGAAAGACTGAGAGAGCTAGAACTGATAAGTTCAGAGAAGGGAAGGCTTAGGCAAGATCCCATCAAAGTGTATAAAAACCTAAAGGGAGTGTATGAAGTAGATGGATCCAGGCTCTTTCCAGTGGTGCCCAGTGCTAGGACCAGAGGCCATGGGAAATACTTTTCTACTGTGAGGTTAACTGATCGCTGGCATAGGTGTCCCTGGGAGCTTGTTGCATCTCAATCCCTGGAGATATTGAAAAACTGCCTGGACTTGGTCCTGAGCAACCAGCTCTCAGTGGCCCACCTTGAGCAGCAGGGCTGGCCCAAATGACCTGCAGGCCCTGAACCTCCACCATTCTGTCACTCTAGGACCTTTTCCATTCCTCAGGGATAGCACAGGTTTCTTCCAGGTGCACCAACTCCTATGGCCACAGCCCAGCTCCCTTCCTCCCAGCCTGCCACTGAAAGGCAGCATTTTGGGGCAGACAGAGGAAAACTCATCACACAGGGAGGAAGGAGCAGAAAAGGATCCTAAAAAAGGATCAGCATGTCCAGCCAAAGTCAATCTAACATGTCCAGCCTAGGCTGAACCCCCCTCAGTGGTTATGAGGGAATACAACATGTACATCCACAATTGCTAGTCTGAAGTGTTGGCCTTTTGAGCATGATTTTATCTTGCTTTGTTTTTGAAACAATCTAAGAGCACTCAAAATTTCTATTTTTTCTTTTTCCTGCTTCATGGCCCTGTGGGAACCGTGCAGAGTGGAGGTGTTTGTGTAACCTTGGGCTCCACCTTGAGCAGTTTGGGTTTTATCCACACAGAGAACATTTTTGATCAGTTTAATAAGTCATGAGTACAGATAAGTTGTATTGATCCCAAATTTAGACACAGCTTCTTGCCAGATATTTTAGTATAAAAAGGTATTTTCTTGGAAAAAATGCCCCTTCATTAAAGATGCATTGGTTTCTGGTTCTTCTCAGTTGTCTGGGTAAGTTGCAATTTATTTGAGCTGGGAAAGGATGAACCTTTTAACCTCTAAGAGATGCAGATTACAGCATATCAATTTTTTTTCCTCTGCAGTTACTGTGTATGGCAAAACCTGATGTGGAAGGGTTTTTCTCTCTTGTGGGAGTTCTCTGAGGCAGGGGAAACCTACACCCCAAAAGAAAGGGGATGGATGTTGATGCAGTAGGGTGGGGTTGGAGTAGGGGAAACAAGCTGGTTTTGTGAGAGTTTTTCGTCTTGAGGCCTGTTTCTGGTACTTTTCAACCATGGAGACTAAAGAAGCCTCCAGGATGGAGAGTGATCACAGTGTCACCTGATGCAAGTCTCAACCACTTCATCTTTCAGATGTGGCTGGCTGGGATGACTAGTGCTCTTTAGGAACCCACATGACAAAATGCTTTCCTGTTTGTTTGGGTTTTTTTCATTAGGGGCAATCTCTGCAAGTCCCCTGAGGGACACTCTTCAGCAGGATGTCCTGACAGGGCGAGTAATTGGAGGCCACGAAGCCCAACCAAACAGCTGGAAATGGCAGGTTGGTGTCTTATACTTGAAAAAAGCCTTATATTTGAAAAACAAACAGTGAGAAAAGGAGACCTTCCACTGTCCAAAGCCACAAGCACTGTTTCTGCAGAGGCATGGAATGACTTGGTTATAAAATATGTTGCTGTCTCCTCTAGGTATCACTTCAGGTTGCCTTTCCTAATGACCCGGAGTACTATGCTCACATTTGTGGTGGAACCCTTATCAGCAGCAAATGGGTCATGACTGCAGCTCATTGCCTCAGCATGTGAGTAAGATAAAAGGTGTTAAAACTCCTGTTCTGCTCGTCATTCTTACTAGGGATGGGAGCCAGACCCTGCTCATCCTCTGAGCTCCCTACTGGTGCCTTGCCTTGCACAGCTGGACATCTCACTGCTCAGTTTGCTCAGTTAATCAAGGGAACTGGAAAACTGCTCACTTTAGCCTTGATTTTACATAGTAATTGCTGATTTTCTGGGAGTGGAAATCAAGCTGATTGCTGATTTGCATAAGAAGAAGTGCATTTGCATGAGTGTGAGCATTTCACTTGGGTTTGCACCCAGAGGAACCTGCACAGAGATGGAAAGATGGAACAAAAAGCATGTTTGCTGGCTCCTGGGCTGTGCTGTACAGCCTTCTCTGCAGCACATCTGACATGCACCACCTCAGCAGTACAGCAGGACAACAACAAGCCAACACCCCCCTTTTAATTACTCATGCCTTTAGTGAATGCATTTACTATGAAGTGAAACAAGCTGGTCCTTCACACTCTGTTTCAGAAAGATGCAGCGATGCAGAATGAACTGTCTTGACTGTCTTGTTCAAGATCAAGCTCAGCACTGTGTTAGCTGATGCTGCACCTTCACTTGTTTCACCAGCAAACTGCAGGGAGTATGTAACTAATTCCATTTAGAATCATAAATCATAATTTAGGTTGGAAAAGACCTCTAAGAAATTGAGTCCAGTTGTTAACCCAACACTGCCAAGCCCACCACTAAACCATGTCCTCAAGTGCCACATCCACACATCTTTTAAATCCTCTGGGCAGCCTGTTCCTATCCTTGACAACCCATTCAATTAAGAAATTTTTCCCAATATCCAACCTAAACCCCTCCTGGTGCAACTTGAGGCCATTTCCTCCTATTCTGTCACTAGTTACCTGGAAGAAGAGACCAACTCCCATCTTGCTAGAACCTCCTTTCAGGTAATTGTAGAGAGCAATAAGGTCCCCTCTGAGCATCCTTTTTTTTTTTTCCTAGGCTCCCAGCTCCCTCAGTTGCTCCTCATCAGACCTGTGCTCTAGACCCTTCCCCTACTTTGCTGCCCTTTTCCAGACTCACAGCATATTTAGCCACAGTCCACTGAACATCCACTGACGGAAGGTGCTTTGGAAATGATTACACTGGTGGAAGGAATTGCACTGCAAAGCACTCAGTAGGGAGTAGTTTTTACATTAACTATTCTGTGATTATTTTTCAGGCCCTCAGGAGCATCCTATCGTGTGGCTTTGGGTGAGCACAACCTCCTGGAGGTGGATGGCACTGAGTACTATATTGATGTGGATGCCATCTTCATTCCTGATGACTGGAATCCTGTCTCTATTGAAAATGGGTAATTCCTTTCAGAAACATCAGATGGTTGAATGACATTTAGCTTCCTGTCCCACCAGCATTTATATGTACATTCAGTCAAGTTCCAAGTGAGGCTGGATTTGTGGGAAGCACTGGAAGATGACACAAGGTAGATTTCCCAAATGGCTTCCTCCCTTGGAAGTGTTGCATGGTGTCTATGTGGATGACCTCAATCCTGTTTTGCCCAAGATGGGGAAGTGATGACTTCTTTTCCCCATCTTGGAAAAAACAGATGGATCTTGGATGTACAGCCAATTCAGGGGCTTGCCAGCAGTCAGCACTGTGTGCATCTGATGAAGGGAAACCAATAAGGAAAAGCTGAAGGACTGTCTTCAGTTCCTACTCAGCAACATTCCAGTTGACCCAGGATTCGCCAAAATTCACTCAGAGGTTGGGGACCTCCACCACAGTAGGAGATTTTTGAGGTGTGTCATCCCTTTATCAGCTTGGACCATGGCCTCTTCTCTCTTAATTGCTCCTCTTTTCCTGTTGTCTGTGATAGCTCTAAAGACAAATTAATGATATTTGAGAGGCATTTGTCTATCATCATGCCAGGGACCTGTATAAGTGATGAAATAGGGGTGAGAATGTCTGATTTACGACTAATTTAGGATTTTCAGTAAGGAATCTTCCCCCTACATCCTCTTTCAGCTATGACATTGCCCTGCTGCGCCTTGGGTCTCCTGCCAATGCCAATGGGTTTGTTGAGCTGGGAGTGCTTCCACCTAAAGGAGTAATTTTGCCCAATAATTATCCCTGCTACCTTACCGGCTGGGGGCTGGTTAATGGTAAGTAAGAGGGAAGAAGGAGTGTTGAGGGTCCCTCCTGGTTCCAGAGGGACAACTTTGCAGGTGAAGCTTCCTTCTTCAACCACTGGAGCTCCTGGACCATCGTTTCCCTCTTTCTCTGATAGTAGGGGGCAGCACGGCGGAGAGGCTGCAGGAGGTGATGCTGCCGGTGGTCGACCATGAGACCTGTTCCCGGGATGACTGGTGGGGATCTGCAATAAAAGACACCATGCTCTGTGCAGGTGGAGATGGTGAGAAGGCTGGATGCAGTGTAAGAGCTGTTATTATCAAAGGATTTTTGAGTTCCTCTCTGGTTTTTCCCTCCCTCTCTGACCTTGCTGTTCCTTCAGGTGTGACGTGTTTTTGCCCTTTCCCCTCTTGCAATAACTCTTCTGCAAATTCTGGTCCCTTTACTGCTTTCTGCTGAGCATCTTCCAAACTAGACTTACTCCATATTCCTCCACAGCAGAGAGAAAACCTCCAAATGCTCAGGGTGTGCCTCTCTCCTCTGATTTTGGAGGGGAGATTTACCCTGTTTTCCAGCAGCAAGTCCTATTGACCAGATCCTGGGGACTAGGTTGAAACTTTGGCAGTTGCCTCTGCCTTCGCCCAAAGGGTGAAGCTGTGGAGAAATCTGTCCACTCCTCCAACACTGCTGTCATGTTGCATTCCAGGCCAGGCAGTGCTTCCCCCTGCTGGTCCATCCTTCCCCTCCCCATCTGTTCTGTTTACAAGGATAGCTGAGGTTGCTGCAAATTTTGGCTATGTCCAATTGCACCATCTGGCCCAGGTTAGGTGGAAAAGGAAGATGCTGTGAGGTTCTCATTATCCTGGGGGCTCCAGGTGATCCCAGCATCAAGGCAAGGAGGTTTGGCCTCTGAAGGCAAGGGAATACCTCTTACCTCTGCCTTTATTCCCTTTGGTGCAGAGGTGACTTCTGGTAAAAGCCACCATGTAGGGTCATAAAAAAATGTATACAAATACATTACATGCTTGATTATGTAAATATATTAATATAATATAGAAACATATAGAAATAAAGCAGGTTAAACAGTTATACATAGATCAATCATAGGTATAAGACAATTATAGGTCTGTAGATATTTAGTGTAATTTTTTTGTATGGTTCAGTTATGGCAGAACCTTGTTAAAAAAACAGGTTCTGACCAAGCAAGAGCCTTTATCTTCTCATATATTTTAATTTGAGTTCCTTTTTTTCCCCCACCACTTTCACTTCCCGGGACCCTTTGAATATATGTTTTTGTGAAAAACAAGGAGGGGAGCATTTCCCTTCTCCTCCATTGTAGCTGGAGGGTGCACTGATTTTTTAACAAAGGTGCTGTGCAGCTGGACCTTGCAGGGAACGATGGTGTTTTATGCAATGTGACCTGAACCATTTGCTTACAGTCACTAAATTTGCAATGGTGGTAAAGGTAAATTGAGGCTTCAGCCCATCCTGTGGGGCCTATGTGTCTATCTGTGTGTGTGAAGGTGCCGAAGGGTTGAAATAATACATAACAGGTCTGACCTTTGCAACATTTTGAGAGGTGCTGGGCTCTGACACTGCTGGGGACTAGTCAGCCCTTGGCAAAGAAAGCAGCACAAATTTTTATTTTCATGTTTATTTTCATGTTTCCTGTTACACTCACTAATGCTCCTTGATCCTATCCAGTCCTTGAATTGCTCAGATAATTTGGCTTAATATGTTTCTTTCCTTCCTCCAATCCAGGGGGACTCTGGGGGCCCTCTCAGCTGCTACAGGGACGATCACTGGGAAGTCCATGGGATTGTCAGTTTTGGGTTAGTTCCCTACTGTAACACCTACAAGATGCCAACAGTCTTCACACGAGTGTCAGCCCACGTGGACTGGATCTACAGTGTAAGTTACTTTATGCCTGTGAGGTAACCTGGTGCATGTCCCATGAAAGCAAGAGGTTGCCAGAGGAATTGGAGTCTTTCAATTATTAGACCATTAGGGGTCAAACTGGAAAATGTGGAGAGGTCTATAATCAGGATATTTGATGCTACTTTTGATATAGTCAAACAATAGTAAGGAAGGAGCTGCTGCCTTGGAGTTGAAATGCTCTGCTGAGGACCATGGACAAAATTCAAGCCAGGCAGGAACTGGGCTGCATGTCCAAAAAATTATCATCACCCTCCACCCAAACAAAACCTTTCTGCAGGAAAAACCAGAATGAATTAGCTGAATGGATAATGCAGCAAACATAAAGCATCTCTGCAAGTGCAAGTCCTGCAGTGCTGCACTAACTGCCCTCAGCTTTACTTTTGGGAACAAACAACGAGCTCCCAGAAATAATGAATGGTAGAAGGAGCAGCCATTTTTCAGGCACAGGGGATGGTTTTGTGGAAATACTGCTGTAAACTATGGATCCTGCTGGAAAGAAAGGTGGGGAGAGGTATTTTAAATCAGTGTGGGAAAGAGGGAGGCTCCTGGGTGAGAGCAGGTTGTTAGAGCAGTCCCTTGGCCCAGCTGGGAACAAACACTTCTTCTGAGCATTACTAGGATAGAAACATGCCTTATTTTTGCTCTCTACTGAATTAATCTCTTCTTTGTTTTCTAGACTATGGAGAATAACGGAGGTTTCTAGAGAAGGATCGACTGGTGCATGAATATGAGATTAGAATGAAATATCTCTGCTCATTAACCGTCCTCTCATCCATTCTGTGCCTCTCTGGGCTACTAATAGCAAGGTTTGGCTAAAGGTGTAATAAAGTCTCAGTGACTGCAACCAGTGGCCCACTGCTGTGTTTGCTCAGCCTTAGGCACCAGCTCAGACCAGGTCAGCAGGGAAGGAGACTCCAGTGAATGCCAATGTCCTTAACTGTGGGGCTTGGCCATAGCAGCGAGCACAGCTCTTCAAGGCTGTCATTTTGACACCAAACCCATCCTGAAAATGACCAGGATGGGTTTTTCTCATTGAGAGATTCCTTAGGGATAGCCCCAACACTGATGAAGGTGGTCAGCTTGGTGCCTGAAGCTCAGTGGGAGCAGAGTAATGTATGATGCTGATGGGCACAACTATAAATACTCCTATCCTGTTCTATTCTCAGAGCTGCCAGACAAAGATTTTTCTTGAAGAACTGGGTTATCTTCATATTCCTAAACAAACAGCCTCAATGCAGCGCTGCTTATACAGAGACCATCGGCCTTAAGTGTAGCAGCAAACTGAAGCCATAGAAAGCCCAATCCATTTAACTTACTATTAAATTCACTCTACAGGATGATAATTTTTTAAATTCATTTCTTCAGACTAAGGCTATATGGGCATTTCTGGAAGGTGCTTTTCTAAAGAGGAAGCAATAAATTCACTGTAAAACAATACACTCTGCTGTTAAGTGTGCAGTGGCCTGTACTCAGCCAGCTGGGCAAGCCTGCCTGCAATGGATAATATTTCCAAATAGAATCCATCCTTCTATTAGACACTCAGTAGGATTAGTAAAGGGAGGGAAGGAGGAAAAGAGGGAGATGTATGGACACAGTAAAGTAAGATTTGTCTTTTCATGGACTACAAAACTATCCTTTCCCAATCCCCAGACATGTTCAAGGCCAGGTTGGATGAGGAAGGTGTCTCTGCCCATGGCAGGGCGTTGGAACTAGATGATCTTTAAGGTCTGTTCCAACCCAAACCATTTTATGATTCTATGAACTACGAAACCACCTCTTTGGAAAACACAGGGAAAACACAGCCTTCCCTTTCCCCCTTTTGCTATGTATCAGGTGCACATTTATGGATAAAGGACTTTGATTTAGATCTTTTAGCATTCTAAACCAGCTAGGCCCCATCTCTCCTAGACCCTGCACACATCTAGGGCACAGCAGTATTTTAGCACAATCCTCTTTGTGGAATGCACATTTCTCCTCTTCAAAAGCCACTAGAGGGCATTGGCCAGCTGAAGGAATATCAGGCAGGTTTATCACTGACTGCTAAAGAAGTTTTGCGGGCCAAGAACGATAACACGGCCTGTCTCAGCCTTGCACTCTGTCCTCCGTGTTTGCTTGCAGAGCCACAGATAAGCAATGACACACAGGAGCTGCTTTTCACTGCTGTTATCCAGAGCTCTGATCTGCAAACAGATAAATCTTCCCTGTTACAGCAAACGAAAACAAAACTAGCAGGACTTTCTTTAAGGCTTGTGAAGGAGTCGAGTCCCAGCTGTATTTTTGGCTCCCAACTTTATTGGGCTGCACTTGGCAGCGTCTCCTGGGCACTCAGTAGTTTGGCAGTTCTCCTCTTCTTCAGGTTAAAAACCCCCTGAATTCCAGCATTTCTACTCTGTAATATTACTGAATAGTTCTTGCTCCTTTTAAGACAGCACATGTGATTTCTGCTGTTAGATCACAGATCATAGAAACACAGAATGGTTTGAGTTGGAAGGAATCTTAAAGACAATTTAGTTCCAATGCCCCACTATGGGCAGGACATTTCTGAAAGAGCCTGGAGCTGTTAGGCTTATTAATGTCCCTTCTAAGAACAACTGTACACCATGTGTCAGGGGCACACTGGCACCTGAGATCTTTCCTGACTATATTCAAGTCTCGCCTTTAAGTTTTAGAAGGAATTAAAAAAACACAGATCAAAAGCTTTGGGAAATGCGATTTTTTTTTTTTTTTAAAGGGAACACCTCAAACCACTTCCAAGAATTACTCAGATGCTGAGAAGTGTAGTCTTAGAGTGCCTGGTGTTTTTGGAGAGTGCCTGGTGCCTAGGCTGGGGGTCTAACTCTGTGTGCTTGGTGCATTGGCCATGGAGGAATTTGAAGAGGTCACATGGGGTCACAATTTCTAATCAGCTTCCATCCCTGGCTGGGGCTGAGCAGTGCTGGGACCCACTGGGGAAGTTGCTGCTGTTAGGACCACGTTAGGACTTTGGTGAGCATCCACATGCCTTGACACAACCCAAAACACCACAGCCATCCCCTGTTTGTCCCCTGATGTGACAGCAGTGACAGGCTGTCCCTGCTTCTGCCCACAGCCGTGTAATTGCTCCTGGTCTCACAGGCAACTCTGGCCACTGGGTGCTTTAAACCTCTATTCACAATCTGCTCTGAAAGCCAGATTGGACATTGCTCCTTTAAATTCTTCCTCCACCTAAGGAAGACCTGGACCTGTTCCTATGACAGCCAGGAAGAGAAACCTCAGGCTGCACCCTCAGGAGCAGGAGAATCAGGTGCTGGAGACGTACAGTCCTAATTCAGGGTCATTATCACATCCCCGGTGCCAAGAGCAGTGTTTCTTTCCACATTTTGATGACAGGAACAGCTTGTGCTGCTCAGCTGCGATTTATTGCGTAGGATAAGAGGGAGGCGGGACCCTGGCAGCACAGGGACAGGGCATGTATGCTTCCCCTGTGGCTCATTTGCCTCTCATTACCCAAGTGCCTGGCTAGAGCTACTTGTTCCCCGGTGCTCCCAGGCAAAGCTGTGATCTCAGGGAAGCCTGTGGAAAATGCAGGGCTTCACACAGGATTTACGGTGTGGAGATGCCAGGTGTAACAGCAGTTTAATATCCAGTGGCACTGGGAAAGACGGCTGGGCACAGTGCTATAATGCTCACACAGGATATCCACATCCTTGTCTCCAAAACTGAGGGGTGAGGATGCAGCTAAACTGGGGAACAGACTAGGTTTTGGAAAACTGGTGCTCCCCACATCTTTATGGAGAGTAGAAAAAGGAGACAACTATGGCAACAGAAGAATTATCTCCTGGTCCCACCATGTGTAGGGTGTTCAATTAGATGTAGGACAACACCTTGACCTATTTGAGAAGGTAAGGCTGTAGGTGCTGTGAAACACAGTATGGGAGTGGAGGAAATCATTACCATGGTCAGGGCCATTAGGGATGTCTGAGGACATCCTATCCTATCCCATCCCATCCTGCTGCATCAAAGGGGCACAGCTGTCCAGAGCTCATCATCTCACCAGCCCCCTGGGGGTGTCTTCATACCCTTGAGCACCTCAGCTGGCCCAGAACACAATACAGCTGAGGAGCTTTAAAATCATACAGAGATAAGCTCAGCAATGGGGATCTCAGCATATAGAGAGCATATCTTCCCCCACAGAGATGCATAGAGATGTTCTGGTTATAGACATCTTCTCATCCAAATCCTGCCCTGGGACTGCTGTCTGTTACCAGAATAACCTCCAAAATCTCTATAGTTGAAATTGTACCTCTTCTTCACCCATCATTCCCTTGCTCACTCACAGGCAAAAGTGATGGATATTTGGGAGTGTGGCTGCAAGAGGCTCCCTTGCCTCCTGACAGCTATTCAGCTTTAATTACCAGAAAGCACTTTGGGATGCTTTGACTATGAAAAGCACTTAAGGACCATTAAATTCTCATCTCTATTTAGTCCAAAGTAGCAGCCAAGTATTTATTTCCACAGAAGTGTAAGAGATAATAGTTTCCTATGCAGGGTATCTCAGGGGAGCAGGCTTATTTTAGAGGGAGATCCTTCTGTGTTATTCATCCTGGTGGCAGGATTCTCCTGTAGTGTTTTACCCTGGTCAGTGGTTCATGTGGTCCCCAAGAAATCAAGTCCCCAGACAATTTCAAGTCTTTCAGCCTTTTCAATCTTTAGCTGGGCTGACCTGGAAGTCCTCACAGCCTCTGTGCTTATGACAAAACATTTCAGCTGTGCTGGCTGCAGATATCCCACTTTGGTAGGTTATTCCCTCACTCAGCTTCCCTGGTCAAAATGTAGGTGCATCCACCTGGGTTTTGGGGGCATTTACATGATGGAAATGGTTTCATCCAGCTGAGGATGTGTATACCAGGCCAGATGCGGAAACACAGCCAAGCCCCAGGACATCCCCACCTCTCCTCCAAACCCAAGTGGGTCATTTAAGCCTTATTTTATTTTACTTTACTATGATATCTTAATGAGATACATGGTCCCAGAGGGGAGGATAAGCATTGCCCAAGACCACTTTGGCCAGCTGAGAGGCTGGATGCCCAGTAGATGGCAATACTGCCATTTGGTCAACAGAAGGCTTGGAGGGACAAGTTGATGGAAACGTGTGGATTAAGCAGCACTGAAAACTTCTCATGGTCACAGCTGTGAAGGAGAGTCACAGAACCATAGAATCACAAAATGGTTTAGGTTGGAAGGGACCAGAAAGATCATGTAGTTGCAATGTCCCTGCCTTGGGGAGGGACTGCTTCCACTAACCAGGTCACTCCAAGCCCCATCCAACCTGGCCTTAAACACTTCCAGGGATGGGGAACCCACAAGTCCTCTGGGCAGTGACTCAGCACCCTCACAGGGAATAATTTCTTCCCAGTATCTAATCTAACCCTGCCCTCTTTCAGTTTAGATCAATTCCCCCTTCTCATTTTAAAGACATTGCCCCTTGTTCCATCACTATGTGCTCTTATCCAAAGTCCCTCTCCAGCTGTATTTGAAGCCCCTTTAGGCACTGGAAGGACCTTTGAGGTTTCCCCTGAGCCTTCTCTTCCCCAGGCTGAACACCCCCAGCTCTCCCAGCCTGTCTCCAGAGCAAAGGTTCTCCAGCCCTGGGAGCATCTTCATGGCCTCTGGACTTGCTCCAGCAGCTCCATGTCCTGGAAGCACCAGAGTTTATCACAGCCAAGAGAAGTTCATGTTTCCTTTGAAGTGCTAGGGCAGAGAAGCCCTGAAGGAGTTTCCCAGCTGGCTGGAGATGGTCCCTCCGCAAGATATTGGTGTTAAAACCATGGCACTCTGCTTTTAAAGGGCTGCATCTGGGAGTGAAACCAGGTGCAACGCACAATTTTCTCCCTGGCCATGGAAGGGCTGAAACCAGCTCACTGCACACACCGGGAAAAACGTGTCCCAGCCCGGTGACAGAGCTGGGATGCCGCCCCGTTTGGCAGCGGGCGCTGCTGCTCCTCCCCATCCCTGGAAACCAATGATTTACTGAACCCAAGTAAACCCATCCCTGCACCCCCCCACCCGGCTTAAGGCTTCACCACCCGCTTTATTTTCATTTGCTTTCTTTTTTTCCCCCTCCACACAGTCCTCTCGTCCGCCCTGCTTGTACCACCCAGAGGCACAGCATTACTCATCCCCCGCCCTCGTTTCGTTTCTCGGTGCCTGCACGCGTTGAACTGTGTGTGCAGCCACCAGACTAGAAAGCATTTCTCTCCGGGTGGCGGAACAGCCTCCGGAAAAGGGATGAGTCATCTGGCGACCCGGGGCTGGCGGGGACGGGGACGGGGATGGGGACGGGGACAGGCTGTGACGCCAGGCTCGGCGACTCCAGACCTGGCGCCGGGCGGGAATGAGAGTCCCGAGGACTTTTCTCGTCAGGAACAGCTATAAAATGACGGATAGGATGGACTTTACCTCCGTCAGAGGGAAAAAAAAAAAAAAAGAAAAAGAAAACAACCCAGGAGGTGCAGGGCAAGGTCAGGGCAGGGGTGTTGGCTCTGCAGCAGTGAGGGCATTTCCAAAGAGCCAGATCCTGCTTGCAGAGGGCTTGTGTCTGCCTCGGGCTCAGGAGCTTTGGGAAAAAAATCCCTTTTCTCATGGCTTGTCTGGCTGATAGAAGGCAGGTTTACCTCATGGCCAAGCAGAGAGTAAGGTTGTTCCAGGCCTGTGGTAAAGGCAATAAAATACCCCAGGTGATGCCTCTGCATCCCTTGATGGCTTCAAGACTTCTGTCACTTAACAGGCACTTATTTAACTGGCACACTCATTTCCTGCAGCCCACTTGAATTTTAGTCCGTGTGATGGGAAAAAAACCCAAGGTCTTGCACCTGGGTCAGGACAATCCCAAGCACAAATACAGGTTTGGTGGAGAATGGGTCGAGAGCATACCTGGGGAGAAGGATATGAGAGTGCTGGTGGATGAGAGGCTGGACATGACCTGGTAATGTGCACTTGCAGCCCAGAAAGCCAACCATGTCCTGGGCTGCATCAAAAGAAAAGTGCCTAAAGGAGCTGTAAGAGAGCTGGAGAGGGACTTTGGACAAGTGCGTGGAGTGATAGGACAAGGGGGGGTTGCCTTTAAACTGACAGAGGGCAGTTTTACATTAGATATTAGGAAGAAAATTTTTACTGTGAGGATGGTGAGGTACTTGCATAGGTTTTCCAAAGAAGCTTCACTTTCAGGGTTGCCCATCCCTCTAAGTGTCCAAGGGGAGGTTGGATGGGGCTTGGAGCAACCTGTGCTAGTGGAAGGGGGGTGTGTGTGTGTAAGGTGGAAATAGATGGAACTCAAACCATTCTAGGATTCTGTGGTTCCCCCTGGAGATGCCCATGCCAGAGGCTAGTTCATGGGATACACCACCTTGGGGCTGTTTCACCCCTGTCTTTTGGGGGTGATGGGCCTTTTGCCAGGCCACAGCACGAAGTTATCACCATGAGCCAAAAACACACCAGTGTAGCAGCTGGAGCTCTGTGCTGGGGACTATTCCCCTCCCAATCAGAAATATTTCATGTAAGAGGGAATTAGAGACACACACCCCATAAAAGAATAAAACCCACAACCAAATACACCCTTCTAGGTGGGGAAAGGGGCTTCACTGCGTGTTGCAGAGCCTTCACAGACGAGCCTCTTTGCAGTATTGCTGCTTTTACAGCTCAGCAAATAATTTGTAACAAATAGTTTATTCAATTAATTCAGCTTCTCTGCTCTGGGGGCAGATGGCAACCTTTAAAAATGATTCCCAGTGGAAAACTAGACAATGGCATTCTTTGGGCAATTTCCCTTACTTTCAGGTCAATGGCAGTGGTTATGATTTATGCCTGCACTGACAGACACAAACCCAAGGGAGAGGTGTGATTTTCCCCATCTAGATTCCTGGGATTTTTTCAGATTTTGCTTTGTACCATGAGCTGGCTCACATCCTTACCCCCTTCTTCTTTCTGTGCTGTTGCCAGGACCAAGATTATTTTCTCTGCTTTTCCCCTGGGGTGCAGGACTGTGGTGATGCTTCTTTTCAGTCCCAGGGGTGCCACAGAGCAATGAGAAATGGTTTGTAACCCATGAGGGAAAGTGGTTTCCAAGGGGTTTCCCAAGATTTCCCCGAAATGCTTGTTGATGATGTGGGTGCTGCCATGACTGTTGTCTATTCCATCATTGCACAGAGAGAGGGAGACACCACCCACAAGCCAGCAAGTTTGGGAAACACCTCACCTGGACCCCAGCCCATGATTTTTACTTTGTTTAGGGAAAAAAGAGGTTATTGTGACATACAAGTGACACTGGTGGAGCAGGAAGCAACTTGAACAGGGCAGCTGTCAAATGTCATTGCAAGATGTGACAAGAACATTACCGTGGCACAACTGAGCAGGGGCACCTCAGGAGCCTCAGAACATGCTCTCCAGGCCACAGATATTGCCAAGAAGTGAGAGGTTATATCACATTTTTGCCCTCAGTTAATTAAGCAAATTGCCAAAAAGGGCCCATCTAGTCTCAGCCCTGGGAGAAACCCCTCTTGCCAGCTCAGACTCTTCCTTGGCCAAAACATGCTGCTTTAGCTTAAAATTTGAAACCAGGCACTGGTGGCACTGAGTGCCTATCAGTGAGGAAACCCCTCTCTGGATGAGCTCAGAGGGACTTGGGGCATCCCTCATACATCTCCAGCTGCCCCAGGAGCTTCTCTTGTGTGACCTACAGGGCTTTGGCAGAATTTCCTCACCATGTTTCAGTGTCAAGGTACCTTTGAGGCTGTGATGGATCTGGGGACACCTTGGAAATTACCTGAGAAGTCCCTCTCTTTTTGGACCCAGCTGCCACACACGGAGGAGGGCTCCGCAGGGATGGATGAGCTGGCCTGGCTCCATGCCTTATTTAGGGAAAGTATCCCATTTATTTCAGGGACTGACCCTACTGCTGCTTTTCCACTATGGGACTGGTCCCATACTGGTGCTCAGCCTCCCAGGCTCCCCCTGTGCCTTTCCCCCACACAAGGGCATGGGGATGCTCTTCCCTAGGGTGCTTTTGGGGGCTGAGAAAAGCCAAGGGAGTCCCCAGGCTCAGAAGAAGCCTCTCAGAGGACACCAAGCTGGGACAAAGGCTGCTCCTGCCGTGGTAGGATGCTCCAAATTTGATGCTGGGGGTGAAAACCCCAGCACACCCATTAGCTTCAAAAAGGGGTCAAAAAGGCCAAAAACAAAGCAAGGGACAACAATGACATACAATGCACTGTACACACCCATCATCCAACTTTCTGAGCCACAGTGAAGGGTAAGCAGGGAGAAGGCACTGCCATATTCAAACAAAATTCTTTTATTGAAAGTGTAATGGAAATTTCTTCATATTGCTTTGATGAAATGAGAGACAGCAGCTGTAGACAAATATGCTTTTCTATAAACAAATGCAAATGGATAAGGTAAAAATAAAGCATTTTTCTTTAACTTGTACCTTTAAGCAATGTAATCACAATATATACACAAAGAAAGCTAAAATAAAGCTATGTTGAAACCAAAGTGTTTCAACCAATACATTAGATAATTACAGATTGTGTCAATAAATACCCAGTTTTTAAACTGTTTAACAGGCAACTTTTTACACAGATACCGAGAAGAAAAAAAATTATATATTTACAATTCAGTGCCTTAGGTGAAAAAAAAAAAGAGAAAAAATCTTTTTTTTTCTTTTTTGGCACCAACACAAATAAAAAGAATAAATTATTGAAAAAAATCCACAAAGGCAGGAGTCAATCCCAATCATTCATTTAAAAAAAGTGTGTGTGTATATATATATAAAATATATGTATATATTTTATATATATAAATACATATATGCAGAGAAACTTAGGAATGTTATAAAATATATTAGTGCCAATAAATACAGAACGGTACCAGACTTCCAACTGTCAGTATTTTTGATGCAGTCTTGAAGGACAGAAACTACCACCTAGGGAGATAACTGACGGGGATTTTTTCAGTCTAAAGAAATGACAACAAAAAATAACAATAATAATAATTATAATAATAATAATATATATATATCCAGAAAATCCTCCATCTGCCAGTAGTATTCCTACAGTTGCCTTCCTGCCCGGTGCGGGGCCCCCGTGGGCGATGCGTTGCGGGAGGATGCTGCAGTGAGCGTGGGGCGAGGACACAGCCCCACTTCTGAGTTGACCAGATTCCAGAGAAGATGTACAATTAAATAGTAATAATAATGATTAAAAAAACCCCCAAGCAACCCAGCCTTCACCATATTCATATGCCAGGAGTCTCCTAAATCGCCGGCAGGTTTGCATGAGGCACCTGTTGATGAGCAGGTACCTGAGAGCACCATCCCTGTCTTCGGGGATAGGAACAGTTCAGCCAACAGAAAAATCCTCAAATCCATATTTTGGGGTTATTTCCCCATCTGTGTCTCTGCACCCCTGGGAGTTCCCTCCAGCTACTCCCAGGGCAGCGGGGCTGGGACACCAGAGCTGTCTCCTCCCCCTGTGCTGGTAATGCCAGGAATCACTCCCATCACCAAATTTTTCAAGTGAGAATTTAAAGCCAATAGGTTTTAAATCCATTTTGTTCTTTTCCATACCACTGGTGTAGGCACTTAGTGTATCACTGACATACAGATTTTATGTCCAGTTACATCTCGTGGCCAAATAGTATGTTCTCAGCCTGACTGAAATAGCAAAAGGCCAAGGCAGCCTCCAGTATCCTTCCTAACCATGATCTCATTTTAAAAACCAAAAGCCTTCAGTTGTTCAGCTTTGTCTCCAGGTGTTGTTCTTTTTTCCCTCAAAAACTATACTCAAAGGATAAATAATCCAATAAACTTCATATCCATCTGTTTTACTTGAATCACCTGATTAACCTATATTAAAAAAACAGTACAGTCAGCCTGATCCACTGGATTTTGGAACTGTGACATCCTCAGTGTTCGGGAGTCCTAAGGAGCACTTGCAGAGGAGCTTGAGCACAAGTGTTGCTGTTTTGGCTTTGCTCTCCCAAGGTCCCCCCTGAGGGCTGCAAAGGTCCTTATTGTTACACCTCCCCACCACTGCTAACAGTTCTTCTGCATATTCAGGCACCAGAACTGACGGGGAAAGATCTCATGGCCAAATCCTTGGAAAATTAAATAAATTATAAAATAATTTACAAAGAGGGTTTGGGTTTTGAGTTAGTTCTTGTTATTTCTTAAATAGTTGAAAGTTTTGCTTGTTTTGCTCTCCACAGGGATATTATGGAGACCAGACACCATCTGAGGGCTGAGAGAAACCAAGGGATGTTACATGAAAGTTTCTACCATCCCTGTCCTCCCACCCACTTGTGTTCAGTATTTTTAGAAATGTGAAGTGAAGACCAAACAGCCAACATCATTCAGACTCAGAAAAACCAGGGTCATTTTCCTGTTGGAGACCTTATTGCCCTTCCAGGTCATCAACACACCACAGTGCTATTCACGTACTACAGGTAGAAAATAAATAAATACAGATATATTATGCAAAAAAAAAAATGATTGTACACATAATACATCTGAGGTATTACCAATTTAAATAAGATTTCATGCTAGTTCAAGCTTCGGTGGCTAGTTAAATTCTGGAATTTGCAATAAATAGATGAAGAATGATTATGCATATAGTGTATGGATCTCTTCTGTAAACCTCTCCGATTTAAACGTAAGAGCGTGTTGGGCTGACTCTTACGCAAAGCACAAATTTTCACAATAAATACAGCTTCAAAAACTTGTCTTAAAAAGTTCCTGCAACACTGAAACGTTTCTAGAAGGGGCTGTGTGTACGACTGGCAACATTAGCAAGGAGTATTTCTCAACAGGTCTTTTCATACAAAACACAAGGAAATTCTTAGGTGAAAGTCTTTTACCCTCCCTCCCCTTCCCATCCCATCATGAAAGTTTAGAAATTTTTGCACAAACAGCGAGAGAACTGATTGTAGCTGCAGTATGTCAAAACGTCCATGTTCTATAAAGACCAAAAATAATTTGCTTAAAAAGTGTTTTGGTGGTGGTGGTTTTTTCCTCCTTATATTTGAGTAGCACGTTGTCATCCTTCCAGTGAAAGTTTCCCCATCCAACTGTTCTTCTGTTTTCCTTTTAGCATCAGTCCTTGTTGCCTGAGCCACATGGGTGTTTCACACTTTCACCGTCTCCATCAGCGATGACTTGATGGCATCCTCCAAAAGCTGATTGTCTGTGAAAGGGGCTGGGGTTTCAGGGACGGATTCAGACAAACCAATGAGGGACTCCAAGAAACAGGAGCCCTGATCTCCAGCTTGTGGGAAGCCTGGGAAATTAGGCAATTGAAACTGTAAAGCTGAGAAGTTATCAAGGTTCTCATACTCCTTTAAGGAGTTGTAAAGGGGTCCCAAGTTATAGTCCGAGAAGGACTGGAAGAAATCCAAGGAGTCAGAGGAAAGGCTGAGGTCGGCATAGCTCTTGGAGCAGGGCTCGGCAGGGGAGGAGGTGCAGCAGGACAGCCCATCGCACCGCACGTGGGCAGCATCCTCCAGCAAACCCCCACTGTCCTGGTTGGCATTCTCGTCCAGGCACTCAGAGAGGTGTGACAAGTGGCCAGGGACAGGCTTGGCCTCACTGCCATGGTCCTCAATGAAGAAGTCAGCAGGGTGGAAGCAGCTGAGGTCATCCTGGCCACGACCACCCTCTTCCTCAGCATCCGAGTCATTGAAGTGAAGGATGCGTGCCAAGCCATCATCATCCACATCCGACTGGGATTTGTCGGAGGGGAGGCTCTCGTAGGGCTCCTCCAGGTCCTCGCTGGGGTGGGAGGAGATGGAGGAATCCGTCATGTCACTGCTGCAGCTGTTCTCCCCCAGAGCCTCCAGGTCAGGGCTGAACTGGAAAGCAGGTGCCAGTGGCATTGCACGCTCCTCCAAGGAGCCCTTCCCTGTCGTGCATCCCAGTGGTTGGAGCCGCTCCCGGAAAGGGGGCTCGGCTTCCGACACTTTCTCGCTGCTCTGCTGCTGCTTCTCCAGCTCCAGCTTCATGATGGTGTGGATAAAGTGTGTCTGCACTCTGGCCTGGTTGAACTCGATCCTGCCCTCGGTGTTGCCACAGCCATCCTTGGTGCAGCCACAGGGAAAGGAGGTATGATCCATCTGGCACAGGAAGAAGAAGAGTTAGAGAATTAGGATTGAACCTGGTGGCACAAAATCAAAACAGCCTGTGACTTGCCTGCCCTGAGAAACCAAGTAACACCTGAGGGGTTTAAAAGCAGACAAAAGAATAATGAACAAACAAAAAAACCAACACTGCAAAAAACCCACACCCTGCTCTTTTGAAGGGGGTCATAAAAAGTTGGATTTCAGTGAAGATTCAAAAAAAGATTTAAAAGATTCAAAAAAAAAAAAAAGGCAAAATATAATGGTCCAAAAGGAGACATAAGGGGGCAAACATGAGTTTTTCATATTGCCATTTAAAGATATCATTATCTGATCTGCAGCAACCACTAGAGGGGGGCTGTGGCACACACATGGAGCACCCGTGTGCACCCATCTGACTGCAGGCATCCACCTACGCCACCTCCAGCCTCCAACCATGGCATCAAGGGAGCCAGCGGTGCCCCGAATAGGGAATATGGCTCCTCAAATGCAGCTGGGCTGGCACCCATAAAAAATAATCTGAAAAATATAACACACTAATTTCATACAGAGGGATTATCCCACTGTGCAGGTGGCCTGCACAGCTCGCTGTGGGCTGATGCTCAGCTGACACTCCCACGTTCGCCTTGAGCGCGCTGGGACTTGTGACACACGCCAAGGGAAAACAGAATTAAAAATAAAACCAGGGGGAGGAGGAGAAATCGCAGCATTGCGTGAGGAGCAAGGAGCTTTCCCTTGCAGACATTCCCACGTGGCCCAGCTCCACCAGGAGACCAAGCAAGTACGGGTCTCGTGGGGACACACGTGGTGTGTGCATTCTCACTGCAGGCTCAGGCACATCCCCATGGCTGCTCCAGCAGCACAGGGATTGCTGCACATGTGAGGTGAGAAGCAGACACTTTCAAGCAGCATCTGCCTTACAGCCTGGGGAGCATCTCCAAGTGCTTTCCTCACCTGCTTCGCTCTGAGCACAGCTGGGAGCAGATACACTTTACAGGCTGCTCTAACTCTGCCCTGCTTGCTCCAAACTCCCCTGCTCTAACACACACATCAGCTGGAGCCCTATGCCCAAAGGTGAGGCCAGTACCTGACATTTAATGCCTGCCAAGCTGCAGCTGCAGGTCTCGGGGTCGCAGACCTCCCGGCAGTCACAGCCGCAGTCCTCCCGCGACAGGCGGATGTTGTGCAGCTCCCGCTTCTCCTCCTTGTCGATCTTCTTCACCCCCACGGCTTTCAGCAGTGCACGCCTCTTCTTGGCAGGGTAGGGCTGCAGGAAGAAGCCATCCTCCAGGTCCACGTTGCTGACATCGATGTCATCGTCTGAGATGTCTTCAATGGTGAGCTGGTTGGCCTCTTCTGACTCCTTTGTGCCATTCATGGTGAGCTAAGGGCAAAACAACAGACAAAGCATTAGGGGCCCATTGGGAACACAGAGCCATGAGCACCTCCAGATCAGGGGAAACAAGAAAGGAACGACCTGCCGCCCCATGATGCCCAACCCCAGGAACAACACCTGTGTCAGAGCCCCCAGAGACCTGACTAGAGCTGCTTCCTGGGATATCAAGTGTCTAAATCAGAGATTAAAAGATTTTGAGAGACGCTGAGAGGAGTCTCAAGTGAATCTCATAATTGAGAGGTACTACCAAAAGAGCAAAAATATCTTCAGTGTCTTTTCCAACACTTTTCAGAGATGGAGAACTAAGTGAAAATCCTACACTGGAGCCTGTGTTTTTTGGAGACCCAAACAGGGCTAAGGACTGATGCCTCTAGGTCTCAGAGAGGCTCCTACTTAAAACTGGCCAATTAATTAACATCATCCACCAGATCCACATCAAACCCAGCACCATGCTCTTACTCACTTTCCATTTCAATGCTTCCAACTTCTCCTCTTTCAATTTCTCTTCCAGTTTCCCCCGACGGACGTTTTCCTGTTCCTTTGAAAACTCTGCCAGTGTGAACTGCCGGGAGGAGCTGTGTTTGCTCACCATCCCCAGGGTACAGCCCCCACGACTAGGCACGCTCGTGAACCCCTGGCAGCGTGGGAAGTAAAACACAGTGACCCGGTCAAACTCCACATTGTTCTTCTTTAGTCGCTTGGATTTCTTCAGGATAGACGTGGCTAAAAATGGGGGAAGGAAAGAAACAAAAAAGGCACAAAGTCAGCGCTGCCATCCTGCAGATGGAATAGAAATATTACAAACAGGCTGTAAATATTACAAATGCCAGGACCTGAAATTACTCTCGCAACAGGGATCTGATGGGACAAGGCCACAACATTGCTTGATGGTTGTTTTAGGAGCTAACACTTCAAAGGTGGGATGAGGATGGAGAGGAAACTAAGCCAAGTCCTACTGCACTGGAGTCACTGATGAGATCAATCCTATGAAACAGCTGCTGCTTCTCCTTCCTGCTTGGCTTCCCCCAGGAAACATACATTTGCTTATTCTTCATGTGCAGCAGAGCATAACGAACAAGCAACCAATGTGTCTATCTCTCTAAACCCATACACTCCACCCCATTTTCAGGAGCCCAGGGTCTGCTCCCAGGATGCTGGAGCACCAGCACTCCAGCTCTGCCCAGCTCCAGCTTTTGTGGCAGGGCAGAAAACAGCCCAAACAGCTGTTTTTTCTGGTACTTCCTTTCACCATCCACTGGGAGGAACTCTGAATCTATAGTTTATTCTCAAGAGACTCATTTGAGAGCAGCTGCAAAGATGTTAATCTTTGTGCAGGTGATCCCAGGGTAAACATGGCAATACATGACTCTGGTTTATCTTAAACTGCTGAAACATGCTACCCACCATTAAAGCAGAGCCTCTCCAGAGATACCTGGTCCTGCACAGCTGCACATGCAAACACAGCAGATGGAGGGGGACTAATTAGTCAGGGCAGGTTCAGAGTCAGTGAGTTTCCACGAATGTAGCTGGTGAAGGAAGCAAAGCAATGCACAGCTGCAAGAGCATGGCCAGCTACACCCAAATTTGGGGGGGGGGTTTGGTGTATTTTTGGTCCTGTTCTTTGCTGGTGCATGGGTGCTTTGGTTTCCACCATGGAAATTATGGGAAAAAATAAACAAAAAAGGATGGGTGGCTCCTGCAGAGCTGGCATCAAGCCCTGCTCTTCAGGTGGCAGAGCCACGAGCAAGGAGTTAAAAAAAGTACTGTGAAAATCTGAGGGGCTTGTCTGGTTTGGTTGGCCCTGAAGGCTGGGAAAGTGCAAGACTGGACAGTTAGGCTGCACCCACATTTCATAAGTCTCACTTGCCAAAATACAGGGTTTCAGTTTCATGTGAAAAAAAAGAGAAAGAAAAAAAAAAGAAGCATTCACCCAGCTGTGTCAGCAGCTTCTGCTCAATAGCTGGGGGTTCACACTGGGTGCTGCAGTGGCTCTGATGATATCTTTGCGCTGCGCATTGCACTTTCATAATAACCTTGACTCAATCTTCTAAAACACGAGCTCTTTATCAGAACGCAAGTTAACCACCACAATCATCTATCGACTGAGCTGCTGCACTTTGGCATTTGCTTCTCTCTCCCTGTACCCCTCCTCCAAAATTGTTTTCCCATTCCTGACCCTTTTCCAATTGAGCCAGGGAATACAAAAAGTTCATTGTTTTGTCACAAAACCTGGGAAGACAAGCAAGAATGAGACTCTTTATTATTACAAGACTTCTAAAGCCTTTTCAGACCACTGTGTGTTTGTGTATGTCTGCTAAGTGGACCTTAACTGCTATATACAGTGGGTGTTCAATATAATTTACTAGGCTGGACCATTTCTCCACTGTGAAGATGTTCCTCTATTGTATTTTTTATTTTTGCCTTCACGTGGCAGATAAAGGGTTTTACAACCTTGCCTTCTGTGTGTTTTCCTAAAAGCTCTCAAAACTGATATTGCTGCGAAAACAAAGTAACATTTATCTGTACTAGCTACGAGGCAATGTCAAACGTGTCATGTTCTTTGGCAATGTACCCAGCTTACCCAGGAAACAAGTTCTGAAATGGTAATTACGCTACTGATTAATAATTTTTATAAAAACAGCATTAGGGGCCTTTGCTGTCTGATTAGTTTTTGCCTATGCAACAGCTTGACAGGGAATTGAGGGTTTGTGGGATGGCCCTGCAGGATGGGCTTGGAGGCACCCACATGCCTCTGCATACCCAGGTCCTTGGGTTTCTATTCCTGAAAATTTGGACTTAAGGAAAAATACTGTAAAAGGATGATAAATACTGGGAGGAAGGGCTGAGAGAGACCACCCTGAGGATGCTGGATGATTATAAATTAGTGCCGTGACAGGCATTACAGCCACTTCCATCCATAAAGGTGTGCTCCCAGGGGCTCTCTGCATGGTGAAGACCCACCACTATGCTACAGAAAAGCCATGGAGAGGCATAGCTGATCCCAGGAAAGAGGCTGCCAGGGATACTCACGGGTGAAACTGGACGTTAAGGCAGAGCTGGGCTTGGGCTCTCCGCGGGAATTCTCCTCATCAGTCTCCCAGCCCGAGGATGCTGAGGAGGAGAGGGGGGAGCAGGAGGAGGAGGAGCAATAGGTACTGTCATCCCCCAGCTCTTCATACTTCCTTTTCAATACTCCGCTCATGGTGACGCCGTACTTTTCATATAACTGGAAAACAAAGGAGAAAAGCAAAATGAAGCAAGTGAAATACTGGCAGTTTCTGGTGATGCCCAGGATGGCTTTAACACCCAATAAGGCTCTTCCACCAGGCCCACTTGGTCACACAGGTGTGATTTCCAAAACAGTGCGCCCCGCAAAATACCACACCTAACTGTACTTGCTGTGGACACCTGCTGAACTTCACTCCCTGTTTACAATCCTGGAGAAAACCCGACTATCCCAGAAAACACACTGTCCAGGAACCAATTCAATCAACACAAATGTTATCAAACAGTAAGTATTACATTTTGCTTACTAATTCTTTTATGTTCACTCTCCTTATGCAGATCGCTTTCTATGCAGTTACAGCTCTAACGTCTTGCTAATTACAAAAATAAGCCAGTTTGCAGAGAACAATCTGTTGGCATGATTTACTTGCTACAGCCCCCCAGGGAAACAGACTTATTAAATGAAGCACTGAAATACAAATATATCAACTGTGAAGAACAGCCCTTCTCCTCACGGTGCCTTTCATAGTCAGTCCCCCATTCAATAAGCTATTCTTGCTTAGGCTGGGTTATGTATCAAGTATAGTAGCAATTAAAAACAACGCAGCTAATTAAAAACAAAGGAGCCCTGTATTTGCCTAGATTCCTAAATTTCCTGCATGCTTTGCCCCTGCTCATCTTAAAGAAAAAAAAATCCAAAAATAACTGCAGCGCATCTTTTAAACTTTGCTTTTATAAAGTTTTTGCAATTTCAGGAGACAAAAAAAACCACAAAAGCTACAAACTTTGCCTACAATAGGTTTGGACAATGCTCTCAGGCACATGGTGTGATTCTTCGGGTGGTCCTGTGCAGAGCCAAGAGTTGGACTTGATGATCCTTGTGGGTCCCTTCAACACAGGATATTCTATGATTCTAATGGATATCAGCTCCCACTCAAGCTGGGATGCTCCTGCACTGAAGATGGACCATTCAACATTTCAGACACTGGCAACACCATCCCAGCTGCCCCTGCTTCTGCAGAAGTCTCTGCCAGCTTATTTTGAAGCCAGTGAGCCATATCCAGAGCTGAGACCCAGGCTGCTGCCAGAGGGGTGACTTGCTTCGACCCCATCCCACCAGGCTGCAAGACACAACCACAGTGGGAGAGATGCAGCCCCAGCCCAGAAACTCCTTCCAGCAAGGAGAGGAGTGTCCCAGCAACATGGAATGCTACCAGCCACTGCCTAACACACAAAAGCTAAAGCATCTCTAAAATTTGGACAACACTAAGACAGTAAATAGCCCCGGGATGGTGACAGTGCAGATACAAGGGTGCCAGACACCCAGTCCTCATCCCCTCCCACCACCTAAATCTCCTCCACAGGCTGAATTCTCTGCAATGATAACACTTTCTCACCCTCTTTTGCATGTCTGAAGTTAATTTATGTCTCTGAAAAAGAAGGCGAAAAAAAACCCTTGAGTCTGCCCTTCTGACAGTCCTGAGCAGGCAGCACAGACACCACACCAGCTTCAGAACCTCCCCACGATGGGATTTTCAATGTCCCAGCAGCACTGCACAGTATCACATTGCAGGATGGGAGCACATACAGTACCTTCCAAACCCTGCACTAACCCTTGCTAATTATGTTTACCATCAGCTTCCCAGGAGACAATAGCCCCCTAAAAGGTCAGAAAAGTCCCTGCATGAAGCAGTTCCCTGGCCTGAAGAAGTTAATCATTTGCTGCAGCACACATTTATGGGGCCAGTACACCCCCACAGCCCCCTAAACCTGGGGGCTGGGGAGAGGTGATCCCTCCATCCCTCCTCCTCCTCCTGCAGACTTGGAGCTGCAGGTGGTTTTGCCACAGAGGGGTTGTTTTTTTGGCCTTAATCCAGAATAGATGCAGAGAAGGTGGATTTGGCCACCCTCCAGCTCCAGCAGCACATGTCCTACCCAACACCTGGATTAACCCCTTTCCTGCCTGCTCCACAGCAAAGCTGAGCTCACAGGCAGCTGCAACACCCAGAACAATGACCTGGCTGCATTTACAAAACTTTGCAGTTTTATTATTTTTATAGATGTGCCTTCTGCACTGTCTCTTATTTGCTTGAAAATAAACAACCAGAAGTAAAGAAACCCTTCAAATCCAAGACAGGGGTCTGAATCAAAGCCTGGGCTGCAGCCAGAGGCTTAGGGACCTCATTGTCCACCCACTACGGCCAAAATCTTTGCAAAAAAATCCCACACCTGGCTTGAAAGAGCACCAGTGTGTGCCACAGAGTGGCCACTTGCTGCTCCAAAGGACATCTGGGATTCTGCCAGTGAGGGATGCCACTGTAGCTACGGGAGGAAGAAACCATCTCCTCAAAAAGGTCCTAAGGGAAATACCCAATAGCAAACATCCTGAGAGATACAATGTTGATCACATCCCAGCCTCGTGGGAGTGGTCAGAGGGTGGTGGAGCAGCCAAGATCACACTGCTGAGAAAGGGGTATCTCCCAAAGATGCAACCCTGATGCTCAGGTCACCTGCAAACCCACCAGCCCATCAGGAACCGCATCACATGACCCCAAACCACAAGGAAAACGAAAATGCTTTCCTCAAACCAGAGAACTGACCTAACACAAACACCCAGCGGGAGCCAAGGCAAGCTCTACATAAGATGGTGCAATTCTATTTATTTATTTTTTAAATACTATCATCAGCCAGAAGGATGAAGGGAGGTGTGTGCAGCTCCCATCAATGAGAATGAGCCAAAGGCATAGGAAAACCCCCCCACTTCTGGCATACTGTCTTCTTCAAAACACCTATTGTTTTGTTAATGCAAAGTAGGTGTAGTGCAAAGAGGATTCTCAATTAATGGGAAAAAGCTGGTGAACCTGTTGCCCACCAGCCAAATACATTAATTTTCCCCCGTAATGCCTTCCCCCTCTTTGATGATTTATGGCTGTGATGTTTTCAAATCCTCAGGAACAATGTAGTGGGGCTGCACCCATTGGCATCTACTTCTATCCACTCCCAAAAAATCCTCCAGATGGGGGTTTTACTGTCAAAACCAGGACCATCCTCTCCTCCCCTGCCCTTCTCACCCCAGCTCTTGGGAGCAGAATTCCAGCCAGCAATTTGGATGCTGCCTTTAAAGCCATGTCACCAAAGCCACTGGCCACTCAGACAGAAAAGCCCAGAGGCCCTTCAGACACGAGGATATTTTAATTGCAGTAATTTTGCAAGGAACCTTAAATCCACAGCGATGTCCTACAAGGAAGCCCCAAAAATGTCCACAGTAGCATGGAAAAAATAAGTATCTGTATCTGAGCTTGCCATTGCAAATCTCTGCAGGCACCACTGAGTGCAGGATTTTACCACCTTCTCCTTCTCTTTTTTACATAACCTGAAATAAAATAATCCTATCTTCCTTTTAGTTGCCAAAAAAGACATTCTGTTCTTGGCTAAGACTTCTTACTCATCTATTTTACTGAAAACAGCTTTTGGAACAAGTACATAATGCAATGGATCAAACCCGCAGGAATTCCTCTCTGGCACCAGAACTCCCACTATCCTGGGAATACTTTCTAACAAATATTTAGCCCAGATGTGCATTCCTTTCTTTCTCTCTCCCTAATTTTTTTCTTTTCTCTTTTTTTTTTTTTTTAAAGCATTAGAGTTGGGGTGGAGGGAAATAGGGGGGGCTGTCTAGTTGGGGGGACGGGAATCA
>JAWWLZ010000082.1:4173048-4194668 GCA_035041345.1 Poliocrania exsul | reverse complement strand
GACGGATCCCGTCCTCTGACCCGGATCCCGACGGCCGAACCCCGCGCCGGGCAAGCACTGACCTGGCTCCGAGAAGACCCCAGAGCCGCAGCCCCGGCTGGTAGAACACAAACCTTCCCCCAGCCCCCGCCGGCGCTTCCCCACATCCCCATCCCCATCCCGGCTGCCCGCGGCGGTCCCTACCTGCGGCGGCGGCGGCGGGTCTCGGCGCGGCGGCTCCGGCTGCAGCGGCGGTGCCTGGCGCGGCGCCTCCCGCTCTGCTGCCGGGGCCGGGCCGGGCTGCGCCGCCCCGCGCTGCCCTTTTCCGTCAGTGGAAAACTCCGGGCTCTGACGCAGGCGGTGACAGGAGCGGGGCCGGCCGGCCCGCCCGGCTTCCTGCCCCCGCCGGGCGGGGCGCTGAGTCAGGGGCGGCGGGAGGCACCGCCCCGCACCACTCCGCACCGCCCCGCATCGCTCGCACCGCCCCGCAGGCACCGCATCGCTCCGCACCGCTGTAAAGCGGAGGGAGGAGGCACCGGCGGGAGGGGACACGGACGAGAGAGAAGCCCCAAAGTGGATTTGGGTCCCATGGGGGAACAGTGACCTACAAGGGGTTGGAGAGTGATGGGCACAGGGTAGATCCCAAAGTGGCTACGGGGGGCTGGCAACCCCAAAAGGGATTTTATTGGCATGGCGGAGTTCTATTCCGCAAGGAGCTGGGGAGTCACAGTCACTGCTTGGACCTCAAAGTGGCCACGGGGACTGGGAACCCCAAAAGGGGTCTGAGTCCTGCAGGGAGGCTGCGTCCCATAAGGGGTTGGAGAGCCACAGGCACAGCTCAGAGTGGCTCTGAGTACCATGAGGGGCTGGGAACCCCGAAATAAATTTTATTCCCATGGGGTGGGGCGGGGGGGAGGTATATTCCCTAAGGAGTTGGGGAGCCACAGGCACAGTGTGGACCCCAAAGTGGCTCACAAAATACCACAGGGGGCTGGGACCCCCAAAATTGATTTGAGTCTTATGGGAGAGCTCTATCCCACAAGGGTTGAGGAGTCACAGACACAGGTTGGACCCCAAGGTAGGTTTGAGTACCTCAGGGGGATGGGAACCCCAAAATGGATTTGTGCCACACAAGGGTCTGTGTTCTGCAAGGGGTTGGAGAGCCACAGGCATGGCTTGGAGTCCAAAGTGGATTTAAATACCCCAGGGGGCTGAGGAACATGAAGAGGATGTGGATTTCAAAAGGAAACACACTTCAAGTGGTTTAGAGCCCAGAAAGAGCTGGGGACCCACAGGCAAACCTTGGACCCTGAAACACATTTGGATCCCACAGGGGGTTTGGGCCATACAACGTTTTGGTGACCCACAACAAGGGTTAAATCGCAAACAGATTTGGGTCCTACAGTGAGCTTGGCCCCACAAGTCCTCTGAAAAGGTTTTTGACCCCACAATACATTTGAGTCTCACAGGGAGTTTTTGTCTCACGAGGGGTTTGGAAGCCACAGCCAAGGATTTGCCTTGGTCAAGATGGCAAATGAGCCTGGATTTGGGTGTGCAGGAATTTCCTCATTTGTTGTGAGCTCTGTAGCTCCAAAGCAGTTCCCACACAGTTCTGCAAACCAGGGTGCTGGCACCTATTTCCAGGAATATTATTTTACTTGTAAACCTCTTGGGATGCATTTCATGGGATTTTATTATTTTTGCAACACAGGTGTCTTGTTTGGAAGGTGCCAGGTCTGACCATGGAGAGTGGAGAAGACGAGATGAAAGCCTGAATGTGTCTCAGCTATTTTGAGTAGACTGCTGTGAAGGCCTCAGCCTTAGACCTCTGACCAGTGAAAGCTTTCAAAGACTGGGGCCAAAATGTTGAGGGGAAAATAATCTGATGGTGAAAAATGTCCTCTCTAGTGCCAAAGCGTCAGCCAGTTCATACCACCATGGGAAGTGGTGCCTCCAGGAGTTTTGCTCCTGGTCTTTCCAGGGTGTGTTTCAGTGGTTCCTGTGGACAGGGCAGGCCCATCACTTGTCCTAAGAGCTGCAAAGGGTGAAGGTGAGCAACCAGGGTGGAGTGACAATATCCTTAAGCTAATTTTCCTGCTGTAATTGATTGATGCTTCTCCTCTCCAGGTGTTTTATCCCGCTGCCTGCCTCACCCCGTGTCACACTGCTTAGCCCATGAAACAACAGTCACAGCTCCCAGCAGTACAGAGGCACAGAAATGATGAGCTGAGATTTTGCTTCAAATATGCAAATGTCATAGAGGCAGTCTGTAATTCTAGATGGTGCCCTGATGACGGTGTGTCCTGTCTTTGAGGCACAAGGGCCTTCCTGAATATACCAGCATACAGCACTCGATCACTAAAGGAGTGGTTTTCCTGAGGTTTCATTTACCATGTTTGGACATGGCTGTGATTAATATTTCCTAACAGGAAGATGTCATGTGTGCAGGCTTTCCTCTTCAGGGTTTGGGTCGAGGGTGACCAAGTACAGGTTGTACACTGGCTCCCCACTTCCTCCACCTCACAGACTACACCCCATTGCCGAGCCCAGAATGGGTCATGGTGCCACTGAGGTCTCACCACACAGCCCCTGGGGACCTGGAGAGCTTCAACATGACCAGACTAGGACGTATTATCACCTGTCTGTGCACTGTGTCTGTGGGATGAAGCAGGGGATGTTATTTGCCACCATCCCTGAGCTGTGTTTTGCATGAAACCCAGGGCATGGGGGAAAGAGGATATCCTGGAAAAAAGCCAGAATGGCTGCCAGCAACCCCCAGGTTGCACATTTTTTCTCTTGCTTCTATTAGTGCTAATGAAAGTAAAGCCACTATGAGACAGAGTCCCACACAGGGCAGAAATTATTTAGCAATTCAGTCAGGTAATGAGCAATTCTGACTCAAAACTGCCCGTAGTTATGTGTGTGAGAAAGGGAAGGGGGAGCTGAAACAAAACTTGTTTTTGAAGCAGCAATATTTTTTGTTCTAATATCAGCTTAAAAGCACTACTACATCAATAAGTGGAAGTCTACACAGGAGGATAAATAGCCCTCAACCAATACAAGACATTTTACTTTCACAGGTTGAAAGAAATATCTGATCGAGTCAACATGCGTTCTGTTGTTGCATCTCGGAGCCTCGTTCTCCAACAAATTAATTCATGAAAGAGAGAGAAAAAAAATCTGTTTCTCTTTCACTTGAGCCAGGTTGGTTTGTTTTTCAGCATGGCTTATTCGACTCTTGAGGAGCATCCTCCTTTCCCTGTGCAAGCAGAACAGCTCGCAGCCCCTTCGCCCAGGAAAGCCCTCTCTCCTTTGGCAAAGGATGCTGGCCTGGTTTCCCTGGCTGGGCGCCACGCGAGCGCTGCTCCGGCGGGAGGAAATTCCCTGCTGACCGGCCGTGGCAGGGATAAGTGTCCTGGCAGAGAGCAGCAGCAGCAGAGCAAGCCCAGGGAGCGGGGATCCCAGCGGGAAAGGACCGGGGGGAGGATTCTGTGTGATACACGAGCGGCGAGATAAGAGGTGTGAGCTGGATAAACTCGGGATGTCAAGCTCCTCCCTGCCAGTTTTGTGCTTGCCCTGAAGCGGGGGAAGCATTTTCCCTGGGGTTAAAAGCCTCTCGGTGCTTAGGGATGGATGAATCGTGAATATCTGGGCTTGGAGATATGAATTTTTTTCTTGGTTTTACGTCAAATCCTGAGTGTGGTTCTGAAAGGGCTTATCAGCTCTATCTGGCTGTTGTGGTTGTGTTGCTGGGTGCTGTAACAACCCATCTGGGAGTGACGACACGGGGACATGGGAAAGAAACCACTGCTGAACCAACCCCCACTTGAGAAATCACATGTCCAGCATCACCCTCCAGTGTCCCCGGCTCGCCCTCTGGTCCCGACTCGTCCTGTTTCGCATTCAGATAAAGTGAACACTTTGCTGCCGTAAAGCGTTGTGCAATCACAGCGAACTGCTGCTGCTGCTTGTGGGCTGCCTGTCCTGGTGCCAGGGTTCCTGCCACCCAACACATCCAAAACACACATTGAACAAGGGCACTGAGCTGGTTTGAGGGTATTTTTTCCTCTGAAAGATGGACATAAAATTGGCAAATCAAAGACACTGTTTCAGCTGCATTGTAGGCTACTCACTCTAGGAACCATCAGAAGGACAAGCCTTGGGGGTGTGAGTCTGGCCATGCAGTTGTGATAAAGATGTCCTGTGGTTTCCTCATTGATTTTACACCAACACAACTCCACCAGCTTCTGAGAAGCTGCTCCTGCATTGAGCTGATGCTGGGAGACAGTCACATTTAAATGCTGTGTGCTGTGCTGTTATATACTGGCTGGGTAATTATTTATGCATTTACTGAAACGTGCTTGCTTCATGCATTTCACTGTGCTGTCAGTCCCTGATAGAGATAGGGATGGAGTAATTCAGTGCTCTCTTACATGTACAGGCACCCTGTATGCTTGAGAGAGATGGAAAGTATGGCCTGTTTGTCTGTGAGCACTGGTATAATTGTTAGATTCCCAACAAACACACAAAAATTGTCACCCTCAGTGAGTAAGTGTTAATTTAAAGTGCAGGCATTAAACAGGACTTGTGAAAGCATGGTGTACCTTCAGCCACTTGCTAGAAATGGTTATCAGTAAGGAAAATAAATATGACAAAATCCCACCATATCCAGACAGCTGGATTCAAGTGGGGCACCTGTGTCCTCAATTAACCCAACTACCAGTTAACTTTGGTGTCAACAGAAACCCTCACACCAGGATTTGGAGGTGGGAAGTACAAGAGTGCTGTGTTTTTCACTCCTTGACATTTTGTGAGTCGTCTGTTTTAGTGCTGGAATGTCTCAAGTGATGGGACCGTAGCAATTTCTCTTTCAACGGTATCGCTCACACACAATAATTAAATCTCTGGCTTTCAAGCATAATTGCCAATGACAGTGCCTCTGAAATTGCTTTTTTATGCTCGACTGTTCTGTCTCCTGGCAGAATGGGCTTCTGTAAAAATAAAGAAGCCAAGGAAGAGTTGTAAGTGGCAGCAAAGGCAAGAGGAAGCATACAAACGCCATCCTTTTCTCTCCATATAGGGACAGCAACTGTCCTAAACACTGAGATGGCCCAAAACATATCACAGTCCTGGGTGCCTAACAGGCCCTGGAGGAAATGGTAGCTCACAGTACAGTTCCAGCATTACAGGCTTGTTGGAAAACTGTAATTTTTCAAAGCTCGGACCTGTCTCCTGCTCCAGGTTGGTAATTGGTGGTGTTGGCAGTGAGCCAGGCAGCACTCGCAGCTCTGTCTTGAGAGGACAAAAACCTCCATTACTTTATGCTCTTTAATTCTCCCAAGGTGTGCTGCTGTCTATCAATAGAGTCGCCATGAGGTAATAGAAATTACAAACCTCCCCAGACTTATTTGTCTGAAAGCGTTTCTTGTAAAAATAATTATATGAGTCTCCAGAATGGTAGTACATGAGAATGGCAGAAGAGAAAGTTTGCAAATTAAGCTGCAACAAAAGGCTCTTTATCATAAACTATGAGGGAGACCGGGTGAGAGGGTTATTTCACTTCTGTTGGGTTGGCTGGTGACAGCATTCAGAGAGAAAAAGCGATTTTCATTGTCTTTTGTTCATCATTTTGCAGTGAAGCTGCTCTAGACCCTGAGCTGGGTAGGGTGATGGCTTTGGCCAGACACCAGTGAGGTGTCATTCCCTACCGTTGCCACAGTGTCTCCCTGCAAGCTTTGGTAAACCACTGCCCTGTCACTTTGGTGGTTCACAATGAGGACATCACAACTCCTGTCTCACTTTGCCTGGATGTGAACTGGAAATGGGGATCTGCCTGCAGGCTCCCAGCAGTGCCTGCCCTCCTTTCAAGATGCAATCTAAAGCCTTCATTGCACCCACTCTTAACCAGCAAAAAACATTCAGAGCAGATATATTGGTGGTGATGTGACAGACAGAGCTCTGGAGGAAATACCTGGGCTGTCTGAGAAAGTTACAACCCCCCTGCCTCGAGCAGAAGCTGATGAGTTGAATCCGGCATCTCAGCAGGACCCTATTTTGATGTAAAGCTGCAGCAAATAGGCTGGACTGTGAATGGGAACATCTGGGACACCCGAACACCTGCCCCTCTGACTGCTGGGGTGAAGCTCCAGTGCAGGAGAGGGCTGCAGACTCCTGGAGGTTGACAGTGGCTCCTTAAAAGTTTCAGAGATCTAAAGCCAATAAAAATAACATTATGACCAAAGCTCAATTTTCTCCTCTAATGAAGGTTTTTGCAAGTCCAGAGTATAGGGCAGGGGAATTGCTTCCCCTGAGCAGCCCTTATGTTACTTCAGCTGGACTAAAACAGAAACAAAATACATGAAAAAATATCTATTTACAAGTAGGTGTGTGTGCATCCCTTTATATTTAACTTGATTGACTTAATTTACAGCAAATGTCCCAAAGAAAAATGCTGCTTCTGTGTCACCAAGAGCTGAAGAAGCATTAGGAGGCCACAGCAGACACAGGTGATGCTTCAGTGTTTTCTTCACAGTGCCAGAGGTCTGGATGACAGCACTTGTTTAAAAATGGAAGCTACCAAAAGTGCACTAGGTCTGCATTTGTGTGATAGTTTTTCCTGTGATCTGTCACTGTCCTTCTGACACTTGTAGAATGCCCAGGGCCACCAAGTTTTAGTGTCAGATCCTGGTGGCATGAAAAATTTACTCTGAAAACAGCAAGCGTGTGGAATTATGTACAAAGAGTTAATTATCTGTATTTGGTGGTGCTTTATGTGCTTGGTGGCAGGTCACACTCCTGAAGAGCTTGTGATCAGTGTTGGAGCTTCTGAGCCAAAATCAGGTCTTCTGTAAAGCTGTTTAACTCCCAGCAAGACCACTGACAGAGCTGCCAAATCCAGGAGTTTCAGTGCTCCCCAGTGTGACTGTGCCACCCTCACTGCCCCCTGGGGAGCAGGTCCTGGGTCTTACTCTCAGTTTTACCATTGGGAAAATGAGGCACCAAGCTGGGGCCAACCTTTTGGATAAGGATGGGAACAGCCACGAGGTTTTAAGGCTGAGCCTAAGCCAGCTATTTTCCAGCTACTTTAATATCAGTGCAGGGGGAAAGTTCCAGAAATAGGGACTCTGGAGTTCAGGTGTTTCTGTAGGAATCCTAAACCCTCACTGCAGGCACCTACTGAACACATGTACTCAGGCAGGGCAAGCACTGCCCTGCAAGGTGGAAGTTGTGTGGGAAAACTACCCCTGAAAAGTTCATAGCAGAACGTTGAGCCTTTGGCCATTTCCTCAACATAACCTCTCCCCAGTGCAGCAGGGCAGGTGATTTGCATTTTGATGTATCTCACTCCACCTGAAGGTTATTTTCCCCAATCATCCTGTAAAACCAAGGAGCATTTATGCTTCTGCTCCCTAATTTTCCCCAAAGATTAAAAATGTAGTTGTAAGCATTATGCATACACACTTGCAGACACACTTACTAACATGATGTGTCCTTTGCAGTGACATCTGTGGATGGTGGAAGCCTCTATAAGACAACAGTATAGATGATTGACACCTCATTTAACAGGAGTGAGAAAGGGAGATAAACATTGTCCTGCTGGGGCCTAAATACCCACAAACTCATAAGAAATAGGAGCAGCTTGGCCAGGTCCAGGTTAAACACAACTGCTGCAATTCAGAGAGTATTGAGGAAGGGAAATAAACCTGAGTCCTTTTGGTTTCCATTCTGGTTTTTGAGCTCCTAAACATTTGCACATACAAGCTTTTCTCCTAAACCGTGGCAGCTGCAAAAATGAGTTCCCTCCTCCAAGCAAAAGCCAAGATTACCATAATGACTTGACCCCAGGAGACAGACTTCTGAGAAAAGGACCCAAACTGTGGCAGTTTCCCTGCATCGGCAATATGCACATGCATGTCCAGACATGGGATTTAGGGGAAGGCTTTCATAAGCCAGCATTGGCTACACACAGTCTGGAGTGCAATGAAAAGAGGAGGGGGTTTGTTTCATAAAAACACTATTTAATTTATTTTTGAAATTAACGTACTCAAGAAAACAGAAAGGAAAAGGTGGCAAGAATAGTCCAAAAAAGGAGGTTGCATTTAATTCCTGAAGTTAATATTGCAGGAGGCCTGAAATAGCTTTTCAAGACTCAGCTTCTGCCCACAGGTGTGATTTTGTGTTCATTCATCGACATGAGGACTCCCTGCCCTGCCAACAGTGCAGCCAAGGTTGTATTATGCACGCTGGAGAGCATCCCAGCATCAGCTCCTCAGAGAAACACTGCAGGGGAGAAATAGTTCTTGAAGGCAAGCATTATAATTTACTAACAGGTTTATTAAAATCTTATTAGAAGATTATTTTTTAAAGTCCATTTTACACAGCTGTTGCCCTTCTGCTACTGTCTAATCCTGGAAAATCTCAGTGAATGAGTCATTTGCACTTACTATCTATTACACCCTCTTATTATAAGCCTGAGTGTGTTTGCATTTGCTTCAAATAGTATCAATGGAATCATAATAGTGCCATAAAATCTCCCATACCTCCCCTTTTGGAGTCTCTTTTGCTGTTGAAAAAGAGGTGCCTCACCAAAGGGTTTCATGGGGTGATTCTTGTGCACAGAGGGACTCAGGGAGCATTGTTTGCAAATAACCTGCAACTTCATTACTCCAGTCCTGATCCTTAAGAAGAAGGTTTAAATGCATGTCTTTTGAGTTTGGTAGGTCAGAGACACATTGTAGAGGCTCAAGGATATGCAAAGGACATTCCTGCTTCCTAAAGGCAACCTCAAGCACTGAATACTGTTATCCATGTGCTTGCACATCATGACAAGGAAGACATCTGGTAGTAGGGCATCAGAGATACCTGAGGACCACCTTGGTTTTTCACTTGTTTTTGATATCTGAAAGCTGATGAGTATCAAATGTGACCTCAGGACCCTGCACCTCTGTCTAGTTTGGCTCCATGCAACCATTAAAGAGAGGGTGAAGGAGAACTCAGTGCCAGGATATCAGTTTCTGGAGCAGTGTTGGTGAGTAGGAGGTGCAAACAATGTCATATAATAAAAAATAATATTGTTAAGTACACAGCGTGATTTGATCACAGATTTCACTCCCAGCTGTGTCTTCTCCCTTTACCCATTGGTGAGTTTCACCATCACTTTGGTGTCACAGTCGCTGTACCACATTCAAAGTCCCAGACAGGCACAAACATTCCCTCAGCCCATCCTCTTCCTCCTCTTACCCACCCAGAAGGACTGATAGGGAACAGAGGGACATGTGAGGAAGTTGCCCTGTCTCCAAATGGGCTCTCCCTGGTAGTGCAAATCATGTTCTGACATCCCAGAGCAACCCTTTCCTCTGGGACAGTTGGCCAGAAGTCAAGGGAAGAGATTTGCTCTGAATGTAACTACAGGAGGGAGAGGGGAAAAAAGCACATTCAAGGTTTAAAATCGCACTTGCTGCAGGGGATGTTTCCATTGGCAGAGTCTCCAGAACCAGCACAAATGATTCAAAACATTTTGTTAAATGAAATTCTCAGATGATGTCAGAGCTGAGGCTGCTTTAGCAAAACCAAAAGACAAGGAAGGTTGAAACCAAAGAGAAGGAAAAAAAAGTTATACTATTTGACAGGGAGGGATTAGGAGCTTAAAATTATATTTATAGGCTATCCAAATATTTGAAAGCCTGAAAATTCGTAGTTCCAGTGCTTTAGCTCAGCTCTAGAGGCCTGCCAGCCTCTTAGTGCAAGTCACGCAACACAGCCAGCTGGGCTGGACTCACTAAACTCATGAACCCTATTTTCTGTTATCCAGCCCTGGCTCCCATTTCCTCTAGGCTCACAAAGAAATCCCAGCACTTTGCCTGCCTCAGTTTCCCCCTCTGTCAAATATAGAGAACTCTATTCTCTGCTATAAAATGCTTTGAGATTTGGCACCGAGAAGAGCAGGGAAGCGTCTTGGTCTCCTCTCTCATGTGGCTCAGCACCTGTGCTGTGTGGGTCCTGACAAAGCAGCAGACTGATCATTCAAAGACCAACAGCAGCTCTTTGTGTGACCTTTTGTTACACCAACATTTCTGTCGGACACAGAAAACCCCGTGGCTGAGGATGATGCTGTTGAAATGCTGTTTTCTTTCATTGCCTGTTGCACCTGCCTGTTTCTCCAGGGCCTTGCAAAATAATCACATCTTTGTCACAGCTCGACTAACCCACTTCATCTTTATTGATTAATAGGTCATAATCCTATTTTAGTGAAAACATAACCATGCCCATGGCTAGAGGATTCAGATATCACCAATGTGAAGATTATAACCTCTTAGTCTGAACACAGAGAGTGAGACAGACTTTCAGAACAAGTGCACTTGTTAAGAGGAAAATCAATAGTAAGCTATTTGGGGAGGGAAAAAACAAATCCCCACCACCACAAACGCATTAAACACAGGCTGCAGTGCTACAGCTTTGTATAAACCCAAATTAAACGTGACCATAATAAACTGTTTACTTTCTTTGCGTTTACTCAGTAGAAAGGAGCTTCCAGTTTGCTGTAACGCCTGTGACGGTGCAAGTGTTGGGTTGAGTTAGTGGGAATATGGTTGCTGTTACTGTTTCGCTAGAAAATACTTCAATACCTTACCTGCCTTTCTTTGTAGTTGTAGGTAATTGTAAAGTGTTGGAGTTGTAGCCTCAATTAGTTACATTCTGGTATTTCTTTTCCCTTTCTTCTCCATTTCACCTCACTAAAAATCCCATGCTGAGACTGAAGGGACATTCATTCCAATCTTAGTGTATTTTTGATGCCCAGACAGTGCTTACCTTCTCATCCCCCACTATTCTCAAGCTTCCCAGGGACTGCTGGTTATTGCATGAACATCCAGCCTTGGGCATCAGGGAGGCATCAAAACCCTGTACTCTGTAGGCAGCCCATGATGTACAGAGTGCTTGTTTCACCCACGGTTTTTAGACAATGCTGCTGCTGTGAGTTTCCTAGCAAGGGTGCATTTAAGCACGGGTGACCCTGCAGCTCTGCTCCCTCTCTGGAGCCAGAGAGACACAGATTTAACAGTAAATAATGAAAAAGAACTAGATTTCCTTTGTTATGCAGTTCATTGAATGAGGTTTCCCACATCTGTAGAACTCACCACATCTTTTATGAGATTTGACTGTCAGCAAGATGTTATGAATCCCAGATGTTAAAATATGGATTTATTTATAACTCAGAGCTTATAATAGAGCACTCAAAAAGATTGTATCTAGCTCCCCTCCTCAAAAGATCTTCCTGAAATAAAAGTCTTAGCTTTTTATTATTTTTAAATTATTCTTCCTATGTGATTTACCTTTGGGATTACATAATTAAATGTTCTTTAATTACTGTGGCTTTAGGACTGGTGTGCATTTGGCTTCAGGGAGCACTGGGCAAGGAGATCTCAGCACCGGTTCTCCCATCCCAAGTGAGATTTCTGTTCTTTGGAAGCTGGAGAACAGTGTGGGCAGAGGGGTGGTGTGGGGAAAATTCAGCTGTGGGAGTTCCTTGGCAAAGGCATCAGCTGAAGGCACAGCCAGCTCTGGGCACCTGCAAAACTTGGAGCTGGAGGTGTTTGGTATCTATTGCAGCCCTGAGGAAATGCTCTGGTCAATAAAAGCAGTTCCTCACAGCTGGTGACCATTACACTGAGCACAGCGTTGGACATGCCACAGCTGCTATCCTGACGGAAGATGGAAATGTTTTTGGAACTGCTTTTGGAGCATTTGTTCCGTTAATGCTTCCTCCCTCCCTCCTCCTAACCCTTACGTTTCAAATCGCTGCAAGAAAAACCTGCAAGTGAGAGAGGAGGGGGCCTTCATGGGCACAGGCTGCATTGGGGGTTGGAGTGCAAATATTCCTCTAAATTAATTCTCCAGCAACATCTCTGTGTCCTGAAGAGAGCTTGTAGTGCTGGGAGCTGTGCATTTGCACACAGCAAGAGACACACTCTGTCACAACCATCCCATGCCACAAACAAAGAAGACAGGTCTGAAGGGAAGTGTAAAGGTCTCATGCTGCACATGAGGAAGAGAAAGTCAATGATTTTACCCCAGTTCACACAAGATACTGGCAGCAGACTCAGGAACCATGAGACAAGTGTCTGAGACAGTGGTGGCTGAGAGCAGCCCTCCTTCCTGCCCTCCCTGCTCCCTCATTCCCATCCTCCCTGCTCCCTGTCCCCTCCCCCGACACAGCAGCCCCTTCCGCCTTCTTGTTCAGGAGCTTGTCTATGTTTAGGAAACCCTGTCTCCCATTCTCCTCCTTTACTTTTTTGGAGCTAGGTCATCTCACAAGGCCAGTTAGGTGAATGGATCCAGCTTAGAGACTGCAGAGAGCATCTGGCCAAGTGTGACCATGCCATCAACCCCTTGGATCTCCCCACTGCCACCACTTTAAGGATCAAAACCTCTGTGCACACTGCAAAGGTGCTCCAGCTCCTAGACTGTGTCCAGCCCCCTCCAGCTTGCAAGTGATAGGCTGGAGCAAGGTTGGAGCACGGCATCCCAAACTCCTGCCTCCAGGCTAAGGGCCAGCTGGACAGGCAGGAAACTCTACTCTGACCACCAGATCCATGCTTCACTAGAGAGGGGGTGGCTCTACATCTTTCTCTCTTGAGCAGGATAGCTGGGCATTTAAAAGGCAAGACAGGAAGGAGGATTTCTTGAAACTGTACTTGGAGGTGGGCCTCCTGCACCGTGAGGTCTGCAGAGTTGGAAACCTGAACCTCGTCTGCCTCACACCAGTCAGGAACTGAGGGAAAGCCAGGAAATTGGCTGTCAGTGCTGACACTACACAAATCTCACCGTGCTGTGAGGAGGAACAGCAAGTGGGTAACTGCAAGAAACTACCTGGGCCTTGCATTCCCTTGCTCCTGGGATAGGGTATGGAGAGGACCAGAGCTTTGGTGTACATCAGCAAAGTTCCTGAAGAGAAAAATCTTTGGAAGGGGTTTATGGGATACTCACCAGCTTGTAAATATTTTTTTGGTGTATCAATTTGTATGTCATGAGATTTAAAACCTTCATCACCCTAACGTATTCCATCCCACAGAGAGCTCTGATCTAAACATGATATGCACTCAACAAAGTTTGCCAGCAGTGTGATGTTACAAAACTTGTGAAATGCCTCGCTTAACCACGATATTATGCATTTTCTAAGCCACATACCTATGTATTACAAAGTCTTTCAGATGGAGTTATAGACAGCCTGTGGGGCATGAGATCCCGACCTTGGTGTGTTTTTACTCCCTTCTTCTCATGAATTAACTCCTGAACTATTGACTCTCCATTGAATGGATAGCAGAGTTCAGCCACATTTTACATGCAAGCTGCTTTTCCATCCTGTATCTCAACAACTGCAAACCCCAAGGACGAGTAAATACTTCAGCCTCAGCCATAAAATTGATGTGTTGCAAAATGAACAAAATGGGTTTAGTAAGTTACAAGGGAGATACCATCAAGTCCATAATGAGCCAGTACTAAGTTATCCTGTCCCTCTCCTCAGCAGTGCATCTGGAAGACCTGGGAGCAGATCACCCCTTTGCAGGTACTCAGATTATGCCTTATATCTTGTTCACTGAAAGCAAAATCCACCAGTGGTTGTGTCAGATCTTGGCCTCAGAAGCACCCCTGGAAGGAAAAGATTAAGAATCACAAGGTTTTCAAGGAAAATTTTCTACTTTTAAGTTCTCTTCCTGCCTTCTGGTTTTTGTCTCAGCAGATCACCCCCTGCCAGGTTGAGGAGTTTTCCTCCATATCCAGAAAGGCCAAAAATTCATCAATAAAATATAAAGTTCCCAAGGTCTTGAGCAGCCCAAAAAAAGCAATAAAAGCACAAAAATCATCCCAATTGCCAGCACTACATTAACACATCAACAGCCACACTCTGCTGCTGTATCAGGGTGCAAATGGGTATGGTAAATTGGGCTACAGCTGCAGATTGATCCCCCTATTTTATCATTAATTAAAAAAAGGATCCTAAAACTTAACATATAACATTGGCATTAGAAGCTGTGCAGGCTACTTCTACATTGCACACCCTACTAGCAGAGCCCTTAAGAAGTCAAAATTTAAGACCTAAAAATAAAAGGTGTAGTTTTCTTAAGGTTATAGATCAGGTGGAAGACACAGTTGAAGATCTGGTAAAGAAGTTATCTTTAATATCTGAAAGTTGCTTGATTGAAGAGTGAAATATCTTCATACATTCCCAAGGGTTCCTAGCCAGCCTGACTCTGAAAACACCCCTCTGTGTTCCTTTGGAGTCAGAGACAAAAAGATTGAAGCTTTTCATGCTGATTCTTCATGTCTAACTGCAAATTAAAACAACATCCGTCTCCCCACTCCAAAATACAATAGAGGCAGTGGTGGCATATTAATAAATATTCTCAATAGAAAATATTGGGAAAAAATAGTAGGCTGAGACTTGAGGCAGAAAATTTCCATCATCTTGGCAGGGAAAAGTCACAAATATGCAATCCCAGATTAAACTGCAAAGGGGAACAGAGCATGACTGAACACACCTGGTGCAACACAGGAGTGGTAAGGAGCTGGAGAGATGTGTAGGATGGCTTTGCCCACCTTCCCGTGTGATGTCTGTCAGGTATAAACAGGGTAATAACAGTTCCCTATCCCAGACATGGCTTATCAGGAGAGGTCGGCAATAGATGAACTCGGGTCACATCCAGGCTGCCTACACATGTATCATCACTGGTGCATCTTTGCTGCAGAGATCAAAGGGGCTTCTGCTATCCCAGGCTGGCAGACTGGTTCCTGCTTCCTCCTAGACCTCATGGAGGGAGGTGATGGCAACACTTGAATTAGGCTTGGTGGTAGGTGGTCTGAACAATCTAGTAACTACCCAGAACCTGGGCATGGGATCAAACATTCTGCCATGATGACCAAGAAGTTACTTCATTCCCTGGCATGGTTTTTTCGCCCATGCAATCTCTCTCCGGCTCCAGTCTGGGCACAGTTCAGCACATTCCATGGGCCAGGGGGTGTGACCTTATAGGCAAGACCACTCACTCTGTGGGATTTTTGGAAGGGAATGGGGAGCAGGTAACTCTGTGTATATGAGCCATGTCTGTGTACTTATCCTCATGGCCAGGCAGGTCTGGATCAAAGTGGCCCTGCATGGTTTCCTTCTGTAGCAACAGCCAACATGGGCTGCCAGTGCCTCTGATGGGAGTTAAAGATGACACCTAAATATTAAAAAAATATATTAAAATAAAAACAGACAGTTTAATAGGCATCACATTTAGCCAAGCATCAATTCACATATGGCTCCTAATGTCTAGAGTCTTCTTTCCTTTATGGCTGGTTACATTGAACTCCCTTCCCTGCCTAAAAGTCCCTAAAAACTGATGTCTTGTTTCCTTATAAAAAACCAAGGTAATACAAAAAAGTAAAAAGAAAAAAACAGAGAGAAATGAGGAGATTAATATTTCCCCAGGTTTTCTCAGCCAGCCCATGTGTCTCTGAGTGGAGATCAAGGCTATGTGTGTTTGGGATGTCAGACATTTGCCTGGGATTTCAGCCTGCCCCAGCCACAGATGTTCTGTGGACTCAGCCCATCCATACAGAACATTTTCAGCAGTCTGACAAGCCCAGGATGTTCATGTGCTGCATAATTTTTTTCCCAGGAAATCCTATGAGAATCCTACAAATCGGGAATAATAAAATATACATGATACATCAGTGTTCACTGAAAGCATTAGCCTTTGCTGCACTTCATCTCACTCCTTACTCTCTCTCTGTCCTGGCTTGGAACTCCTAAGGACACAGAGTGTGCCCCTGAGTCCTTAGAATTTGAAGGATGCACTGGAAATCCCAGCTTGCCTTGGTCATCACATGGCTCCACCAAAGCTTACTGTGATCTCTGAAGAGAGAAAGGTGATTTAATTTAAACAAGATGGTAAAAAGTGGCTCCTGTACTTCAAGGCTTGATTCTGCACTTCAATTTCCATAAGGACAAAGGATGCTAGGAAAAAGGGAGAAGGAACATTAATGGAAGCACATTAGGGAGATCATGCTACATGATGAGCATTCATCTTGTAGGGTTGTTTGAAAGGTTAATTTTCATGTTATAAGGAGCATTCTTGTTGGGCATGCCATCTCAGAAGAACAAGAGAAGGCTTTAAGACACATATACAAGGCAAAGCTCACTGAGACTGCAAAGCAAATCAGAGCCCTCCCCAGCAGCAGCAGAAGCTGCCCTTCCTTGGCAGTGTTCAAGGCCAGGTTGGATGAGATTTGGTCTAATGGAAGCTGTCCCAACCCATGGCACGGTGTTGAAACAAGACCATCTCCAAAGTCAACCCAAACCATTCTATGATTCTATGATAAATCTCTTATAAGATGTTTGTAGTCTTTGATTAACATTTTCATGTAAGTTTGCTTCCATCATTTGCTTGCAATCAGTCATCTATTTAATAAAATGCCTTTTAGCAGTAAATCTAAATATCTAATTTTTCTTCCATTCTGCTGAAATTCACTCCAAAAACATCTGGGTTTGTATTCCAAGAGGTTCCCCCTCATCCTGTGTTGCTCTAGTGATGTGGAGAATTTCCCTTTTCTTCCAAAGTAAAGCAGCTTTTTTGGAATCACTGCTGAGAATGAGAAAATAAGATGTTTTTTATGGATATCACGTGCAACCTACACAGACCCTGCTCACCTAATCAAAACCACAGTGGCTCATAGTTAAAGCTTGTTTGGACCTGACTGAAGAGTCTAGGAAGGTCCCTGTCAATGTCCACTGTCAAATATCCACTGTCCTTGCTCTGAGTCCAGCTGGCTGGAAAACTCCAGGGCTCTTCAGGAAGTGCTGTCAACCAGACGTGTGCTGTGACAGAAAAATAGGTCAGTCATCATGCTGTGGTCTGATTTCCAGTGTGTAGCCAAAGGCATTTATGTGACTGAATCTTTAAATATGTGGGGGGGAAAAAAGGGGGTGAACCTTAGAGATGCTGCAATAACCACTGGCTGGCCTGTGCCTTTTTGGCTGCACAGGAGTCCTTTGGTCAAAGTGCCTCCTGAAAACAGCAAAACATCCCAGGAATGGCTGTATGTAGGTGCCTAGAGCATATTAGCCAAGACAAAGCACTTGGACATGAAGGAAAGCTCTTCAAAGGCACAAAGGGAAACCTAACTCCTCTTGAATTTCATGCTTTGGAAAATCTACCTTGCCATAGTATTTTTTGCTTGACAGGCAAACTTAGGCTCAGGTTTCTCTTTTTTAAAATAAGCTTGACAAACTAATTAATTAAAAAAATCCAGCTATCATGTTCTGCTCTTGGATGTGACACAGTAACCATTAGCACATTAGTAGATACATTTATCTGAGCTCAGTGGGAGGAAGTTCGTGTGTACCTCGTTTACATTAAATAGTAGGTCAACATGGTAAAGTATAAAGTTAAGCACACAAGTAAGTCTCATCAGGACCACAGAAAACATCAATGTGATTGAATATGTCATTAGCTGATTCAGAAGAGCCAGACTGGAGGACACCACAGAAATACACCAGATTTATTTCCTCTTTTTCTTCTATTTGGATGAATCCATCCAGGGGTTCAGGCACACCACAGAATCCAGCTAATTCCCTCAGGCCCTGAAAGGCAAAGTGACAAAACACAGTGGAAACAATGCCCATGACCTGGCAGGTAAAGACTGACCTGCAGAAAAACTGATTTAGCTGTGAATTTTCAATCAGGTGTTCCCTGTGATCCTGGCTTCCCATCCCAGGTCTAGGAGGCACAGTAGGTTTCTTCATGGTCCTTTTGTTATCTCCCAGATTCTCAGCAAACATAAAGCAAATATCTTCATGTTTTATTTAGATTTATTAGTTGCAAGGCCTGGAAGAAATTATTCTTGGTATTCAAATGTATATATTTCAGAAAAAAAATTGTTAGAAAAGTTGATGGAAAATCAAACCTTAGAAATTGATTGCTGAGGTTGATAGTTCTTATTGTTGAAAAGATACATATATTGTTTCTACTTTGAATTTGTCCATCTTAATTTTTTGATGTCTGATCTTATCATGCCCATGTAAGCAAAATATCCTCCTGTCATCTTTTGATGACTTGCCAGAGTCAAGTCACCCTTTAGATGTTTTCTTGCTTTTCTAAACATCTTGAGGGCCCTTTAAGCCTTTCAGTGTGGGCCATATATATTCACATCCTTTTATCAGTTCTATGACTCTCTCCAATTCATTAATACTACTTCAATTTACCTTCTAAACCCCTGGAAGATATTCTCCAAACTCTTTGCTTCTTGGGACACCATGCTGTACAGTAAATGTGAACAGAAAATCTTCATTGTTCAAAAGACAGATATACAATATATATAAAATATTGATTGCCTGCAACGAGTGTAGCAAGTAATCAAGGGTAGCACTACCCCGACCTCTTTCTTTGACAGTTCCCAGATTTCCCCATCACTTGCAAACACTAGTACTGTATTTCTCCCCAGAATATTAGTAAAAGAGGTTAAAGTGTAAGGCCAAAGACAGCTCTGCAAAATACCACTAGGAGCCCAGGAGCTCGGTGAACTGTCTCCTGTTGCAACTGGGGTTTGAGATCTATCAAATGTCCAGTTCTTAACAGATTTTATGTATGCCAAGTGGATTTAATCAGCTTAAAATACCCTGTGCTACCGATACCTTTATAAAGTGCCAACTCTATTAACACTGTTGTCCCTATCAACAGGGAAAAGGTAAGTTTACTTCGACAGGATCTCCTTTCCATGAACCGGTGCTGAGTGGTATTGACTACATTAGTGTCTTTATTAATCTAGTACATTCGAACTGATGTAGTTATCAGGGGTTTATTATTGTGCTAGAATTGATACAGTCTCCAATTGTAACTCACAGACACCCTGGAAATAATGAAATTCAATACTAATAGCCCTTGGGCAGCTTGGTGAAAATCCTGAGGTTCAAGTTATCCATTTAACTTTAGTCCCTTGCTGCTTAATGACCACAACAAGTATTAGTGGAAGTGGAGGTATTTAATTTTCAACACACAATAAGACTCTGTCACTGGGCTTTTTCACCAATACAGTACTGAGATCTTTACTGCATAATTCTTTCCTCTGTCCTTTTGCCTCCCTTATCAATATCCTACAATTTCTGATTTCTGCTTTTTACTTATTGTTAAATTCAGCTTCTCCTTCCTCTAAATGTGTCAGGTTTGATGTCGTGTGTAGACACCCAGATAGTACCCTATGGGTAGTGGATATTCATTAGGTTATGGGTCAAAGGCAAACTATGCTCTACTGGATTTGTAATTACCAGTCACATTTCTACTTAAATTATTTCTTTCACCTTTATTGGCTTGTAACTGATACGAGCCTTAGGAAACTGGCACAACATGCATGTAAAATGCACATATATGTATATGCACATACATGTGGATTTTCTTCTCAGTCTGCTGATTTTTGTGTGCATATCAGAATATCGACATATTGCCCGTTAAATCCCTGCTTCTGTTTAATTCAGTCAGTAAAGGAGTAGCTAGAGATGTCCTAGGAAGATAAGAGAACTGGGCCTGGGAGCTGTAAAAGCCAAGCATCTGTTGGAAAGCAGGACTCTCCCCCACAGCAGCAGCTGATGCTGGATACCTGCCAGCTTCTCCTGCCCTCCCACACCAGGATTTTTTCATCTGTCCCTAGAGCCACAGCAGTAGCAATTTTAACTGAGAGAAGGGGAGAAGACTGAGAAGTATCTTAGAGGGGTATTTCCCCCATTCTCACATGCCAGTGGGAACTATGGGAAAACTTCTTAGAGCAACTGGAATGTTAGTAATGAGATTCCTATAAATACGTATTCCTATATATATTTCTCTTTTTCTTACCTAGCAAATAAAACACTTGTCCCCCGACCAGGAGAGCATCTTAACTTGCATGGAGGAGAAGCTTCAGAAGACCAGGTTAATTGTAGGGGTGACCTAAAGGTTCAAGGTGGGGCTCTTAGGTTATGTGAATGAGCATCTCCTCTGATCCATGTAGTACTTGAGGTGTGTCTTGGGGTTCTTGGTCCTAAGCAGATTTTGGTACACAGATCATGAAGGCAAAAAATGAGAAACAGTATGAGCTCCCCTCTAAAACATGAGTGAGCCAAGGTGATCAAAGCCCTGCTCTGAACCCAAACTTCCATCTGCTCTTAACACCAGGAGGCTGGTACCTCTCAGCTTGGGTCCTCCAGGAACAGTCATACCTATTCTTTCTTCATTATAGCAAAAGGAAGGGTTCTTATGGGGAAGGCACCACCTGGGGCTACTCAACCTGGTGCTTGAATAAAGACCTTATCTATGCAATGTACTTGAAGGTAACCACCATGTTTGGCCAGTGTGATCCCCCTCCAGGCAGCAATGGGAGCTCAGACACATAGCTGACCTACAAACAGTGTAGCAATAAACTTAAATGAAATGGTTAGATTTTTTTTGTCCGTGAGCTGACTTTTACCCAACTGTGCCTTATTTCAAGCCACAGCTGGATTATTGTATCTGCAAGAAGCCCTGTTATTCTGAGCACAGCCCTTCAAAGACCTCTGCTAACCAAAAGGGTCTCACCACCACCTTGGTGTGCTCTCCCCTTCCCATGCTTTCCATAGGTTCCTGCCTCCTGTTTGTTTTGGAAAAATCCACATTTCTCAGGTGCCCAAAACCCTCAGATTTCAACCAGACTTGGATCCCAGCCCATCTGTATAGGACACCTAAGCTGGCACTACAGGAGTTTTACCAAATACCTTGGCCTCAGAGGACTAAAGCATCAATATTTGACGCAATACAAGGGGACAGCCTCGATTCATGATAACACTCAATGAGTGTTCCAAGAGCTTTCCTAAGCCATTGAGTGTCATCAGTAATGTCAACAAAAGGTCAGCACATTTTGTGGGCAGAGTTCTGACCTCCTGGATCGTTCACCATTTCCCAACGCTCCCGTACTGTGATAACAGTGATACATTAACTTGATAAGCCTATGCAGGTTTGGCCTGAGGATCCTCTCCAGCTGTCTATCTTGTGCCATTCCTTTTCTTGTTAGACTTGGGAAGAAAATGAGTTTTCAGAGATTTCTATTGTTGTAAAACATAATTTGCTCTGATGCAGAGCAAGCCAGGCAGAGTGAGCTGTGACTCTTCCTTCCTTGCTGGCTGCCTGTCTGGCATCACTTTCCCTCATAAGCTGGGCCCTTAAGTGGAGACAGTGCATCCAAGGTAAGGATATTACCTCAAACCTCCTCTCTATAAATAGGCCTGGCTGCCACCCCGAGGTTGCTTGTTCTGCTGTCAGAGTATGGCTAAATGGCCACTTACGAATTCCAACATGTGCTTGATGTGGAGATTACAGCTGCTATCCAAAACAAAGGAGCTTTCTCTCACAACGTGCTGCTCCCTTTATGAGGCAGTTTGGAAAACTCCTGTCTCTTGAGAGGGTTTAATCCATGCCCTGGTGCTTCTTTTGTGAGAGGACAGCACAGCTTCCTCCAGACATAAATGAAAACAGGACATCTGAGTGTCCATCGGAATATACTTGGTGTCCTGAAAATCACAGGGGAGGAAAGGTCTGATCCCTGGGGGTTCATCCATGGAGCAAAACGCGAAGATGCAGAGTTATGTCAGCACAGCATAG
>JAWWLZ010000082.1:4150201-4172948 GCA_035041345.1 Poliocrania exsul | reverse complement strand
GGATGCCAACCTGGACCCTAAAATGGCCTCAGTGTGCAAGTGTGGCATTGTCTCCATATCCCTGAGGATGCAAAGGAAAGCTGCTTTGGGACTAGGACCATGCTAATGTGTCAGTGGTGGTAGTGGGGGTGTCTGGCAGCTGTGATTAGCTGAAGCTGGCAAATAGGTGTTGGTTGGTACAAAAAGGTGAGGTTTTGCAAAGAAAATAATTTGTTCAATGCCTCTGCACAGTTGGGTTGTCTCACAGGAGTTTTAAGAGAGCCAAAGAAAACTCTATTTTTCTTGTACGTTGTTCTTACATTATTTTTTCCTGCTTGAGGCATTTTGCAAAGGAAGTGGGAATGGCTGTGCTTTCTTGATGGATGTGGGAACTGGGAGATCAGGTGAAGGAGTGTTTCCTTATATCCCCCAGCAAGCCCAGGCAGGATCTGGAGCAGGCTGCTCCACCGCACATTCTCCGATAGGTGAGAGCTTCCCTCACGCTGAGGCATCATGGCAAAACCTAAGCATGATGCAGCAGCAGCTCCTAAACTCTGGAAAGCCTTTTCCTTGCTAGTGTGGTGGGGCAGAAGCATGGCTAACACAGGACTAACTTCTCTTTGAGTTCTGGCAATGGAATTTGGGCCTGATTTATTCACTTATGCTTAGCTGGCATCTCCAGCTGCTGTTGTGACTCTACCAAAAAACATAATTAACTCTCTCCACGGCAGCCACAAGGCAGATGGCCATCACAGGCCTGGCAACAGCAAGCCAGATGGCACGGTAAGGGTAGTGGCTGAGGGGTGGCTGTGCTTCCCCACCTACCAGCTTTGCTGCAGGAGCTGGGAATATTCTGTGGGTGGCCAGTATTTATATTTGCTTGTAAATTACAGCCTGCAAAATGCTAAATGAGTCTGGCTGCAACCTCAGAGCACAGCCTGGCTCCTGTGACCACAGGTTTGAGTCGTGCAAGCGGAGCCATGCTCACCTCCCAGTACAAAAGAGCCCTTTGTGCATTTTCTCCTGCTCCTCAGGCATGCCCTCCTCGGCTACTCCGCTGTCCTGTGCCTCAGCCTCACTGCCTCCAGCCATGCCAGTGCTGGTGACTCAGCTGGACTTAGCTCCCTAGAGCTCTTAGCTATCAATCATGACACCTACCACTCTTCTCCTGCCATCTGCTCTCCTCTTTTCCTGGCATCTCCAGATCTTTACTCCTCACCCATGTGCCATTTGGTTCCATGTCTCATGGAAAGCACCACCCGGGCGATGCTTCCTTGCTCTTGTCACTAAAGGTCCTTGCTCGGGTAGAAGGAAGATGGTGGTGGGAATGCTGATGGTCTGCCTGTGTTTCAGCCTTCACTGGCAAGTCAGTGCCAGCAGCAGTCGACACCTCTCTCCACCTGCAGCGTCCTAAGGGAAGGTGCACAGCCTGAGTCACTAAACAAGGATTGCCATCATTTTAGGAAGGAAGGACTCATCATTCAGGCTCTGCAGATATTGCCTTCAGCACTCAGCCTGGCATGCTCCCATGTCCTCGATTCCCCCACTTGCTGTGGCTGTATCAGTCCCTCAACCTCACCACATTACATGAGAGGGAAACCTCAGCTCATGTCTGCGACCGTAGGCTCAGTTTCCTTCCCGCTGCACTCGTTTCCCAGCCATGGTGACAAGTAGCTTCGATTTACTGGCTCCAAGGGAGTTTTGTTTTGAGTGTTTTATGCAAGGCAGAGGGTGGCTGCAGCCAGGGGCAGGGCTCTGGTCCTGGGGGCTGTGGCATCTCCTCCCTCCCCAGCAGGGCCGTAGGTGTGGGAGGGTTGCTCAGGGTATGTGAATAAACATCCAGAATACTGTGCCGTTTCTCTCACACTGATGCAGCTCTCAATAGCTGATGATATTTGATGGGGATGTGTGTACACTAATGGGAGATTGCCAGGCTAGAAGTAATTAAAAAAAAAAGTTCCTTTCAGGATGTTATAATCATTCTGAATTATTAAACAGGACAGAATTTTTAAAGTCTAATTCACTTTTCCATTATTTATGCTGTCTGCTTCAGTTTTATTCTGTCTTTTGAGAGTTATGAACTCACCAGAAAGTTTCACTTTCAGGTTGTGATGCTGTCGGTGTTGGAGGCTGCCAAGACTCCAACACTGCTCATTTAAAAAGCCCGGATGAGGGCTGCATCTTTTCCCATTTCCATGAACAACATTTAAATTTCAGGCCATTTTTAGCACTGCACCTACCAGGAGAGGAATTTTTTCCAGTTGCAGCAAGAGGCCACTGAGGATCAGAGGAAAAAAGTCAGCACATCAAAGGTGCAGGGCAGGGAGCAGCACATGAGCAGATCTGTCCTGCAGTAGGTATGTGATCAAACAGATAAGCGTCCCTGCCTGCAACCAGTGCTGTCGTCCAGCCCCTGCTAATACATCCCAGCTCTAGCTGCAGCCTTTGCTCCTTAAATGCTCTGAAACAAAAGGGTTTAAAACCATAATTTACTGTTCCTTTTTTTGACATATTTCTAAATCGGTTCAATATGGTCTCGAACCACTAAACTGAAGTGTTTGACTTGCTTCCAAATAGAAGCGTTCATAAAAAAAAAAAAAAGGAAAGGAGAGAGGAGAGAGGAGGGGTGGGGGAGAAGAAAATGCAAGGAAAAGAGAAGTGCTCTGGTAGTTTAAATCAGTCAGCCCTGCACAGTGATTTAAAACCAGTGGTGCACTTCAAGTTTTCATAAGCACTTAGCTTTGGAAGCAGTCCGAGCTCGGAACACGTGCGTTTGCGGAATCATTTACCATTATTAGTGAGTTTGAATGGTGCTTGAGCTCTCCCTCTGCCCCGATAAGCACTCCAACTGCCTGTGATTAGTAGGGTGGTTTCAAGCTTGTGCAGAGTTGAGGGTGATTATTTTCTAGCGTGCCATCGCCTGTCCCTATCTCCAAAGATCTGAGATCTTCCAAATTCATTAATTCCTTCAGCTCATCTGAATGGAAATTACTAACTAGATGTAGTTCCCTCAGTGCAATTTTACAGCATGTGTCACAGAGAATAATAAATGTTTGCAGCCAGGGCAGATGGAGCAATAACGTGCATGCCACAGAGCACTCCTGGGCTGGGTCAGACCTGTTATTGAGATATGTGGTTGTGGAGCCTCTGTGCTCCAGCCACCAACTGGGAAATGCTGGTTTTAGATGCCCTGATGCCTCCTGGAGCTAGAAAGGGCAGAAGGACAGTGCTTGATATTCCCATGTGTTTTATAACATTATATTGTATTGCATTGCTGGACAATACTCGGCTAACCCAAGTCCAGGGTCTTGCACAAGCACGTAGGAAGCTGAGAAGGTTGTCAGGCAAAGCTGATCTTTCAGGTTTACTGGCTGACCCAAGGAAGTTTAAAAAAAACCCAAACAAACAAACTAGGAATTCAGGTTGACTAAAGATGGAAATGTTTTTCTTTTGTAAGCTAAGGAAAAATCGGAAAGAAACAATCCTGTTTATTGTTTTTTCACTTGTAAGCTTTTTGCTTGTTAACTGCTCACAAATTTTGCAAGAAATTTCTGTCGCAATAAGAAAAATGGAATTGCTTTGACTTGAAATCATCTCAGCAATTCCCCCCAGGTCTTTTAGTGAGGTGGTAAGAAACACAAAAAATGCAACACTAAATTCCTAGTTTTCAATGGAAATTTTGACTCATGAAAAACTCACATGGTCCGGTATAAAAAAGACATGAAATATCTAAATCTGAGCATGAAGCAAGCTGGTTCAGTGATGCTGCTGTGCAGCCCTGAGAGACAGAGCTTTACAGAAGCCCAGAGCTCTGCTGCTGCCTGCAGGGAAGTCTCTGGGAGTTTGAACTTTCGAGAGGGTCCCTAGATTCCTCCATGTGGAAAATCAGAACAATCTGCTGGCAAAGAGGTCAAATTGGAGGCATAAGAAAGATAATCCCACCCCTACCTCCTCCCAGATGTGAATCCAATGGTCTTCAGTGCCCTGGCCCTCTCCAGAGCTCCCACAGCCTATTTCAAGACACCAGGAGCTGGCTTATCTCTAAAAAGAACAAAGAGAGGGAGTTTTCCCTGGCAGACAAATCATGGCAGTGCCGGTGCTCTCCCTGTCTCTGGTACCACCAAGCCCTGCACTGTGCTATCTAAGCAGGGTATCAAGCGCTATAAGGGTCCTACCACCAGGCTTGAGTCCCCCCAGCTCTTAGTCAGGTGTCAATTCATGCTGGTTCCACCTTTGCTGATTAGTTTGCAAAGGAAGAGTCAGGGGAGGACCAGCTGTTTGGGTGTCCCCATTCCATGGGAGGCTGCAGTCCCAGCTGATCCCCCTTCTCCAAGGCTCAACCTTGGGCTTGTGTGCCCAGTGCAGGGCTTCACAGAAACAGGTGCCTCCAGAGGATGGTTCACATGGCCTAGACCCCTGTTTTCAGGTGATTATTGTCCCTGTTGACTGTAAAAATTCAGCTACTTGAATTACAATCTTTCATTCAAAAATACTTGCATGGAAAACTTTTGTGGGCTTTTTTTCTAGGTGTTTTTTTTTTTGTAATGTGTAAATTCAGAGAATACTTTTGAGAAGACTATCCAAGGTAAACCTCAAATCTATTGATTTTACACAACCAAGACTTCAGTGTCCCAAAGAAATGCATCACAGAAGGTTGTCCCCACTCAGTATCTCTGTGAAAAAAAAACACTTTTGGGTCAGAACTACTAGACATTTCCTGAAAGGAGAAAGTCATATAGTTACACACTGCCCTGATATTCTATAAAACACTGAGAAAATGGATCTGAAGAGGGTTATTGCATTTTGGAAATACAAGAAAGAGTTTGAAAGATCAAGACAGAGCTGTGATAAAGGGTGACAATCCTTGGGTAGCTGTGCTGGTGTCTTTAATTACAGGAGTGCAGGACAAAGTGAGATCTGATGATGTGATTCCTCTGCTGACCACTGCCTGCCTGGATGATGCTTTTCAAGCTATTTTACAGCTCCGGGCCTCAGTTTTCCCTTCTTCAAATTTGTCTTTGGGATTCAGTCCTTCCCTACAGATACCTTTGAGTTGTGCTTACACTCTGCTCTAAGATCTGAGCATTTTGTAGGGTTGTGGATTTTTCCCCCCTAGATGCCTGGGTCTCTTTTGTCTCATTTTACAATGTATTTTACAAAACACACCTGAATTTGCCCGGGTTTGGGAGGGGAAAGTAATTCTCATTATTAAGCTGTTATTTTTATGAAGCTATAACTTAGAGGCTCTCAATACTTACGTTATAGTTGTCAAAAACTAGGATGAGATCCCATAAACCATTCGTTATAGTAACCAGATGGTCATCAAGGTTGCAAAGGTACCTGAGAGTGCCTATTAGAGGGAAACACCTGCATGAACCTTAACCAGCTCTGTGCCAGCCCTGCCAGCAGGGTGACCTCTCCTGCAAAAGCTGTCTAGTTATTTGGGGGACAGTGTCACCCTCTCCCTTCCCAGACCCACTAACAGAAGCTGTCCTGTCATAGGAATGTGCCACCAGCCCTGGCTCCTTCCCTTTTCTTTTTAACCCCTTCACTGGGCATACTGTAAAATAACTACTCCAACATTCCCTGACTCACTAGAAAACTTGGTTAATTTTCCTTGCTGCCTACTTTACTTCTGCCTTCCCTTGGGAGATGTCACTGGGAGGGCTCTTTGGCAAGTCTCCAGATCTCTGTGGACAGGGTTCATATTCCCTGCAAGGAATGATGCCACGTCCCACCAGGTCCCCATGACACTGACTGTAACCCCTCTTGGACATCCCTTTCCTCCCCATCCTGGAGCTGTTGGCTCACCTCCTTGTGCCTCTGAGAGCCAAAATGAGTTTGTGTGAGTATTAGGTCAGTGCTAACTCATGTTGTGTTGCCCAACAGGCAGCCCCTGGGGCACGTTGGCTGCCTGATGGCAGGAGGATTCTCAGAGAGGGTATTGAGCAGAGGATATCCAACAAAAAAAGGCATCATCCATCCAGGCACATCAAATCCACTGACAGCATCTACATGACTAATAATTCCTAACAGCAACAGGTTCACAGCACCTGGTGTGGCAGGGAGGTGCTGTTACTGAGAGGCTTATTTCATCCCTCCCAAATATCAGAGATGGACTGGTTTTCCTGTCTGAACCAGTAATTAAGCAGAACTAGAAAAACTCAGATTATAACCCTATAGGGACAGACACACCATTGGTTTTGCAAAGGGAAATGCTGCTTTTCCAGCCTGTTTTGAACCATGTGTATCTCAACTTCCTATCAATATCCTGCAGCAGTCAAACACTCAATTAAAATAGTATTGTTCAAACCCACTGTTTCAGGAGAGACAGCAACTTCTGAGAAGCAATTACATTTTATTTGGTATTATTTCTCTTTGTCCAAAAAGGGTTTTTTAACCAACATTCCCCAACCACAGCATTAAAGTCCACGGCTTCTGAGCAAAGTGGAAGCACTGGGGCTCCTGCAGTGCCCTCTTCTCTAACAACCTGATGCAACCTTCACTGCTATGCCACTGTTCTGCATCACCCAATTCCCCTTGAAAAATGAAAAAAACCCCTCACAAAACCCTTACTCATGGGTTCTTTCCTCAGAATTCCACACCATGCTCCATTTCCCAGCATATGAGTCATGCACTGACATTGCCAGCATCCTGCCTCTCACTGCTGAGCCCAGGGCAGGACAGAGAAAGGGCAGAGAGTTCAGAGAATTTCCAAAGAAAAGGCAAACATGTCTTGGCACTGAAATTATCAATGCCACCTCTGCATGGTCATGCTATGCAATCTTACTTCAATGTGCTGGTGATAGCGGGGCGTGTGGGGATACCTTGCTGAGCATGTGGAGGAGAAAGTGCAGACCATCCTTCCACTATCACCTTCATGATGGGATTGCTTCTCTAAATAATAAACATGCACAAGCAGGTTTTTTGCCCTAAAGCAACAAGTGTTCTATAGTTGTGAAAAGAGACACTCAATGGCTTGGGAGAATCCTGTAACAATGAGATGTCTCCACTTTCTGCAGAGTTTTAAAATTGTGTGTCCATTTTCATTATTTGGTTGGAGAAAAACACTACTGATTTCTGTTGCCTAAATCCTCAAGAGTTGCTTTCTAGCCTCAATTTTTTGATGCTTGCCTAATATCAAGGCTGCCCAGGGAAGTGTTGGAGTCACCATCCCTGGAGGAGCTGAAAGGACATTTAGACATGGCACTTGAGGGTATAGTTCAGTGGTGGCCTTGGGTTAATGGTGAGACTCGATGATCCTAGAGGGCTTCTCCAACCTCAATGATTTTATGATTCGGTCTGTCCCCTAAAAATCATAGAGTACCTCTGAAAAATGCACTCAAAAGTGATCAGAGTGGGTCTGATTATTCACATCTGGGAATGTTTCAAAAGGTACTTTGGTGGCTGTAAGTTGAAATAATGTCAAGGTTGCCTCTCCATGATATGCCTTTCTAACCTCTACCTCTTCATGCCCTGTGATCCATGCCTTGCCTCTCCATCCTCTGCCTCTCCATCCTCAGCCCCACAACAGAACTTCCTTTACCCACAGCATTTCCAACAGTGGCAGGTCCAGCCCACCAGCTGCCACTCAGAAGTGCTCTCTAATGTCTTTAATACACCCTGGAAGGACGACTTTGCATCTGTCCACCAGCATCTCCACTTCTATTTTAAACAGACCTTCCAGACACTTCCTGAAAATAGTTGATGGCTCGTGTCCCTTCCTGAGTGATCAAGTGCTGTGACTTATCTGCATTGGAAAGTGCAGATATCCAGAAACAAGAAAAGTGAAAAGTGTTGATTTCCAGGCTATTTCAGTGTGATATCAAAGCATGATGGAAAAATAAATGCTTTGGTGTTGCCAATGCTTTTGAGCTTAGGGCTGGTAGCTATAAATAGAAACACCCACAATTATTCTTAGAAATTGAGTCATTAGTTCTTAATATTTCTAGTAAGTCAGTGGGAGTTGTGCTACTTAGGACAGAGGCAAAAAGTGAGTAAGCCCACACAAAAAAAATCAGCTTCTAAAAGCAATTACTGACCCTTTCAGTCTTGAGCAATGTTTTCCCTAACAAGAAGATTTGCTTAATAGTGAGATAACTTACCCAAATCAGCTGTGCACAGCCCTTTTTGAGCTATAAAGGCACAAAATCAGAGCTTCTGCCACAGTCCCTGGCTGCTTCCCCATTGCAGTTGCTGAGGGTTTTTTTCAGTTGGGTTTCTGCCCCCAGGGACAGCTCAGTCTTTCTGAAAGCACTAGACAGGGTGAGATGAGGGGGTGTTGGGGGAGGAGGAGGTCTGTGAAGCCTTGTTGCCAGGATTAGGGAGCTGCTGTTGGTCCAGGGGTATTGCAAAGGGAAGTTTAGTGGCATCTCACTGTGCAGCATTTAGACTCACGTGTGGGAACTAGTGTGGGTGTCCCACTATTTCGGTAAGAAAAGGTTTTCTCCATCCATAGGATGGTTGAGCAATGGAACAGGCAACCCAGAGAAATGGTCACAGCACCAACCCCTGTTCAAGAAGTGTTTGGAAAATGCTTTCAGGCACATGGAGTGATTCTTGTGGGTGTCTTGTGCAGGGTCAGGATCTGCAGTCTATTGTCCTTTTGGGTCCCTTCCAACTCAGAATATTGTATGAACAGCAGCATTTTCTGATGTCTATCAGTGTGTGTCAGCACAACTGCAGAGCCCAGGGGTGTCTTCTACCTTGTCTTCTGCCTTTTCTTCCTTGGCTGCAGCCAAACATGTCTCCTCTGTGCTGAGAGGGAAGCAGGGACTTCCCTGCCACTCTTGCAGTGCTGACTCCTGCATCTGGTGTGCAAAAGTCACTCCATTCACACAGGCAGGAAGAGGATGAGTAACAGAGCCCCAGAAGTTCTTCCTCTCACAGATTTATGGTCCTTGCCCTGCATGAGGGCTAAGTTCTTTCCCTGAGCAAAATTCCTAAATCAATGCCTTGATTAATAGCTGAGAAACATTTTTCCCACCGAGTCTGGAAGTTCTTTTCACACATTATTAGCCAAAAGAGCCAGAGAAGACATACGGATTTTTTAATTGTGTATTATTTTTTCTAATTGTATAAAGTAATCAGTTTTAAGAGTCAGATGAATAAAAGGACCTTCCTGGGTGTTCAGTCATACAAAGGAAAGCAAAATATAAAACAAAAGGTCTGATATTCCCTGTAAGCAAGAGCCTTTAATTCACAGCATGCCAAAATATGTGACTAATGACCATCTCAAATTGCATAAAGACCTGAACTAGTAGAGGTCACCTTAATTTCCTCCACCTTAACTAGTGCATCTCTGATAAGCAGTGTGTGTGTGTATTAGAAGATGGGAATAAGCCAAAACAGAACATTCCTCATCTGAGTACACACAGGATGGGGGAGGTAAGGGGGGAAATCTCTCAGAAATTAGTGTGTCTGTAGTGAGTTTCCCAGAGTGACTCCTGTTCAGACAAGCATAACATTTGCAATTTTCCTCTAACATTTTTCAATGGTTTAGGATTTCTCTTAAAAAAACCCCCAGAAATAACCCCTGATCTAGAATATGAGTCTGGTCAATTGGATTTTGGAAAGGCTGATGCTACATGGATTTCAGGTTAATTTATAAGTGACACCACATTGTGTTAGAGGATGCAGGGTACAGGGATAAGACAAGCTGTCTCTGCCTTACCTGGAGAAAATACGTGCTGCATCTTAAATCTTTGTGTAGCCCAAATACAGATTATCACCACACAAGAAGAGTGGGAAGTGAAAATTGTGGTGGATGCATTTTGGTGGATTTCAAAGCAGTGCACAGGAAAAAATTGAACCTTTTGTTGGAAATGCCCAGGTGTGGTTGGGGCATTGACAGCTCTGGGTGCCACTTGGAAATGGTGACTCATTATTCAGATGAACCAGACCTGCTCCTCCTTGCAATTCCTGACCACTCCAAGAACTTCATGGGACTCCCTTGGCCAAGAAGAGCTGTTTTCCTGCAGGCAAGACAGGATATTTCTCCCTTTCAAACCTGGGGAGCAGAGGAATTAATCCTTTCATGGAGATCTGTCTGGCCTTAGCTTCATGTCCTCCGCTTCTCCATGGCAGTAGGTGTCTAACATGGGAGGGAAATGACCTCAAGTTGCACCAGGGGAGGTTTAGATGGGATATTAGGAAAAAATTCTTCACTGGAAGGGTTGTCAGGTATCAGAATGGGCTGCTCAGGGCAGTGGTGGAATTACCATCCCTGGAGGTGCATAAAAAGGTATGTAATTGTGGTGCTGAGGGACATGGTTTGGTGGTGGACTTGGCAGTGCTGGGTTAATGGTTAGACTTGACAATCTTAAAGTTCTTTTGCAACCTAAACAATTCTATGATTTCATGATTCTGTATTTTGGGAGGTCTGTCCTTCCATCAGTGCCCAAGGCCAATATGCAGGCTGGAGTGTTTGCATGGCATCACTCCCAGACCATCTCTGGTCCCCCACTCAGCTGGACACCAGGACCAGGTAGGGGAATATCTTAAGCTGAAGACACTCAGCTGCCAATTCCAGGCTTGACCAATAACAGTGAGATTTTGGCTGAGTCTTCCTTGCAGAGACAAGGTCTTGCACACAGCTCGAGTCCTCTTGACTGATGGGAACATGACAAACCACCAGGTGCTCATGAATACACCAAATGAGAGAGTTCATGATGAACACAGATCTGTGCTGAGGTTAAACCTGACACAGAACCAAGAGGTCTGCTTTTGCATGGATGCAAGGTCTGGGTTTATAATTTCTACTGTTAAGATGCCCCTCCAGCACTCCAGAACACCTGAATTTGCTCCAACACAAAAATCCCCACATTCACCTCATCACATTTTACACCCCACCACCTCTGCTGACCACCTGGGACCCTGCCATGGTCAGGGCTTGAGAGCATGGGGCATCAGGCCAGGTTTAGCTGCCTGCTTGTGGAGGAGAGAGTCCTGGTTTCCCTTGATGAAATCTCCAGCGACTGCAAAGGGAGACTGGGGAGACTCGCTCAGATGGGCAATTTAGGTGTCTGCTCTTGTCGAATGAGTCACACCCAAAATATTCAAAGGCATCCTACCTGCTGCAAACAAGCTGCCTTTCCCATGAAACCTCCTGTTTGCTATTCGAATACTGACACCACATCTGATTTTGCATGATAGAAATCAAGTCTCTGCTTACCTTAGTGCAGTGAGTGTTGTTTATCAAATCAGTTAATTTCTTTATGTGGAGTAAATATCAAGGTGTTTATGGCAATTAAATTTTTGTGTGGGAACACCACAGAAGCCCCAGGAATAACATCAAACTAAAAGAAATTTATCTTCTACCAAGACACAAATGATGATCAGAGAAACACACCAGGAGAGAAGATGAATACCCAGCGGTTGGAGATAACTGCACATAATCCCCAGGATGGTATTCCAGCTCTAGAAATTTAAGCCAGAATTTGGATTTTTGTGTAGAAAACAATTTAATAAGTTGTTTGTTTCATTTCTTGGCAGTTTTTCCAGCTGGATAGCTTTGTAATCCACTCTCATGTCTGCTGATGGAGGGGAAGGGAATCTTGTTGAAAGGGTAGACAAGCATGGGGGATTTTAAAAAAAGGCAATTATCAGAAATTGTAACTTCACAGTACAAGGGCAGAGCAAATGTGACAAGCAGAAGACTGCATCCATCCCCCATTAGACAGTCACTACTTGGGGAAGGTGAGGAAGAGAAGCTAAGGCCAGACAGATCTCAGCCCTGAAACACCTCAATGGATGCTACTGACCATTGCACTCCCCTCTCTGGTCTCCCTGTCTTTTTGCTTTTGATAGGAACTGAACTGGTTTTAAGGATGTGCAGAAAACCAGCAGCACTGCTCAGGATCCTAAAAGGGCTGGCTGTGAAGACTGAGTTTCCTGTTGTGATATTGCTCATGGTGTAACCGTAAGGCTTAGTTTAGCTGATAGGACATGGGAACGTGATCTACTGTGCTGAATGGTCTCCTGAAATCTGATTAGCAAAGTGTGGCACTAGAGCTGGGCAACATTTATTGAATCAAGTGATTTTTAGATGGCTAAAAATGGCCTTTCCCCCACATTAAAGACTCACAGCAGCATCTTATTTTGACCTTTTTTCTTTTTCAGCAAAACATACCCCAAACAACAACAAAAACATGTCCAGTTTTCATTCACCCTCCTTCTCTTTTCTTGAAAACGGCAAGAAAGAAGTTTTCTGTGTGTGAAAAACTAAATGGATTGATGTTTGCACTGATACAGCTGAAAAATGTCACATTAACAAATAGCTCTTGTCTAAAATTTGTTGAATGAAAAGATTTACTATTCTGTTCATGAAAAGATCTCTATGTGATTAAATAATTCTGTGTAGCTGCTCCGAACTGCTGACTGCCTTTACAATACAACCGGCTCCCCGCAGCAGGGAAGGGCACAACCTATGAATGGATCTTGTCCTGCCTTGGGCAACTTAGATGAGGGATAGCTTAGGATGTAAGAGATTTGCTCATGGGGATCTCCAGGCACGTCTTCTCTGGGTGGTCTCCTCTGAGTGTTTTGAAGCAGGCTTTGCTCTCAGGAAGGCTGCCATCATTTTACTTAGACTCAAAATGTCACTGCTATGCTCTTCTGTGGGAGAGGGCTGGCATGCCATGTCCTGGGACTGTGTTACCACGCCCTGGGGCTGCACAGACCTGAACTCCCTCCTGGTCTCCTCCAAGTGCCTCTTCAATGATGTTTTTTTATTTGTTTGTTTCTTTTCCCAAAAGAATAGCCCCAAAACATGTCAGGCAAGGAAAAAATAACAAGATGGTTTGAACAAATGATTTGATCCTATTACAAAGGGAAGTAACCTATGAAGCTTGTGGGACCTGCTGGGGAATTTCCATGGGAGTTCTGCAGTGGGGTGACCATCTGGAGGAAGGCAGTTGCATCCAGCAAACCAAAGTGGGAGCAGAAACATTCCTTCTTCCAAGTTCCTCTCTTTCCCTCCTGGTCTGCAGGAAATTTCTCAGTTTTCAGGTTCAGGGAAGATTGGAGAAGTTGATGGAAAAGGGTTATTAAATACAGAGGACTCACATCCAGCTCATGAAGTCCCTGAGCTGCAAAAGGCTGAGGCTGGGGAAGATCCTGGCGGCAGCATCACCTCCTGCCCAATACTTACATTCCTCTTGTGGCATCTGTGCTTGGCTGCTGCTGGGTTCTAGTTCGGGTGGGCCCTTTTCTGGCCCAGTTCAGCCACTTTCTCATGCTCACCACAGCTCCTGCTTTGAGGTACCTCCAGGAGCTGAGCTCCTGCAGGGAGGCTGGCAGGGATGAGGGTAGGTGGTGTTCACCACCAGACCCAAAACATCAGTTATTCACCTTTGTTTACACCAGGTTCTTCAAACAAAGACTGACCTTTATGAACAGCAATTTGCACAGGATGGAGGCCATCATTTTTACTTTGGAGTGGGGATTGGACAGTTTTATATTTATACTCCTTCTATTAACCAAAGTGGCTACAGGGTCAAGCTTCTACTTGTGTATCTGTGAATATATACATAAGTATGCATGTGCTTGTGCATTTGTGTGTGTGCCATATAACAGCTCAAAACTGATATTTCTCAGGCTCATTTACTGAACATTTTTAAGCAGTAAATGAACTAGGGAAAAACTGGGAGAACTAGTGAATAGGTTAAAAAAGAATAACTGGAGTTTGTTTCTGTGCAGCCCCAGAAGTGAAGCAAAGTTAAAAGCACAGAACAAAAACCACCAAAAGACCAAGAGCAACAATAGAGTGTTTTCCTTCCTGTATGTTTGTTACAGTTCTTGCTGGCCATGCAAAAAAAAAAAAAAAAAAAAAGCCCAAATAAAATCTGGCACACAGGTCATTATGTTCTTTGGAAATCAGAAATAGAATGAGTGGGCTTGGTAGGCAAACACACATTTCACAAGCTCCTTCTTGTCACAAAGCCAATATTTGTTCAGGAGAGAATTCTTCCTTTGGGTAATTAATATTTTTTTGCTATTTATTGCTCACTGGATGGATGTTTTGGAATGCATGAGGACGGGGGGAAACCTGGCAGTGTTCCTTGCAGTTATTACACTGCTGCTGAGGCCTCCAACAAAAATCACAGCATTGAGCATACATTCCTTTCGTAAGCAAAATGGATCATCAGGCAATGGAATGGCTTCAAAGGAATGTGTGCATCATGCCTTTGACATTTTGCTACAGCTAGAGCAGGAGCGGGGGAAAACGCTCTATGGATAAATATTTTCCTCAGATTGTACATTTGTTCTTGCTTCTCCACTGCAAAGGAAGATTTCCACTTGGCACCTGGGAGGCTGGAGCTATTCCTCTTCCAAGCCACACATTCGAGAAAAGCCAGAGAGTTTACATTAGAGAGGAACAGGAGGTGAAGGAAATTGTAAACTCAAGTGAGATGTTATAGAGCAGGTTAGATGCTGGTGGGTAGACTCACAAAAGTGGAATGTTATTGCTAAAATCTGGCTCCTTCCAAAAAACCCGTAACGTTGTCAAAGCCCTGAGTTTCGTCTGCTAGTTTCAGACATTCCAACATATGCTTCTTATTTTGTTTTTAATACTTACAGTCCATCCAGAGACAATTCATGGCAACTGTGGCTATTGTAACACTATATAAAACACAGGGTTTGATGACAACTGATATGAAGTGTGATTGGAAAAAATAATGCCCCCTGGTAATGATAATATTTCCTGCTCAGATTGGTCTCACGATAATAGGGCTGCTCCAGTGGTGTTTTCAGAGTTATGTACAGGACTCTGGTATTACATTACAGCTGCTGCCTGGTTATACATCCGTGTGAATAGGAGGGAATAAATACACATGCAGAAATACCAGAATGTCTGAAAATAAGTGACAAAAAGTGGCAATTTCTTGTTTGACTTGGGGTGGGTGTAGGTGGAGCATCATCCACCTGGACCCTGCTGATCAGAGAAACATCTTGGGGGTTGGAAACAGGTGATCTTTAAGGTCCCTTCCAATCCAAACCATTCTATGATTCTATGATCTTGCTTTTCTTCAATGAGAAAAGTAATACAGCCTTCAGTGTGTGCCCCCAGAACCCTGGGCTCTGCAGGTCCCTGTCCTGTCCCAGCAGACCCCCTCGGCCAGCTCGTCCTTGGGCACTTGGCAGCCTGGCTCAGGAGATGAGAAATAGCCTGGAGCAGGAAGCTGGGCTTTCAAAGGGGAGGGTGGATGTGGATGTGGATGAGAAGCAGAGCTGCTGCTCGGGACGGAGGCAGGGAGAGGGGACATGACAACCTGACCAATGGATAGGGTTGCAGATGGTTTACTTCATTCTGTTCCAAGAGAAAGCATGTTTGAATCCTTTGTTGTAGCTCCACAAGGAGTCCAGCTCACTGGCTTGGGGGGGTTACTGTCACACAGGAGCAGAGTCATTGCTGGCTTGGGATACCAGCTCTAATACAAACCTGTTTATCTTGGGTTTCCCCATCTCATCCTTCTAACTCCATGGCACTTAATTCCAGGAGTGCCAAGAGAGCTAGGGACAGGACTTGTTTCCTGCCCCCTGGCTTTTAGCATTTAAATCCTCACTTTTTCCAAAGAGTTCCAGGTTTCAGAGGTCAGTGAGTATAAGGAGACTAAGCTGAGGGTCTGGTTTCCTTGTCCAGAAGTGCACGAATATCTACTTTGGTAAAAAACATGCCCAAGAGGCTGATGCTGAAGGACTGGGGCACAATGAGGGGCTTGGAGTCATCCACTGGTTTTCTGTGACCTGCAGCAAATTTCTTCCCAGATTAAAGACCTAGATCAATGGATGTCAGATAAGGGCAACTTCCCTTAAATATGGCATTGCCTGGGATTGAGCTCTGCACGCTCACTGTGGCTGCAGGATGGACACTGAAACACAACAAGTGGCTCATGCAAACCTTGGGCAGTATGAAGAGCTCAAAGTTGATTCCTGCCGTTGAAGGTGACCACCACAGCCCTCAGGAGACAAGTGCAGCTGGAAAAATTCTCCAGAGAAGATGTGAGCAAATGAATCATTCCTGAAGGAAGAATAAAAAGGTCTTATGACTCTGGGAGAGGTGTTTTGGTTCTCTCAGCTTCCTTTCACTCCTACACAGAAAAAATTGAGAGAAAATGAGGACAAAACACACTGTTTTCTTGATTGGTGAGGATCCTGGGACCTATGAAGCTGGGCTGTAGGATTTCAGTTCCAGAAGGCAGGGATGCCTCAAAGACTCTTGTGCCCAGGAAATGTGCTACCAACAAGAAGGAACAAGAGGATCCTGGTTCATGCAGAGTCTCCAAGAAACTCAGAACCCTTGGACTCAGTGGCCTGAGACCACATATCTGGCAGTTATCTAAGCAGGGGGACATAAGACAAAGCTGACAAACAAGATCTGATCTCACGTAGAGAGTGAGAGAACTGAGTCACCTAGGAGTGCACTAACTTCAAGGGGAAACTTCAAAGAGGCCAAGAAATTCAGGCTCAAGGACTCCAAGGAAATACCATCAAAGGCTGAGCAATTTGACCCTGGGGCTGGAAACAGTTCTAGTGTCCACCCTCTTTGCTATGACGGTGGAAGAGGAAATTTTGCAACTCTCAAAGGTCTGCAAACATGCGCAAAGATACGTGGAAACTGGGGATCGTGCAAGACAACTCGTGTCACACCTTGGGAGCAAAACCAGCTGAGGTCCCATCACGCTCATGAAGGAGCAGACAGCACTTTGTATTGCCAAATCCCAGTGGCCCAGCATGAGCCGTTGGCTCTGCGTCACAGATATTGGTAGTGAAATTTCCAACTGGGTTTTTATTCTTTCCAAACTGTCTTTCACAACTGCTTTCCTGCTCTGCAAGTTGTGTCGAGCTGCTGCTGCAGAAGGACCTCAGTTCCTGTGTCAGTGACATCACACAGGGACAGTGAGCACTGAGGGGGATAACTTACACTTGGGGTCTTGCAAGGTTATTTTTCACCCTTCTCTAGAGCAGCATCTTGCTGAGTTGACTGTCACACTCCTGTCCTTCTCTGGGTTTGTCCTCAGAGGTTTCCTTCAGCCACAAGTGGAAGATGTCTAGCATGAAGGGATGCAGTTTACTCTGAGTTTGTCAGCCAGTGTCATGGAAACTCATTTCCCTATTGAGAATCTCAATCCCGGCACAAGCCGCTGCACTTTGACAGGCTTTGGGGACATCTCTGCAGCTGCCTCAGTGTGCATTGTGCTACCAAAGTAACCAGGAGAAAGCCTCTAGAGTAGGTGGCTCTGGAGCCACTTGGCCAAACAGTGCTCAAGGACAAATTTGCCCAGCACCAAAGGCAATGAGGACATTTTCCACCAGCGGGGATGCCAGGCCCCTGGAGGAGAGGGAATGGGCTGCAGCAAGGTGAAGTACAACCAGTTGTATTCCTGGAGTCTGCACACTGGTCTGAGCCTGACCCTTCCAGCTCAGAGAGAGCAGGAAGAGGATCTTGGGCATCCCAGCATCAGTGACAGATAGCCTTGGTGTGCTCTGAGCATGATCAGAGCTGAATGCTGATGGAAAACTCCCAGGACATGTTTTACCTGCACTCCAGCCTTTGCACTGTGAAGGCACAGGAACAACTCCAAGGATGAAATGCTGGAACGAGGCACCCCATGCACCCAAATCCTGCAGAATCACAGAATCTTTAAGGCTGGAAAACACCTTCAAGGTCATTGAGTCCAACCTCTGACCAAACACCATGTCAACTAAACCACAGCACTAAGTGCCATGTCCATTCATTTCATGACTGCTTCTAGGGATGATGAATTCTCCACTTCCTCCAGCAGTGCATTCCAATGCTTGACAACCCTTTCAGTAAAGAAATTATTCCTGATGCTCAACTTGAGCCTCTCCTGATGCAGTTTAAGGCCGTTTCCTCATGTCCTGAAGAGAAATTCTGATAGGGTCAGAAATACTGACAGTCCTTGCACAGCGAGCAAGGACTGCACACCTCCCACTGTCACTGTGCACCACCACAGCTCGAACCCCTGGGTACTGAGACACTGAGACCAATTTAATCCAGCCAGCACAGGATTGTGCAGAATTGACTGAGGGATATGATAGCAATCACATGAGTTCTCCAGGAGCTGCTGCTTGCCAAGCCCTGCTGCAGCCCATGCTATCTTGCCCTGGCTGCTGTGCTCATTTAGACAGCCAGCACAGGTAGGCACCTCACCCTCCCCTCCCCTCACCTCCCATAACCTCCCCTCCCTCACCTGCCCTAATCTTCCATAACCTCCCCTCACTTCCCCTCCCCTAACCTCCCATCTCCTAACCTTCCCAAACCTTCCCTTCCCAAACTTTCTTCCCTTCCCAGTTGTGTGGGTTTGCTGTCTGCCAGCAATAAAAATCACAGAGAAGAGTCAGCTTTTGGTACCAGCTGTGATGTTTTTTACTCTTTAATGTCTACAGCCCTACAACTCTCTTCTGAGCACTGTTGTGAGGGGCAAAAAAATTCCCAATGACAGGCACAATGATGGTGGTTCACCCAGCAGCAAGCAGAAAACGTTTCCATGGACCTGGAACCAAGCAATGACTAGAGGCCAGATTATGATTGTAGTTTTATTAGCAGAAGCTTGGAAGAAATCCACTAGAATAACTTGGGTTTGCCATGGTGTAAGTGGGATCACAGTGCCTTGCTTTGCTGCCTGCAGCTTTGCTCTGATTTTTGGGTGCAAATTTGGCTTTCTGGATGGGAATGCATCCAGTTACTGCCAGCCAGGAAACTGGCTCACTCGCCATCAGTAACAACCGGCTGCCAACACTGAAACTTGGCTTTTAGCCAATATGTGAATTTTCTTTTTTTTCCATAGAGGTAAAGAAAGCTCTGACTACTCAGAGTGTGTGATTTTGGGGTGTTCCAGGCACAGACATCACTGTGCATTGGTTTCTCACTCTGATTTCTACCTGGGACCAAGCACAAAAAGCACCAGTGAGCTTTGTCTCCTCTTTTCCCTTGGCCAGAAAATCCAGGCAGGAGGCATTTACAAAGCAGGGCTCTGAAACAATCTGCTTGCCAGCAAGCATGGGCTGGTATCTACAGCCAGGCATTGGATATGTTGAAATGTTCAAACAAGACTCATCCCCAAGCGCTGGAGAGACACAGAGGAGCTGACACCCATTTTGGGTCAAACCCACGACTCTGCCCCAGGCCAAAGTGGAAAGAAAATGTCGTAAAATTGATTAAGATCAGGGCTGAAGTTGGTTGGTGTGACCATGGGGACCATTTGGAGAGCCTGTCAGCATCACAGTGTAGAGGCTGAAAGGCCAGAAGAAGGAGGGGCATTCCAGGTAGGTTAGGTAAAAAGACTGAGGGGACCTCATCTCCTTAGGATGTTCCTAAGTCACTTCAGCTCCCAGCACCTCAGCCAGGGACACCTGCAGAAAGAAGGCTACAGGGTTCAGTGTGAGGGCCTGAGGGTGTGGGGCTTTTCTGCTGGCAATACCTAAAAAACTCTTTGCAGAAAGATCCTCACTGACTGAATCCCTTGGATAACACCTTGTCTCTCTCCAGGCTTCCTACAATCTCCTTTTTAGCCCTGACAGAGGAGACTGAAGCTGCTTTTGGCTGTTGTTACCTTTTCATCCTTGTGTTTGAAGGGTGCCAAGCTGAAGTCCTGGCTGGAGGGAGCTTCCACTTTGTGGGAATTTTGCAGTCATCCCGTCTCTTCTCACCACACTGCCAGACTTGCAGCCAGCACAACTGTCTCCATCTTAATCCCTTTCCTTTCAGGTGGGTTGGGAGCAGAAAGGAGGAAAACAGGCTTTGCCAAAAGAGGCAAAAGCTTTGGGAGGCTACAGAGGAAACAAGAATAAAAGGTAATGCTATTGCTTAGACATGGTGATGCTTATTGCCTTCAGAAACCATAACAGAACCAAGAAAGAAATTATTCCTGTGCCATGAAGATGAATAAATTAGAAGATGGAGGCAAGGAGTACACCCTGAAGCATGTTTCATTAAAAAAAAAAAGTTCAAATCTCTGAGGAAATAGCTAATTTTGTGCCTTTTCAGCACACTAAATGGGATGCTTCTAGTTTGGGCAGCATTTGCCTTTTTTACTGTGAATCACATCCCATTCAAGCCACACTAAATCCAGCAAATAACAGCAGCACAAAGTAGGAATGTGCCCATTCACAGGGGACCTGAAATAAAATGGTTTTGCCCAACTTGATATGGATTGTTAGTCTCTGAAACTGTTATGCAATTCTGAATATTGCGTGTCTGTATATGCGGCTTATTATTAATTTATCCTCTGGGATTGCATCCTGCCCAGCCAAATATATTTGTAAAACAGTTATGTAGGTGTATGGAGATGGTGTGTGCCAATGTCAAGTGAAAGTGTGTTGCAGAAGTGATTTAAATGACAAGGCTCCATGCTGATGATTTGGCCCAGCATCCTCATAGCAGAAGCTGTAGGACTCTCATCCCCAGATTTCCATGTGAAACCTATAACTTCTGGTGGAGGATTTCCATTCCCTCTTACAAGCTCCTCTGGGTCAAGCACACTGTAAATTAAATTGCTTTATTTAAGGACTAGAACCAAAACCCTGGAGCCAAACATCTTCTGACTTCATTCATATTTGAATCTGTGGCTTGGACACATCTCCAGCTGAACTGTAAAGTGTCTTTTGCTTTCTTTGTTAAGGTGTAGTCAGAGCCAGTGTGGGAGACAACATCCAATGTGTTGTGTCCCACATTGCCATTCAACAGGTCCTTTGAGGTCCATGTATCCATATGCAGAAATGAGTTATTTGGAGGAATAAGAGTGGGATAGAGCAATGGAATATTGTACAAGATTTGTTGGATGATAAGGCACAGGAAGAAGAAGGAAACCAAATCCTGAGGTCTGAAGGAGGGAAGGTCTGCCTTAAGCCCCATCAGGCAGTGAGTGGGAAGGCTGAAGTGGGGAACCACCACCTCTCCTGCCTGTGCCCACAGCTCATGGCGTTCGTGACTAACAAGGCAGCATGAAACTTAGAGAACAAAGAAAAGATCTGCCCAAAGATACCAAAGCCACTCATTTGCTGCTTTGTAAACTGAAATGCAGCAGCATGTGGGTGTGAGGTGAGGGCAGGGGTCCCACTTGCTTTGGATTCAGTCATTTTCCTGCCTCAAACATGCACACCAGCACTGGTGATCTGGATGGAGGGGATTGGATCCATCTCAGGGCAGGGTTTCAAACATTCATGCCATTTTCACCTTTTCCATAATATTCTCTTGTGAAGCTGCTGGGAGTAGCCAGGTCAGCCTGTTCACACATGGAAATAACCCCTGGCCAGCAGAAAGATGAGCAAATAGGGTGAAATGTGACTTACAAACTCTGTTGGGTCAAGCAGGGCACAGCTTGGCTTCCCCTAAATCTGAATTGGGCTGCAAGGCAGGAACCAGATAGCAAGGGCTTCTTTTAAGTGAAGGTGCCTGAACACCAAAGGGCTGAGAGTCACACACCAGCGGAGGTTAGGAAATACAAAAATGCATAAATCCTTGTGTTGGCAGAGACCTCAGCTCAAGGGTACTGATGGTTTTGCAAATGATAATTCCTTCCTCCTTATCTTACAGTATTTATGATGAAAATCAGTGCAAGGTAGGTAAAGACAGCTCATGGCTCCCAGGAAAGCCAGTACCATAACTAGGATCTCTTACCCCAAAGATTGTTCTCTAAAAGAAGGGTTTAGGTGGAGAAAGTGTGGAAGACACCACTAATACATTGATTTTGGCCATAGCCAGATGAATGCTTCTACCCTGCAGATGGGCTTTCCCTCTGTTCCACATGTGCCTCTGGGAAAAAACACATTATCCAAAAAGGATTTGTTTTCATTTGTCTGGGTCCAGGAATGAAGCTGAGCAGCTCGACTCACATGGGGGGATTCTTGGGGTTGTTCTTTGAAGGCCAATAGTTGGACTCAGTGATCCTTGTGGGTCCCTTCCAACTCAGGATATTTTATGAGTCTCTGATTCTATGACTGGTGACTGATCTTTAAAAAATAACAACCTTTTGCCCCTTTGTCTCATTCTTTTACAGGTTTCCATGTAGTCTTCTCTGAGCAAAGAGTCAGGCTGGTTTCACACGCCTGGCAGAAATGACAGAGAAAATTGAAGTAATTTTCTCCAGTGTCTGTGTACCTCCAGTAAGAAGATGAATCCCTGTGAAAGACACTGGGATCCAGGAACACAGATGCTTGGACTATCACACACCAGCTTTATAGAAACATTTCCTTATTTCAATTGCTCTGGCTTTTTAGGCCACTGAACAGAGTTGTTTTTTAAGGCACAGAGGGCTTTAGATCAAGGAGGAAGATTTAAGCTGGAGCAGGAATAATATTTGAGTGTGTCGAATTAGTTTGTGAAGGGCATATCACCCTCTGTCTCTGTATCCTCCCATTACAGAGAAAATCCCAAAGGCTTGAAGAGTGAGGCTGGGTCTTTGAGGAAGAAAAGATGGGAAAACAGCATTAGATGGGATATTACCCACTGACTGCTATTTCATTTCTCCAGAGAAATTTACGATGTGATCATTAAATCCTCAAGAGACAAACCTGAACAGTATTTTCTTCCTTCTGGGCAAAAATCTTGGAACTCTTAAAAAGACATCGTATTTCACAGCTCAGCAACCCAGAAGCATTTAAAAACCTGGATAGAGGAGAATTTTAAACAAGTAGTCTTTTTCTTTCTCTCTTTTTCTTTTTCTTTCTCTTTTCTTTCTTTCTTTTTCTTTCTTTCTTTCTTTCTTTCTTTCTTTCTTTCTTTCTTTCTTTCTTTCTTTCTTTC